>JAQMYL010000009.1:3892576-3928526 GCA_030014365.1 Clarias pachynema
TGCACGGATGTTGATTATACCAGTAAGAGACGAGCACTAAGACCCAGCAGGGGAGACGATTACCCACAATTCCGCCGAGCAAGAGAGAGAAAAAACGTTGGCTCAGTTGTGATGACGTGACGCTCGGCATCAAAACAAGAAGCGCATGCGTGACACATGATACTCGGTACTTGTAAACCAAGACTTGTTAGTTTTTCAAGTCAAAATTTATAAAAAATCTTTGCTCGTCCTGCGGAACACTCGTAAACTGCGTTACTCGTAATCCGAGGTTCCACTGTATTTGGGTTTTCAGATGAAAGTTATCATTACTTTTATAATGTGTATATTTTACCACGACCGGAATAACAATATGAAAATGGCAATCTCTCAAAATGAGCATATGGTTGGTCGTAAAAAAAAAAAAAAAACAGAAATCAACGATAAAAACACCTGCTCATGCGTATCTGTGCTATTTCTTTGCCTATGTGACACATTTTTGTTATTTTTTTTACTCAGTCATGTTTGTATATTTGGTTAAAATGAACTATAATCCAGTCTATCATATTTCAATCATATTTTGTGCTGGAAAAAAACGAATACGTCTTTTTGTCTATACTGCACAATCCTGAGCCCTATATATATATGTTTATATATGTTTATATAAAAAAAAAGGCTCTCAGTGTGATGGTGAGGTGTCTGCAAACTTTTGGTCCTACAACATATTTGTCCTTGGATTAAAAACAGTCAGGAAGGTTAATGCTTTTTTAAACACTTCTCACACACGTGATGTTTGTTTACGCACGCGGGTTATGCATTATGCACACGGATGAGGAAGAATGAACACGGGTCGTCGTCGTGCCGATGCCGCGACCAGAATCGATATCTGACCATTTGTCAGTTTGTGTTGCCTGGTAACATGTTCTCACATTACGGGGATCATCACAGAGGATCATCGCAGGGGGGCGAGAAAACTCGCGTCGGCATTATCGACGGACATCTCTCTCTCTCTCTCTCTCTCTCTCTCTCTCTCTCTCTGTGTGTGTCTCAGCAGACTGAGAGACAAGCCGTCGATCCTCGGTAAAGCTCCAGGGATCTGGAAAGCTGTGTTTGTGTACACTGGAAGTTAATGAGTAAACCTGTCAGTCCGTTAGGACAGGCATTTCTGTATACGCCCAGGATCAGGCGCTGATGCGTCTCTTGCTGCTCGCGAGCCGGAGGAAACGAACAGGATACGGAGAAAGGGATGAAGTGATTGCGCTGCCCGAATCCCCGTTTAATTAATTACGAAGCCCGATAAGAGCTTCGTATTTCTGTGAGCTTGTTCTCGCCGCACCGGGGGTTAATGAAGGTAGACTTTTCTGTCTTGCTGTCTCTCCGGTTTTTCTCTCTCTCTTTCTTTCTCTTTCTGTTTTTTTCTTCCCCCCCCCTCCAGCTCTCCTCGAGGTGCCTGATCGCGACTCTGCAGCTCTCCTCACATGCTGTCATAGAAAAAGACACACAATCGCACACACACACACACACACACACACACACACACACACACACATAGAGGGAAAAGTGGGTCATGGCGACCTATTTTTCTCACAGTTCACGAAGGCAGAGGGTGGCAGAGCTGTCGTCAGTCAGACGGGGAGCAGGGCCTCGTCTCCAGACGCTGCTACATGGAAGTGGGTCAGCGGCAAAGGCTACATCTTGTAAACGACTTGTCGTATCGTGGAGGAAGCTGCAAATGAACCGTAGATTATATGCCCCGAGTTGTGCATTTTTTCTTTGCTTTTTTTTCCCCTCTTTCTCTCTCTCTCTCTCTCTCTCTCGCTTTCGAGTCCATTATACGCGAGCGCACCAAAGCCCTGCAGAAATGCTCATTGTAAAAAAAAAAAAAAAAATATATATATATATATAATGCTTCTCTTAACTTCTTTCTTTTTTTTTTCCATTCCAATCATAGTGCATTTTTAAATGAAAAGGGGAAAAGAAAAAGAAAACCAGACCAGAAATAATAACTTCCCAAGTTTGCAGGTTTGTTGTAGGATGTTGGACGTTTCAAGTCCAAGTTAAATAGTTTTACAGAACACCTGATGGTCCATTCATGCAGGCTTTATTTCACAGGTTGTAGCCTATGAACACTCGATCCTATTAACACGACCGGACGGAGGCTTTTTCCAAAATATACAAAGGACCCAAGACTTCGAAAATGGACTTTGGAAATTCTTAGAGCCTTATCCGTGGCACCGTGACTCTTATTGACGCTGCGCACGTCTCATGTCGCCACATTGACCAAGCAGTATAGCACAAGTCCAAAGGACTTTGACCCATCATGTGTGTGTGTGTGTGTGTGTGTGTGTGTGTTTTAGTGCTCGAGTTATTACACTGAAGTGTGACATGCAGTGCAGGAGCGCCCACGAGCACTCCGGCTAATGGAACCTCGAGTCGCTCGTTTTGAAAGCGCGCTATATTTACACAGGGTGCGCAAGGCCCTCGAACCAAATGACACACCACACATGACACACGTTAGGGTTATGCGCTAAGGATTAGCATCTTGTTTGCTTCCGTGGCGGGAAAAAAAAAAAAAAATCTGTTCTTACACGCGAGAGCAAAGATCGTTTTTTCCATTAACTGAGTCTCGGAGAACGCGCCGTCTCGGAATCCGTCGTCGGGAACGTGAGCGGAGCAGATGGTTTCCAGCAGGACCGCAGAACCCAGGCGACAGCTTTACAGTCGGGAAAAGGTCGCACCCACGTAGCCGGCCAGAACGGACCCCGACCCGGCGAGGTCTCCCGCGAAGAACGCGCTTATGATGAGACGCCTCGTTTCTCCTTTCATGCTTCAGCAGCAGAGACATGGAGGGCAGTCCAAATATTTGTTTAATACTCTGAACCTTGGCTCGGCGTGCTGCTGCTTCCAAGGGCACTGTATTTGCATAGTGATAACATTCTCATCCCTCTTCTGCAGAACCCACTTCCCGCAGTAAAGGTTTTTTTGTTGTTGTTGTTGTTTGTTTTTTTTTGGGGGGGGGGACAATTTATCAGCTCCTTGGAAGCGTGAGGCCGTCCCACCACCGATCCGCGGCTTGGTTTCGTCACGAGACAGCGTCATCGCTCGTCTCCTCCTTAGCTTGTTGTAGCAAATCGCGTGAAAGCTCATTTCCAGGCCTACCGTGTTACAAGGTTGCATCACACCCGCGACCGTGCGCTTGTTGTTGTTTTTATTATTATTATTATTGCTATGATTATTATTATTATTATTATTATTTTGAGATAATACAAGCGGCTCCACTCCGAGCAAAACAGTTTCTGCTTCACGGCGCTTTGATATTCTTAAATTCAATTTACAATCAGACTCGAGACAAAATCAGAACCCACACCCTGGTGGTGGTGGTTCGGCGCCATCCCGGATCACACTCCCTGTTCACCCTCACCATCCATCCATCCATCCATCCATCCACCAATACTGAATTAGTGGGAATTGCGCGCAGAAGGTTAAAAATAAACCAGTCCAAGCCTTTTGAAATTCCGCCGGTATCTCCGCCCGTAAGGTTAAAGAGATCCCGATAACGGCGTTCCCACCGGAGTCGGGGCTGGGGGTGGGGGGGGTGTATGGAGGGGGCGAGAGCAGATTCGGAAGAGCGCGAGACGCCGAAGGAGATCCGAGATGTCTATCAGACGGCATGAAAGGTTTTTGTCTTGCAGATCCAGTTCAAGGACGCCTGCAGGCAAGGCAGCCCGTGTCGTGCCAAGCGATGCCGCTCAAGGTCACACACACGCAGACACAAACACACACACACTCACACACTCAGTTGCCCGTGACATTCAGGAACAACAGGAAATGGGGGGAGGGGAGGATAAGAGGGGCACTGTAAAATCCATCATCCCCCTCACACACACACTCACACACACACACTCTTTTTTTTCCCCCGTGCGCAGAAGGGAAAAGGGGATTTAACCCCCTCGGTGGCGGCGGGGCTCCAGGTCCAGATCTGCTGTTTTGTTTGCGGCACGGTAACCTTTGTTTCTGTGATAAAAGACTGCCTCCCACTCTCTGTCTGGCAAATCTGAAAGAAGCCAAGGCGGCTTTGAAGTGCCAGAGTGCGTGTGTGTGCATGTGTGTGTGAGTGTGTGTGTGTGGGTGGGTGGGTGTTAACTTGGATGAAATAGACATGAGCACAAGAAGAGGTCTTAAAGTTATTTAAAGAGACAACCATTCAGATTTGCTCGCCACGGTATATTCACACACACACACACACTTCACGACTGTCTAAACAGCCCCCCCCCCTGTCGCTTCTCCTTAAATCCTCCTCACGTTGATCCTTCACACAGCTTCTCACAACTCGGCAGAGATTTTCATCAAGGTCGTCGTCAGCACCGACGGTGACGGTGTAATGCTGGGTGTTTTTTTTTTGTTTTGTTTTTTTAAGACATCGCTCTGATTATGACAGAAGTTTGCAGACAGAAGCCTAAATCAGCCTGTCAGAAAGCAGCAGCGACACCGTCACCCCGTGAAGACGTGTGCTCGCGACCCCGCTGGGAATAAAACGATCTAGATTGAACTGTTTGGGTGAGAACATGCATCATCTCCGAGTTGCCAGTAACAGAACGTGCTCCGATCTTGACGGAGCATCCGTTCCCGAGATCCTAGCGGGTCCGTACAAACTCTAGAACTCCTTCTTCTGCGCTCGACTCGAGACCACGTGCTTGAGACCAGCACCATCAGCATTGCTGTGAATCATTCCGGTGTCCGAATCTTGGCTTCGTCTTCGTCTTCTTTTTTTTCTCTCTCCCCTCCTTCCTTCCTCCCAGCCGCTTGATTAAACGGAGAAGCGGACGTTTAAAGATCGATAAACGCCGCTACCGGTCCCGATCCTCCAGACCGTAAATCTCCCTCAGGCTGCCCTCCAACTCGTTCCCTTTCATTTTTATAGATTAGCTTTCCCATTACTCAAAACAGATGTGTTTGGAGATGATGGATTGTCCGGTCGCAACAGATTTGTCAGCAATTGATATACGCCGCATCCTTGGATGCACCGGTGAGGTAGTGTTTCTCCTTAAGATTTCCCAGGCACGCACTGTTTTGACCAACTTTACCAACAAGTTTTTGTTTTGTTTTTTCGTTTTCGGGCGCTCGCACACTCGTGGTGGACGCGCTTTCTACACCACACCAAACTTACCTTGAAGTACCTTGAAGTACCTTGAAGTTCCCGAGCTTGAGTATCCACCGCAACTCGGATAAATCGATTATACTTATGACTTACAGAGTGTTCAGGTCAGACTTGTTCTTCCTTTAATGTTTCAGAAAAGAAGCGTTTCCTAAATTATTCATCGCATCAGAGAGGCAGATATGCTACACGGCATAAACACCCCCCCCCCCATCCTTGGGAAGAAATCCTCAGTATTGGTCTCGCGCCAAATCAAACAGCATGTTCTTCTTCTGCTTCTCATTTTGGCCTGGCGGTAAGGCGAAGGGAAACAGGCAGGCCAGGTCCTGGGGTGGTACGAGGAGAGCCGGCGCTGTAATTGGCACCCGCAGCCGCGCAGGCGCCTGACAGAGGGGCGGTTTTGTGCGGCCGTCGGTTTGTGTGACAGCTGCCTAATTGGGCATTCTCTCCTCGCAGCACGGCCGCTGACGAATAGAGGAGGATTACAGATGAGGGCACGGAGACCTGAACGACCTTCACCGCCAGCTCTAGAGGAGTCAGGTTGGGGGGGGGTGGGGTGTCTAGGGCGAAGTGGGAGGGATTCACCAGAGGATGAGGTCGTGAGAAGGTGGAGGTTCTTTGCCAGGTGGCAGATGACAGTGTCACATGATGTCAGTGTGTCAAGGGCGGTTCTGTCATTGCAGTCTCTCTCTCTCTCTCTCTCTCTCTCTCTCTCTCCTTCCTCTCAGCTCATTTTCTGTCACCCTCACCATCGTTCGTTCTGCCGCTGGCTGTCTTCACACATCAGCACCAAGAAGGCAGTTTCCTGAGTGTGGTGATGTGGAGTTCCTGCTGCCCTCTCTCTCTCTCTCTCTCTCTCTCTCACACACTCTCTCTTTTTCTCGCTTTAAAACTTCCCCCCTCCGGTAACTCCTCCCCTCAGCTGTACCTCTGCGAGACTGCCAAGGTGAGGTTGCGTCCTCTTGTTAGGAGCGATTAATGGCACTCGTTATGTACATAATGAAATATTCCTGCCGATGCGAACGCAGACCATCCCGCCTCCTGTATCCCGTATACGGCTGAGCCAGCCGTTATCGATACACGAGCTTCCTTAGCATTATCGATACGAGCGTTTCGAATCCGCAAATCTTATGATCGTGTTGTTAAATGTGCATGTTGATGTTTTGGAAAAAATCTCCACTGTCGGAGGTAAAGGTGTTTCTTTCACACTTCAAGCTCGGTGCCGTCTGACACGACTAAAACGAGACGCGGGTGTGGCATGTGGGAGGTTCCTATAGCCGGATAATCTTCAACGATAAACGGATAATAAAAAGGGTCTCGACAGTCTCTGGAAAACAATGAGTCACATGTTAGCGGTTCTCTAACAGTACTGGAATATATATATATATAGGACGCTAGAGAAGAACTAGCTAGTGGGTGGGAAGAAGTAAGAATCGCAGATGTTCAGTTGTACTGCGTGTGACAGACGTTACTGTCAGGCTCCAGCTCGCCTCTCCAATTTCTCGCCCGAGGTGTGTGTGTGTGTGTGTGCTGCATGCCTAATGAACGTCATTTTAATGTCTCACAGCAGCGAAGACGGCTCCGTGCAGCTGCGAGACACTCACCGAGTGTCAAAGTTTGTCCGGTAAAATCTATCACACCTGAGACAAGGAGGAAAAGGAAAAAAAGGGAGGAATATAAGGACACGGTGAGGGTCAGCGCAGATTTAACCGTAACCATGTGGTGTAACAGGGTGTAGCTTTAAGCTGCGAGACCTCTAATCCTGTACCCCGGCCTTGATCAGCAGCAGCACAAACAGCAGCACCGCGTACAGAACCCGCCTTTAGTACCGACACTGGTCGAAATGTATAAATATGTCAAGAGAGGAAAAGGGGAAGGACGAGAGAGAGAGAGAGAGAGAGAGAGGGAAATCATTAGCATTCAGCCAAAGCGTTCTTGTCAGTAGGGAAAATTGATCAGCACACTTTACCTGTATCTGCATCCACAGCTCGGGGAAAGGCAGCGCCGCTATACTTCTCGTTTAATTAGATCACAAGATATGAGCGCCGTCAGAGTGAATTTTATTTGTTGGAATCGTTGGGGACGAAAAATCAAAAGGCAAAAAAGAAAAAACAAAACAAAATGTAAGATATAGATGAGGTTGTACTTTTAGTCGGATAATGCAAGTCTTGCAGAATAGGCAAAGTGTTGTAGATTTATTTATTTTTTTCTTTATTAAATATGAGTATTTCGAGTATAAACCCATAAGAACTACGCCATCATGCGATCGTGCGCTCAACCTTGTAAATCTTTTCATCTCAATCATCTTCTACACCGCTTTATCCTGTATTCAGGGTTGCGGGGGGCCTGGAGCCTATAACAGGAGGCCTAGGGCACGAGGTGGGGTACACACACATACACACACATTCACACACTACGGGGAATTTAGGAATGGCAATTAGCCTAACCTGTATATCTTTAGACTGTGGGAGGAAACCGGAGTACCCGGAGGAAACCCACCAAGCAAAGGGAGAGAACATGCAAACTCCATGCACACAGAGACGGGAATCGAGCCTGGCCAGGAATCGAACCCGGACCCTGAAGGTGCAAGGCGACAGTGCTAACCGCTACACCACCGTGCCACCTAACGTTGTAAATATTTTCAGTAAATAAAAGTCAGATCCCGAGCTCATGTTACTCTTTGTCCGTACAGGTTTCCTCCAGGTTCTCCGGTTTCCTCCCACTTGTCAAAGCAGTAGGTAGTGGAACTGACAGGTCTAAATGAACCCCAGGTGTGAGAAAAACCTGTCCTTTTTTTGTTGTTGTTGTTTTTCTTCAAGTTTTGGCACTCTGTCGATGTCATCGTACTAAATGCGGTCTCCGAGGTCAGGTGGTACACAGGAAAGCGGCGCGGCGTGCCATGTTGGCGAGTCTAGGCATGTTTTGTTTTGGGAGCGTGCCCGGGTTGAGGATCAGTTTGGATAACTGAGGTGTTATAGGAACAAAGGTGATGGATGGATGGATGCGGATTTGGCACTTCAGCAGAATTTGAGGAATAGGTGTGCGTGTGTGAGTGTGAGAGTGTGTGTGATCAGTCTTAGATAAAGTAATGGAGTCTGCAGGAGTGATTAGACTAGGACCGTGTGTGTGTGTGTGTGTGTGAGACAGAGAGCGGTTTGAAATGAAGTCTGGAGGAGTCTAAACTCCAGTGATTAGAGCTGAAGAGGCGTGTGGGAGAAGTGGCTAATCACATTCCGGTGGTCTGGCGTTTCATTGGCTGCCGCGCACGCTTGCTCACGCTTGCTCACGCTTGCCAGCTGGCTCGAGGACGTCTCACACAATCGTTTTTTGTGTGTTTTTTTTTGTTTTGTTTTTTGTTTTTTATAGGTTAAGTGCACTTAACTGTATTAGAGAACTCGCGCTCGTATACATCCAACCACAGGAACAGTCCTCCCCCGTCCCGTCATCGGCGTATTCCAGAAACGTCCCGGGTTCATCCGCAGCGCATCCATTATACCGTAAATCTTAAGATCGAGTCGTATCAGCAACATTCATTTTATGTCGCGGAGTAGCGCGCGCAGGCGTACGCGGCTCCGGCCGATCGGCTTTGACTTTTTTCTCAGACTTTCCGGATAAAATTTGTAGGCAATTCATCATCCCGTACGTATCCGTCCCTTAAGAGCACCTCGTGGAATGAATATTTAATCTAGACGGACGGAGATTTATTGCGCTGCGACGACGATGGCCTTTCCGGACAGAATTCATCCAGTTTGAGAACGGTTCGATATCTCGAGTAGGAACTTGCAATGCAGGGTTTGCAATGCCGATTTAAAAACCTCCAGAAATTCACATTCTTTCTGCTTAGATTGCTGTGTTTTTACATATATGATGAGGAGAATGATGAGCAACATGGGTTCAGAGCGGTTAATGATAAAGGGTAATAAGAGTGTGCGTTTTTGTGTGTGTGGGCGAGTTAGCCTGCTTGGAAACAGGTCAAGATTGAAGAACCTTTTACAAGCACCCTTGCACACAGATCATGGATTGTAGTAACCAAATTAGCTTTCGTTTCCAGTTCTGCAGATTGTTAGACACAAGCGGTGACTTTCTGTCGATTTCTTGTCCGAATTAAGATTCGCATTATGGAAAAGCGACCTCATGATCACAAGTCGATTTTTATTTGTGACGTCCTCATTCTGAAACGAAAAAAAAAAAAAAGCAAACTCAACATAAAACAACACATTAAAGACAAAGCTCGAGATACCCAAGGTTGAACTTATTGTTCCACTCCATCCAAGAAGGGAGGAGCCGCAACAGGTTTGACTCCACCCTATAAACAGACTTTTTTTTGTCAAGGAGCGTCTTCGGCTGTGTTCTGTTAATCAAAGCAGATCACAAGCACAAAAGACAATCCCCAACCTTCCATATCGGCACATCATCATCATTGGCACATCATTGTGTCTTCTTGCTTTGATTGGATTTTTGATCGTCCTCAAATTTTTTTGGGGCGACTTCGGTAAAATTTCCGTGGTCAGCTCGGGAGCCTGTTGTTTGATCTAATCTCTTCGAATCATTATTAAATTTACAAACGCCTAAGCGAAGGAGGCCTGTCGAGTTTCTGGCGCAACACCCGGCCGCAGATAACATCATCGAAAAAAAAAAAGTGTTTAGCCTCGGGTGCCTCCTTTAGATTCCTTTAACCTTGACTTACCGTTTAATGCGGCACACTCGTCTGCCAGCCCCATGTCCGATATTAGTGATATACACAGCCAGGGCCGCGTTGTCACTTTTTATTAACACTGAGCGCTTTGCATGGGCACCAGCTGTTGCATCAACGCGAGTGTCTCGAAATGACCTTGACTTCCACCACGAATCATGTGCCTTTTTTATTTTCTCCCTTCCTTTTTTCGTTTTTTCCTCTTTATTTTTATCTAAAGGTTGTGTTTTAAATAAGGTAAATGTACATAACAGTTTTTGACTTTATTATGATTTTTGGTTTTTGGACGAAGAGAGAGAGAGAGAGAGAGAGAGAGAGAGAGAACATCATGATTAATCTTGTACCCCGTACGTTGAGCGATGGAGCTCGGCTTTTAGATAGCCAACCTCTGACATTTGCATCAGGTCCAGCTTTGGCAGCGCAGACCATTTTCTCCCCGACTCTCCCGAGCTGGAAATTGCCTCTCTGCCACTGATAATGTTGTGACCTTCCTGTTCTCGGTGTCTCGGAAAAGTGAGGAAAGGCACCCCGCGACGATAAAGCGCTCGCGCCTGCCGCTGCTTCTCCCTCTCGCCACCGGCGAGTTGAAATCACTTAAAATGCTGTTGGGTGTTATTGGTTGACATTGTCAGAGATAAAGGATAATTAACTTGGAGGCTGGTAAGGAGACAGAGACAGACAAGGCGAGACGAGACAGGGGGAGAGAGAGAGAGAGAGACACCGTTGCTGTTTTTATGTCCATGATCGCGGGGCGTGGAAAGCCGCAGCACTGTGCGAGAGGTCGAGGTTAGTTAGTATGTATTTCAGGTATTACACACTTTACCCGATCCTCAGTCACACTGTCTAGTTTCATACTTTAATAATGAGGCTTTGTCTCGTTGAGGCTTGCTGGAGGATCCATACACTGGCGTACAGTACATGACGCGCACAGCATTTTCTAAAACACTCGCTCATCCTTTCTGGTAAAACATATGTCAGCATGCGATTTAATCTGGTTTTAATCCTTCTCTGGAAAGGACTTAACTTCATTTATCTTCCTTCTTTAATCTATTTAGCTTTTTCTGAATGTTTTGCTCCACTTGGTTCAAGTCCAATTTTCTTTTCCTTCCAATTATTTTTTTTTATATGGATAATATAAATACCCAGCTAACCTGAATTTAAAAAATCCAGCTTGTTTATTGACTTTCATTGTTACGGTGGTTTTTGTTGTATTTTTTTTTATAACAGAGATAAGCCACTGGCAAGGAAATAAGAGTTAATCCTGGCCATTAAGATTAGTCCCGAGATGTCAGATGGTCCGGTGTCTTTTGTCGCTGTCAAATCCGGGTCACCTGGCTTAGGATCGCGCCGGGTAACCGAGACCGGTTCAGCCTCGTCTGAAATAATTCATTAAACAGGTTTCCTCTCTGCCGTGCTTGTTGTTTTTCAGCCTTGAACTTGTTGACTAACCTTTCAAATTCAATGTAATTTGCATGAGATTTAAATGTGTGGTCCTATAACACGTGTCTGCCAAGGTTAGCCGTGACTGACCAGGCTAAACCCAGTTTTGCAAAGAAAAGGGAAATAAGTGCGCTGGCGTTTTCTTTTCTTCTCTCCTCTCCTCTCCTCTTCGTGTCCAGCTTTTATTTTTTCCACCGCGGGTTACATCTTTCTCACGAGTGCCACGGGCAGGAAGATTTGAAGGATAAGACGACTGAATGGCTCGCAGGGAAAGGTGGAGTGTTCTGTATTAATTAACCTTTGTGGCTGTGGCTCTGACAGTAGGGAAGCGAGGGCTGTTTGTGGAACCGGAGCTGACAGGGTTCACGTCCAGGGTCTCCGAGCACGCCGCGCACCGGCAGTGTCATGCTATTTGACAGAGCGTGAGGTCTGATGCTGTAGCTTTGTGGAGCCACATCCTGACAGGTGCACCAGGTCTCTCTCTCTCTCTCTCTCTCTCTCTGTCTCTGTCTTTCTCTCTCTCTCTGTATATCTCCTCCCACTCCTGCTCTTTTACACCTGCCAGCTTTCGCCAAGTGTTAGCGAGCGATGACGGGCAGCTTCGATCTGAATAAGCTTTCACACCTACAGAGTCCGGAAATGGCGCGCTCGAACGCATTAGCATTCGTTACGTGTCAGAAATAGGATGCGTCTTTCTTTCTTTTAAAATGTTTTTTTTTAGTTAAATTTCACCTGCTGCTTGTTCGAAGGATGATGTCGAGACGCTTTTACTCGATTGAGTTGACAAACTCTGTGTGAGGGGGGGAAACCTCATGGCATTTACTAGCTTTTGTATGTGACGTGTGCACCGATTTGGTGTGACACCGGCTTTAGAGGGAAGCGAGGGACGTACGGCAGAGGGGAATGACCCCCAGTGAATCTCCTGGACACTCAGAGACTACGATACAGCCTCAGGCCTAGATAGAAAGATAGTTGCAGGTGAGGTCGTGTTACACACTGCTGGGATTCATTCCAGGCCGAGAGCAGTTAACACACCCCGTGGAGCTGCATCACTTCCACACAG
The DNA here is from genome assembly GCA_030014365.1 of Clarias pachynema. Taxonomy (NCBI): domain Eukaryota; kingdom Metazoa; phylum Chordata; class Actinopteri; order Siluriformes; family Clariidae; genus Clarias; species Clarias pachynema. The sequence goes on from JAQMYL010000009.1 coordinate 3,904,904, forward strand.
TGTCATGCTGAATCTCAGAACAGCAGTGAACGTTTAGTCTTTACCATCATGGTCCCGGTGAGTCTTCAGCTCCTTCCCGGAGAAACCCTTTTCAAGCATTTAAATAGCTACAGGTCAGTGTGACCCTTTTTGCACTGGTCTAGATCCACCCCGCTCGCACCGCTCCTGCGGTAAGGGCAGCTCTCTTTGCCTATTGCCCGCCTCCATCACCATGCAGGAGAGAATCGTGCGAGCCGTGCCTTGAGTGCGTGCGCGGGGATAATCCGCCCGAAATTCTCCAACTGATGAGCGGCGCGGCGCTCGAAAAGCCCTTCACGCATGAGAGCAAGCAGAGACACATTTCTCGAGAGGTTTGCTGGAAGTGTCATAGCAGGACGTGACGACGCATACAGCGGGCTTCGCTTGGAATTACTGACATAATTCATATAATCTATAGCCCCATGCTGTTTTTCTGGAGTTGATTTTCTGTCTCCTGCCTGTAGGGAATAGTCTATTTTGCTCCTTTTTTTTTTTTGTTCACTAAACATGTGCATGTATGAAATAGAATTTATTAAATAGTGTAGGTTTTTTTTTTTTTCACTTACAGAAATAAACCTTGTTAGGACGCTGTTTATGAGCTTAGCCAGAATGCATGCTACAATACGTAACATACTCTCAGTCATGTGCTGTCATGTAGAATTTCCTCTCACACTCTGCTCTGTTTGCTCCCTCTGCTGCAGGTTCTTGTGCGGCCCAGTCTGAGAGCACGAGAGCAGAACGACGACGACGACACGGAGCCCCCGGGACCTTGTGACAGACATTCAAAGTATTCACTGGCATGGAACATTTCACTTCGGGGTAGCGAAGAGGATTTGCTGACTCCTCCCGGGTTGTGCTCAAAACGTCAGCTTGTCTCAGAAACACAGAAAGGAATTCCATCTGGATCTCCGTGTGATGGAAATTGTAACATCCAGCGCTTCGGTCTGTAAAACTTAAATTTTTTTTTTTTAAAAAGACAGAGAGAGAGAGAAGCATCAGCTTCGTCTTTAGGAATTAGGACTTTTCATCTATGGCACAACAATCGATAAGACATTTTCAGTAGTCGTCAACTACCACACAAGGGCTGCCTACTATTGAACATGACTCATGGGGAGGAACCTGGCCCTGAGACACACCAGGATTCTGCTGTTTTAACGTATCTGGAAGGTTTACTAATGCATCCGGTTGCATCTGGGCCTGGAGCCACGGCAACAAGGAGACCGGAGGCTGGCAGCAACAATGGCGAGGCAGGAAACCAAGGGACCAGGGGCATTCAGCTCCCTAATCACGGCTCTAGCCCGCCAGAAAAAGGAAGCCCTCCAGGGCCGGCCTCCCAGCATCTTAAAAAGGCCAGATTGTTGCGTTCGGGAACCTGGAGCGAGATGGACAACCAGAAAAAAGACATCGCTCCTGTGCAGGTGAACGGACAGGGCAGAGAGCATCATAAAATAAATCTGGACAGTTCCGCACAGGGAGAGAGCACACTGCTGGCTTCTCTGCTGCAGTCCTTCAGCTCACGCCTGCAGACGGTGGCCATGTCACAGACTATCACTCAGAGCCAAAAACAGCTAGATGGAGAGATCGGCGACGCATCACCTACTGACAAGGACACCTTACAGGGCTACTGTACAGCCTCAAGCCGCCTCAAAGGCCTGATAAGGAAAAACAAGCAGCAGAGCCACAACACTGTGCCTTACAGTCGGCGCAGCAGCCAAGACCGACGCTCGGAGTCTCCTCGTTCGTCACAGAGCTCGGTGCCTGACAAGGTATCCTGTGCAGAGCGATTGAAGGCTGTAGCCAGTCTAGTGAAAAGCAGGTCCAGTCCTTCTCCTTCTCCTAAACCTAGCGTGGCCTGCAGTCAGTTAGCATTGCTGCTCTCCAGTGAAGCCCATCTGCAGCAATACTCCCAAGAACAGGCCTTAAAAGCACAACTGTGTGGCCGATCAGCCAGCGAAAGACTGGCAGCCATGGCTACACAGCGAACTATAGACAGCAGACCACCCAGCATGGGAGAGTCTGTGTTTGCTCCAGACATGTTAAGCCCTTTTAATACCCTAAACGGAACACTCCCCTCACCGACATTAAATTCCAGCCCCTCTTTGAGTCTAGGCCAAAGCGCACCCACCAGCTCCCCTCGACCCTCTCCTAACATCCCTAAAGAAAAGCGTCCGTTTGACAGACAGAGCAGCCGCCCCCCACAGAACTGCAGCAGCCTGCTCCTGCTCCTCCTCAATAACCACAACTCTCAAAAGCATCTTACAAAGAACGGCCACCTGGAAGATGACTTCACCGCGCCTCCTAGCCAAGCTTCCTCTCATCAGTCCGACAGCGAGTACTCCAACCCGGAAAACAGCTTGACCAAAGACAGTAGTGACGCAGAGAGCTGCTACTCCAGCTGCTCCCCTATTGACCTCTCCATGAGGAGCAGAGTTTTCAGCCAAAAGTCAGAGCCCCCCTCTACAGCTTCATCTTTAGACAAACTCACAGAGACGCTCATAAGCAAGTGGAAGTCAGAGACCCTAGGGGCAAAGGTCCCTGAAGCCAAGGAGCTGGAAATGAGCCCAGACATGACATCCCATCATCATAGGGTTACCCTCATGCAGCTGCTGTTAGATCGCAGAAATGATGAGATGGTAAGCAAAATTGCGCCTCATAACGATTTACAGGACGATGCCACCCTTCAGAGTATGACCGGAAGCCCACTGAAACGGCTAGAAGAGAGCAGAACACCGAACCATTTTGACCGGCTGATGGAAAGAGGACTGTCCGTATCCTCTTTCAGCGGAGATGCAAGCAACACTCCTTCTCCTTACTCTTATTCTTCACCCCTCGTTCAGTCCAATCCTCTGGACCTGTGTAAATCTAAACAGCACATTAGTGAAAAGATAATGGAACCTGCATTCACAGCCAGTAAGCTATTACAAAATCTGGCTCAGTGTGGTATGCAGGATGTTTCCCCCTCACCCCCTCTGCAAGCCTGTAGGCCACCGAGCAAAGAGCAAAGCCCGGAGCCTGAGCTGGACAGATCTCAGACTCTCCTGGACAGAGTTGCTGCTCCGATAAAAAGAAACCAAACCCCTTTATTTGAACCAACCCCTTCTTCTTTCTCACCCTTTTCCGGACGCGAGCTCTCACCTCCGGCATCGACACAAATTGAAAACCTCCTGGAGAGACGGACTGTACTGCAGCTGCTGCTTGGCACTGCTTCTCACAAAGAGAAATCCACAGGGAGGAGAAGCACAGAGGTGGCTATGGGAGTCCACGAAAAGCCTCCAGGGACTTATCTTCTATCTGACAGCTCTGACAACGGGCCTTCACTGAACGTTGTGGTCAAATCAGAGCCAAGAGACGAGGGTCTTCTTTCAGATAGCTCTGACGATACTGGGCGCCACTGGAGAATGAGGCGGGAAAGTCACAGCCCCGTCATTGAAGCACACAGCAACGTTAAAGACGAAACAAAATACGGACTTCTCAGCCAGCTCTTGAAACAGAAAACAACTACCTATCAATCGAGTCCACGCACAGAGCAGATCGTGAGCACAGTGAAAGAGGAGCAACAGGATTATCAGGTGCCTCTTCCTAAAAAGAGAAAACTTTGCATGGAGTTAGCTGAACACCTCAGTAAAGAACTTTGCCAGAGACCGGTGGATACTGTGAGTGAGCGTGCGGTGTCTAGAACACCTGAGGCCCACAAGAGCAGAATGCTGCCAAGCCCGAAAGAAGATGATTTGTTCGGCAAGAGTCCTGCGAGGAAAACTCCCTCGAGAGACAGTCAAAGCTTCAATGTTTTGAAGCAGCTCCTTTTGTCAGACAACTGTCTGAAGGAGATAGCCCAGCCCCAGGGGATCCCTAGTCCTTTACTCCCTCAGGCAAACGGCAAAGCCAACGGGAACTTCAGTCAGTCTGGTTACCATCACGAACTTGTGAACTTTCCATGGTTCCCCCAGACTCTTAACTCAGGGCCTGGTCGTTTTAACCCAGTCTCCCCCTCACCAGGGAACAACATCCAGGCTTCCTTTTGGGATAAGGGCTCCTCGCCAAGACCCAGTCCCAAATCTGTGAAAAAGGAATTAGAAAGCTCACCAAGGTGGACGCTTGCTGGGGAGGACAAATGTGACTCAAGCGCCGATTCCCCACCTCTCATGAGGTCTAATCCTATATTGTACTATATGCTCCAGAAGAGGAACAGTGAGCTGAGAAAAGAGGTGGAGGATCATGCGCAGAGGACGCACTGCGGGGTCAGGGTGAAGGTAGAGCCGCGTGACGAAGATCGTTACCGCGACGCCAGACTGACTATGATTTCTCCGATTCAGATACACAGGCAAGGCAACGGACACGAACGTCTTAGCGGACTCTTAGAAAAACCGTAGATCCGAAGAACTGCCAAAGAACGAGACTGAAACATTTCAAATCACATCTTGAATGAATGCAAGTTTCGATTTTTGTTTTGAAAAAAGAGCAAACTATGTAAACCTGACTACTTTTTTTTTTTTTTCCATTTGTTCCTGTAACAACTGTGACATTACACATCACAGACTGAGTGTGTTACGTTTACGCAATTCGATGTGTCACATTTCTTTCCAGCCCGTACATCGTTTTTTTTTCCCCGAAGTTCTTCAAAGTCTTTTTTTAAAATATATATATATATTTATAAAACAATCATCCTAGTTCCTAGATACTCTGGGGGAAAAAAAGTTACCGCTACATTTAATTTTATATTTGTTTCCCGCATATTTTTTTCGAAAGCACAACCGTTATATTAACGTGCCATAAGAGCGTCAAATTTTTACAATAAAGGATAACGGAAATAATCGAACGATCAGGTACGTCTCGTTATCCCACCTGAAAGATTGTGCCACAAACTCCATTTCAGTAGGAATGACAGTGATATTATCATCACACACACTGAATTGATTTAATATTTACATCATAGGTGTTGTTGGGTATTTGGCATGAATAAATAAAACTCTAAATAATTTTTAGCTGTCTTAAAGAGGAAAAAAAAACAACCTTTTTACAGTTTTGTATCATTTCTTGTTTTGTACTTTATATACACCAACATGTAGCAGTGTCAAGTGTATAAATTTTGTCCCCCAAAGATGTGAGTACATGTTTATGAACTGAAAGATTCCTGTTATCGTTCGACTCGAGAAGGACAGCACGTGAAGCTGAGAGTCTACTGTGAAAAAGAAAATCCATTGTCTAATTAAATATGATCAGCGACGACAACAACAAAAAAAAGTACTAAATACAAACTATTTTATTCCTTGCTCTGTGTGTAGATACATTCAGATTTGATAAATTTCTGTAAATAGTTCTTTCATGATGAAATATTACTATTTTGTATTGTTGAAAAAGCCCTAGTTTTTATCGTCACGGATTGTAAATACAATATCTGTCTAATAATGTACATACGATTACCGATAAATGAGATTTTTTTTTCCTGTTGTTTTTTTTTTTTCCTTGTTTTATTAATTTTTTTTTGCATGTCTCTATGTTGTGAGCTAGCGATAATCTTTGGAGCTTTGTCCTGCAAGCCGTCGTGTCACGTCTGATCTCTACCCTGCTGCCTGTTGCATGCACATGCATGGGAAGCACTTGCGTATCACTACCTGGAATGGAAAATGTCAAGTCTTAAATAATTTTTTTTAATTATATATATTTTTTCCTTTTCCTAATCACTAATAGATGGCGATTCAAAGCCTCGAATTTTACGAGGTGAAATTAATAACGTTATCGGTTTGTATTTTTAGTTTTTCTTCGTGTGGATTCCTGTTCTGTTACTCTTTATAACGTTTCTCTAAGTTGGATTGACGTCATGAAATGCATCTGTAGCAACAACCACAACAAAAAAAATCAGTTTCATTTATGATACAACTTGTGACACCCATGATGTTTTACTTTTTTATTATTATTATTATTATTATTACTTTCTGGTGTTTATTTGCACTGATATAAATAAATATTGAAATGCACAAGACCACAAACTTGTATATATATTTAATTTTTTTTTCTTTACACATTCATAAATACAACAATAATGATATACAGAGGGACGTAATATCTTGATTCTGATTGGTCAAATATTGATACATTTTCTGTTTAAGCTCTAACATTGAATCGTTTTTATAGTACCAGCTTAACAATTGTTGTTATGGTTCGGTTTTCTGTGGAATGAGTCTTTCATAGGTTGCTTCGAGTAGTTGAATCAAATGGTCAGTTTTTGATTCAGAATCGATTCACGTTTTATAAATTATTTAAGTAAACTTAGGAACGTAAATTTTTTTTTGCACATTTCTTAAATCCATCTTTTTGCAGGAAATACAAAAATCTTTATCATCATCTGTAAATACTCGCATTTTGCGATAGTATTGCTTGTCCATCTTATTATCTAGTTTGTATGCCATTAATGAAATACCGCCACCTACTGGACTGGAGTGGATCAGAAGATTGGCAGGTGAGAATAAAAAAATCATTGTGTTATGACATAAAACATGACATTTAAACAACCAGCAACACATCATGTTTATTAGATACTTTAAGCTGGTTTTCATACTTCAAAATCTTTAAGAAACATAGCTGCCTGAAATAAAGAATCAAATCAAATCATAAATTGCATCATAAATGTCCAAAAATCTATCTGAATCGACAGTGTAGATGATTCACAGTTTTTCGATTCACAATTTCCCAGCTTTTAGTAACATGACATGTTGCAGTTTTGTCAAATTAACTACAAGGAAGAGGCTTTACGACTGTTCTAACATTAATGCTAACGAGAACTGTGTATCCCAGACGTTAAACCTTACTAAATGTAACTATAAATAGTTGTGTAATTACAAAAAAAAAAGTATGAAATTACAATTATTAGGAAATCATTAACACATAAAGGGAATTAAACATTCGAAGATGTGCGAGTTTAGGAAAATAATCATCTTCAGGCGGTAAGAGTAACCGCGCATCAGCACACTATCATGTTGTTCATTATTTTCCTATAACGGCACATCAGGATCGTGATGATACACACACACACACACACATGCACATAAACATCTTAATTCAAAAACTGCATGACAGAACTACTTTGTTTAAACATCTCAAGTGCAGCACCAAACAACACACACGACGCACAGCAGCAGGAATGTAATTGTGCAGCGCTGAGCTGCGTCGCTCCGTAAAGCGTTACAGGCAGCACCATCTGGGTGTGTCAGCGTGTAGAGAAACTCAAACGCTGCACGCCGAGGGAAATTATCATCTGACTCCTGTTCACACCGCACGACTTGATGTCTTGAACTGACAAAAAAAAAAAGGGGTGGGGGGGAGGGGGGTGGGGGGGGGTTTAAAAGGCGAATCTCTTTATTTCATTTTTAGAAAAATCTGTTTTGATATGGGAGTCAGTGAAAGTTTAAACTTTTTTTCAGTTCCTTCTTTAATTATGTAAAACGAACTCGGTGTCCTTGAGCTGCACGAGCGTGTCTGTAACGACGTCGAGCTCACGTCTTCAGATTACTTTAAATTACAGTCGCTCGTTTTACAGAAATCTTTATGTGGAGCAATCATCAAGCAAGGAAGAATCCGGTGCGGATACACAGCTAGGGGGTTTTAACGAGCCTGAGATTTGAATCCGAGAGTTAACCTTAGGTCTTAATTTGTCTACATTTTATAATTTGTAAGATTTGAGTATGACGTCTTGTATGATGAACTGTCTTAAAAAAAAATACATGTGCACGTCCTGAGTACGTAAATAATCCAGTATTGACTTGCACGGAAAATGTGTGCATATGTGTGTGTGTGTGTGTGTGTGTGTGTGTGTGTGGGAGTGGGAGTGCTTTGTGTAAAACAGAGGCAGACAAAACACACAGGTTCATAATTGGTGCAAATGATCACGTTTACCTTCATGGCTTCTGGAGATGCTCTTTAAACTGAAAGACTTTTTCAGAAAACAGATGGCATGAAGCGTTTCTGGGGAAACTGTTGACATGCAATTTGTAGTTCAAAAGGTACAATAATCTGGTGTGTGTGTGGGTGTGTGTGTGTGTGTGTGTGTGTAAAATCCAGTGATTTTGTTAATGAGTAACAGATTTTAATTGGCCACATGTTCTTGTTCTGTCGATCAAACAGTGGGTGTATTAAGTTAAGGAGTTAACAAAAACATCCGACGTTGTGCTGTTTCCGGAAATAATCACTGATGATCAGGTGTGATGAAACAAGTAATCTCAAAACTCGTTTCCTGATAACAGCACGTCCTGGTGTGTTGACTTCCGCACTGAATAGCAACAAACTTCCTATAATAAATTGGTTCAAATGTTCTTGCTTTTGCTTCACATTAATTTATCGTATGCAAAAAAAAAGTACATGTACGTTTCTAAATCGTGTCCTAAAATCTTTCATTTTAAAAAACACACATGGAAAAAATACAGAAGAGGATTAGGTCAACCATAAAAGAAACAAGAAAATAAAAACAAATTGACTCCTTACTTTGTTCTCAGAATCCAGAATTTTAAATTTGAACTCAGAATTTTGACTTTGAACTAAAAATTCAGACTTTTTCTTTTTCACAGAATTTTGACTTTAAACTCTGAATTTTGTCTATAAACTCAAAATGATGACTTTTAAATTCAGGAATTTGTTTTAAAACTCAAAATTATGACTTTTTTCCCTCAGAATTCTGACTTTTAAACTCAGAATTTGGTCTATAAACTCAAAAAGATGACTTTTCTCAAAATTATGACTTTTAAATTCAGGAATTTGTTTTAAAACACAAAATTATGACTTTTAAACTAAGAATTTTGTCTATAAACTCAAAATTATAACTTTTTTTCTCAGAATTCTCACTTTTCAACTCAGAATCTTGATTTTAAACATAAAAGTCTGAGTTTTTTGTTAGAATTCTTGTTTTTCTCAGAATTCTGACATTCAAATTCAGGAATTTGTTTTAAAACTCAAAATTATGACTTTCTTTTCAGAAGTCTGACTTTTAAATTCCTAAATTTGTTCAAAACTCAAAATTCTTTTTTTCTCCGCATTCCAACTTTCATCTCAGAATTCAGACTTTAAAAAAAAAAAAAGGTCAGTTTTTTTTTATGGTAGTCCTAATTCTTAGTTAGATGTATTTTATTACATTACCATGCACTTTTCATGACTTTGCCTGTCCTTTCAGATTTGCTCCCCAGGCCCTGACTTCCCCCTTTTCTAAACAAGTTCCCTTTCCTTCATCTTTAAATAACCCTTCCTTTTTTCTCCCCTCTCCGTGAACTTCTCCATCCTCAGATTCTTATCATGCATGAACTTCAAGTAACCTCTTATTTCCTTTGGCTGAAAAACAGAGAAGAGCGAGTCAGGGCCGCGAGTCAGGAGCCGGGGGTCAGCGTCTAAGATCCCACAATCGGCTGTTTGTCCTTCTGTCGCTTTGAAATCTGGAGCGGCTTTGGACGGACAACAGAGCTTTACTTACCCTGAGCTCAAGTTAAAGCTACTGAAGAGTGAAAACTCCGGGGCACTCAGAGTGTGTTTAAATGTTAGTGTGTGTGTGTGTGTGTGTGTGTGTGTTAGCCCGTTCAATGTTTAACTTTTCCTCATCCCAATACCCAGCTGCTGTTTCAGAAAACATTCACAGCAAGGTGTGTAATTGCATTTTATGGCCAGTTCGGCGTGACGGCTGTCACGAGCAAGCGTCAGGAATTACACACTTAGTGCCAAAACAAACCGAAGAATGAGAAGGATTCTCAAAACAACGACAGCAACACATCCAAGTAATGCGACCTTAAGTAGAGAAGTGAAAATGGATTCCATGGTTTTTACATTTCAAAGCACAACCACGTTTCTATTATTATGATTATTATTTCCCCGTCTCTCACTGACATTCCAGCACTTCCCTTCTTCAAGGGCTCCTGAGACTCAGCAGTCATGACCTTTGTCTCTCCAGTTGCTCTACAGTTGAATGCCCCATATTTCCCAGCAGGCTTTACTCTGACATCCAGCATCAACATGACAGCAGTAGTCTCAATAAGAGTAGAGTTCAGTAACTGCTGCTGTTGGGGCTCCTCGCGGGTTCTTTTATAGTCACGAGTTCTTCATTTTCTAACTAGCGTAAGTAAGTACACGTTGTTGATGGTTAAAGGGTTTTTAGAAATAGTTAAAAGGCAGATCGGTGAGAAATCAAAAAAGTCGATTGGATAAAGATTTTGTTTTAACTTTAAAATTCACTTATATCACTTCAGCGCTGTTATTTCAGCCAAAGTGAAAATATGAACTAATCCCAGTAAAAATATCCAGTTTAGCTTTTCTAATTAATATCTATTGGTGCAGGTGTTTGTTTACATTGAGCGTGTAGCGCATTAGTAGATTATTTTAAAGTAGATTATTAAATCCGACTCATAACTGTTCATAACATCACTTTTACTTAAAAATGTTTTATTTCATTTATGGCGCAGGTTAAACCCCAGACAAAAACCTTTTAAAGTTCCATTAATTTATTTTGTGTGATGCCGTGACAAAATCTGGCTGGACAGACATACAGACAGACATACAGACAGACATACAGAAAATAAAAAGATATCATTGAAAGAACGAGTTCAGACCCAACGTACAGACAAAACCTTTCTTTTATTTATATAGATTAAATAAGACATTCCTTGTTCTTCACATATCCCGGCTTTGTTAAGAGGCTGGGGTCGGAGTGCAGGTCAGCCAGTCATTATACGGCGCCCCTGGAGCAGACGGGGTTAAGGGCCATGCTCAAGGGCCCAACTTGGTGGACGTGGGGCTCGAACCGCTGACCTTCCGGTCATGGTCGTGCTACATAGAACTTTTCTTTAAGCAAAAGAACACTTGAGGTAAAGTTTTCTGTGAGACCCCCAACTCAGTGTTCAGATGATTTGTTAAGTTCTGCTTTAGTGCAGTTTGGAATAACTCCGCCTCCTGTTCTCTAAGCCACACCCCCCTACAATTTAACTAACAGTTTTTAAAAAAAATTTTTATTATTATTATTATTTCTATCTTGATGTTTCTATATCCATGTTTATCTCCCTCATTTCTCTTGTTTACCGGTTAGTTTTCCTTTTGTTCTCTCTCTCTCTCTCTCTCTGTGCCTTCTTTTGCTCTACATCTCTCCATCTGTCTAACTTTGTTTCTCTCTAACTCTGTTTCTCTTGTTGCCTGTCTCCCTCTCCCTCTTTTATCTCTTTTTATCTCTCTCTCTCTCTCTCTATCCCTCCCTGTCTCTCACCTTTCTCTCTTTCTCCGTCTCTTTCTGTTTCTCTCCCTCACTCTCTCCCTCCCTGGCTTCTCTTGCTCTATATCTGTCTTCTCTCTCTCTCTCTCTTTTTCTCTCTCTCCCTTTTTTAAATCTGTCCTTCGTTGTCTGTCTTTTCTTTTCTTCTTCCCTCTTTCTCCCTCTCTGTCTCGCTCATAACCTTCTCCTGCTCTACATCACTTTCTCTCTCTATATATGTCTATATTTGTTTTGCTGTCTGTCTCTGTCTCTTTATCTCCCTTCCTCTTTTTCTGTCTGTCTCTCTGTCCCTTTCTGATCCTCGCTCCTCCTTTTCCTTTTTCCTTTTCCTCTCTCTCTCTCTCTTTCTACATCTGTCTGTCTACTATTTTGTTTCTTTTTCTGTCTCTCTGTCTGCCTCCCCCTCCTCTCTTTCTCTCTCTCACTCTCTCTCTCTCTCTCTTTCTCTCTAAAGCACATAATGCGACCTTCATCCTACGCATAAGGTCGCAGCACAAACACCTTGGAAAAGCGTCACTCAGAGCCCGTTATCTTTCTGCAGCGAAAAAACAATACGCATAATATAAACCCCGAACGTTTCAGTCACCGGCTGCAGCAACGCTCTCGTGTATCAGACTAAAGATTGCGACTTGTCCCTGATCGTATCGACACTGTGATCTTTTGTACTTGGTGAACGCGTCCTTCCTCTGCACCACCACCACCACCACCACCCTGAGCCGACTTCGTAGGTCGTGCACTTCCAGAGCAAACATCCCCCCCCCCCTCCCCAAACCATGCGAACCTGGGGAAAGGGCGGCTCAGCGTCGACCAATCTCACAGAGAGACCAGATTGAGATTAGAAGTCTGCGGAAAGGTCACGGCGAGGGCAAAGCGAGCACATTTGTGCTGTGTGCTCTCGAAGATTCATTTCTTTTCCCAAAGGTAAGAAACTCTCCACACGATCCAATACATCAGAGTGACCCTTAGCTAACCTTCGCGGAGCAGTTAAGATAGATGCCATGACGACCGGAGGAGGCATTATGGGGCGACTCGCTCGGGGTAGTTTAGAGCCTCGGATACTTTTCAGGTGGACACTTTTTCTCTCTTTGCAGCGAAATGGCAGCAATGATTCAGTTGTTTTGACAGCGCCGGCTCGTTTTACCAAAGACACTGACTTTGGTCATTGACATGCCCGGGTCATCTCGGTAAGAAAAAACCCGCATGCAGGAGGCGAACTGGTTTATCCTGCGGGATACGAAAGATAAATAAATAAATAAACAAACAAACGCGTCCTCTATCCCAATATCCATCTCATTTATTCTGCACTCACAGTCTAGTTAGCAGGAGTCTCTTCCTGCATAGTCAAAGCGCTCACTAAATAAATGAACGAGGTTATTCGATTACAATAGACACGTCTGTTAGATGCATAAATTAGATCTTCTGTGATTTATTGATCATAGAGGATGTCAGCTGTTTCCTCTAAGATGAAAAAAGATCTCCTCTTGTAGGAACGATTTTGGTTTTTTGAAATAGAATTCATGTTTTTTTTTTTTTCCTGTAAGTAAGAATTTATATAAGAATTATTTTTATTTTTTCGAAAGAGGGTTACAGGTACTTAAGAACCCAAAGAAAATGTTATAATTTGGGAATTCATGTTGCACAGGGTGTTTGGTCTATGAGATTTGAACTCACAACCTTCCGGTCCTTATCCCCTACAGTTGTGACCATTGCATTTTCTTCTCATTGCTTCTCTTTATTCGCACCTGATCATTATGAGCTCAATCAGTGTCTTCTTCGTCTTTCGGCTGCTCCTGTTTGGGGTCGACACAGCGGACCATTCGTCTCCATCTCACTCTGTCTACCATATCTTCCTTTGTCACTCCAACCTCCTGCATTTCCTCCCTCACCACATCCATAAACCTCCTCTTGGGCCTTCCTCTTCTCCTCCTGCCTGACAGCTCCATCTCTAACCTTGTCCTCCCGGTATACCCCTCATCATCCCTCCTCCTCTGCACATGTCCAAACCACATATGTCCAAACCATGTCCAAACCACTCTAACTTTGTTATGAGCTTAATTAATCAGTGTTAAGTACCTAACAGTCCTTATATGAGGGTCGCATGAGGATGTATTTGATAGATGATGTTGCTGAGATAAGATTTCATGTCCTTAAATGAGGACATTCAGGTCTCAAGCGCTTCAAACAATCCATATGTTCATAGTCTTTTTTTTTCTTTTTCTTTTTTTCAAAATGAGTTAGGTGCAAATTTTGATCATATTTTAAAACATAATGCTTTATGATAACTCACCACAAGAAATTGAGTCAGGGGTACGAATAGAAATCTCACCTTTACCTGAATGTCTGTGGGGTTCTTTCAGGAAGCCACACACACACACATTGTTGTAGCTGTGAAAATGAAATCAACTGCGTAGTATTCCACAGGACCTCTGGAGGTCTGCTGCAGTATCTGGCACCGGGGTGTTAGCAGCAGACCAACTGAGGTCTTGTAAATTACAAGGTGTTGGAGTTGGCTTCTCATGACTCAGTCACCAGTTCACCGCTTGTCCTTCAGGTACTGACCACTGCATACCAGGAACACCTTAGAAGACCTGCTGTTTTGGGGATGATCCAATCCATCACAATGTGGCCCGTATTGAATTCTCTCAGATCCTTTGACAGGTATATCATTTTTAATAAAGTGAAATATTATTTACTGCCATTACCGGTTGTTAGTGATATTATTATTAATCCATACTATATTAGTGAGGTATATTTGTTTTTTATGGCTCAACATGAAAGGATTGGTTGACAAGTTGAACTTCTGGCTGGCAAGTGTTATGATGTCATAAAATGCAAGAGCCAATCAGCTTCCAGTATGCAAATACAGGCCATATAACCCCCCCACCCCCCACCCCACCCCTTAGAGTTGAGAGCGACATGTAACCCTGTGTACTCATCTAATGTTGATTTCATGATGAAGGACAAAGTCTAGGTGACTTTTATTGAAATGAAAATTTTCTTTTGTAAACCTTCCACATGCAGGAATTTTTTATTTTTTTTTGCTTTGTGTTATAATAATAAAAATGTATGGCCTTCAAAACAAGTCATGAACAAGGCCATATAGAGACGCTGCGCAGTCAGTGTCATGCTGTAATCAAAAGTAAACATTCACCAAAGTCTGAGATTATCTGAGCTCAAAGGTGACCTTGTTGTTTATTTATTTATTTATTTATTTATTTGAAGCAGTCGTACAGCAGGGATGGAACAAACGTAGGAAACAACAGTCTGACGTGCACCTTTAAATAGAAATACCGAGTGTCTTTATGCTTCACGTACGAGAGAGAACCAGGTCAGTGAATAAATGAGAGCTTCTGCGTCGTCTTGCAGGACAGGACCTTATGTAGAAACAGTGCACGCTTACGTTTCCCCTATATGGTGGTGGCTCACATGGAGCAGAGTTATGCAACTGTTTAGGCTGGGCAATGATGGTGCAACAGTGTCCTCTGCTGGAAAATTATTCTCATTGCAGGCAATTCAAACAAATAAATTAAACCAACAAAAAAGATTTCTGGGCTTATTGATGTGTATGTTATAATATGTACAAGTTAGCATTAAACACAAAACACAGTACTGGTGCTGATTTTATTTAATTTTTTTATGTTATACATATAATACAGAAAATGTGTGTGGTGAAAGAAGCTACTTTTGAAGTTTATGCAACATGGAAGTGACCGATCTTGCTTCCCTAAAAATTTCAAGTTGCTAACTTCAGAGTTTTTCAGTGTTTCTAAAATACTTGCTTCAAAAAAATAATCATTTAAAATGCAAATTATTCATATTGATACTAAAATCGGTCTAAGCAAGCAGTATATGACCTGTAAAAACTGTTGCTTAAATTAAAAAGAGATGTTTTTAGGTAAAAGCCTTAAATGAAAAAAATTCTGTAGTGTCCGTAACCATGTTGAGTTCATGTTGCAAAATCATAACAATTTAACATTTCAGAATAATACACTTTTTCAGATTTATGTCTTTTCATGTGAAACCCTAAATTGGCCAACTGTCATCTAAATGAAAGTTAAGATCAATGAAATATTTGAATTTGATAAGTTACAGACACTACATAAAAGGGCATAAAATTGTATTCGGCAAGTGTGGGTTTTTTTTTTATCTGATAAAAATTAATTTAATCAAATATGATGAAAATCAGTGTTATATAATCCTACCTGAAAATTCACTTTTTCACCTAGGGGAGACACATTTTAGCACCAATACCATGTTTTTGGCTGTAGCTGTATAGTAGCAATTTATATCAGCTCCAAATAAACTTATTAGGAATGTGTGTAATTGCGGATATTGTGAAGTTTTCCGGAAGCAGAAGTTAATTTAACATGACTGGAAGGAGTCACGACAGCTACAAAAGAACGACAGCTGCTTTAACTTGTGAGGCAGATTGAGATTAAAAAAAAGAAGAAGAAGCTGGTTTAGTAATGTATACTGTAATGTCACTTTTTACTGCTGCACGATAAGAGGAATAAAACACATCAGGGTGTGATGTTATGGAAAAATAATTATATTTCAGGTCATAACAGTTACTTACTGCATTCTACTTACATTACTACTTACATATTCACTTACTGCATCACAGCCCTAAGTGTTTCGTTTCAAATTCTTACATATTATATAATCTTTGAAATGACTGATAAAATAAAAGATCACATAAAAATCAAAAGGGTGTTCAAGTCAAACCGGGACTTTTGAACAGAACAGAATAACAGAACACAGTTATGAGAGTAAAAACTCCCTTTATTTCTCTATACAATCCCCTGCTACACTAATGCACTTATCACAGTGTGTTTCACTAGTGCTTGGACACCATCGAGGCAGAAGGTTTTCTCAGTACTGCCTGCTTCACATCTGAAACTCTGGCCTCCCAGGAACTCCATTAATCATGCTTGAAGTCTTCTGTCAGGGTCAATCGCTTTTACGTCCTCATTCACCAGAAATGTCATCACAAGTCCCGGTTTAATTTGAACACCCCCTGTCTATAGAGTTTATGTTATATATACATGTATATTATTTGTTAGAGTTACCGAAGTAGCTTTTTAATGATTTACCCACCAGTGTTGGGAGATCTGACAACACTAAAGGGAAAAAATATTTTAAAAAGATGAATAATTTAAACGCGATTTAATTACTGAGAAATAAAGACACAAGAATGAATCGAATGTTGCCATGGTGCTCAGAGGAACTGAGATACTGTAGGACATGACATTTATTAGCTATTAAATCTAAACTACAGCAGTGTACTAGATGTATGAATTTAAGTAGCAAAACAGGATGTAGCACACACACACACACACACGCACAAAATGCAACACAGTTTATTAGACAGTTATGTGCTCACTATATACTCTACCCCTCGCTCGGTTTTTCGCGCAGCATACAGGAAAGGGCCTTCAGCCCACTCGATAGGTCACAGCACAACCTCGTGGAGGCGGCTTACCTCTCCTCACCGCAGCCCACTCCATCTCCAGAGTGCTTTTCAGAAAATTGTGTTCACGTTGGCTTAAAGACGTAGCTCACATTTGTACAAAAAATATAAATAAATAAAAATGTACAAATTTAAACCTACAAAAACAACAAAGATTGGTGCTATGAAATGAGTAAGGAATAAAATACTTGGAGGTGTGCTGTTATAGGAAAGTAATCAGTGATGTGCTGTGATGAAGCATTGCTAATGTTACCACTGGGAATTGTTTAATAATCAGTTTCTTCATTTGAAGAGTATAAGGCTACAGTTATGCTGGTAAAAGTGTTCTATATCTCATTTACCAACCCAGTACAAGTTTTTTTTTGCTTGTTTTTGCTGTGATATTGTTCATCCTATGATTTCAGTCCTCCTCTTGCGTTCAAGCTTTCCTTTAGCGATCTCTTGAAACCTCGAGCACTTCTTCTGATTTTGCCTGTAGAGCAACATCGTCGAAAATGTTTTGCGAGGTTTGTTACTAGAGAATAAGAGATATATGGGAGAAATCGATTCAGTGATGATTCGTGATTCTTTTGTCTGGCAATTCATGTATTAGCACACTGACTCCAAAATTGACTCTCACTCATCTTCTATATCATGGTATCCTGTTTACAGGTTCTCGGAGGGCATGGAGGCTATCCTACAGTAGGAGATAGATAGGAGATTAGGGCACAAGGTGGGGTACAACCTGGAATTAGCCTAACCTAACCTACATATCTTTGGACTATAGGAGGAAAGCGGAGTACCTGGAAGAAACCCACCAAGTACGAACAGAACATGCAAGCTCCATGCACATAGACCCCGAGGTGGGAATCAAACCTGGACCCTGGAGGTGCAAGTCGATGGTGCAAACCATTAAGCCACTGTGCCACCTTGTTTTTTCACATCCTTTTTTTAAGGTGTTTCTCAGTGTGGTAGGAGCAAACTATTTGCTAAGTTTGTTTAGACTTATAACTAAATCTAAAACATATAGATATTTCGACTTGTAATAGTTGTAAAATCATGATATTTACAGGATCGCAATATATATTAAATCGACACCTAGGTATCGTGATAATATCGTATCGGATGCCTGGTGATTCCCATATCCCCTATTTGTTTTCTCACTATCCTGCCACAGAAATCCTTCACCATACTAATTCTCTTTCTTGAATTCTCATTTAACTGTTCTGACTGAGGATGGGATGCAGCAAATCTGAGGTATACCTGATTCAGGAACATGCACGTTTATCATAATCAGAATAAAAAAGATCAGATTGTGATTTGTGCTGTTCACAATGTTATGAAACAAACATACTTAAGTCACTTATAGGAAAGAAACCCTTATTTAAGCCACTTTTTGCCTGCAATGTGAACATAGCCTTAGACATAATAATTTGTATTTATTAAAGTACAACATGTCATACGTTTTATCCATTTATGGTTATATGCATGGTTATTCCTGGTTTGGGTCTGTGTGCATGGAGTTTGCATATTCTCCCTGTGCTTGGTGGGTTTCCTCTGGGTACTCCGGTTTCCTCCCACAGTCCAATGACATGCAGATTAGACTAATTAGCGTTCCAAAATTGCCATAGTGTGTGTGTGTGTTTGTGGGAGTGTGGGGGTGGGTGGTTACTGTGATGGATCTGCACCCCATCCAGGATGTACGCCACCTTGTGCCCAAAATCTCCTGGGACAGGGTTTAGGCCCCCGCGACCCTGTACACAGGATAAAGCGGTATAGATGTATGATAAATGAACTTGCAAACTTTCCAAAACGTTGTCTACCATGCCCGTAACCATGACAACGCTCACCACGTTAGCTTATCTATAAACTCCGGCTCATTTCTCTGTCTACATTTATCAATAACAAATATTAGCTATACTAAACCGAAATTTCTTTCTCGGTTATTATCAATTTCCTTTTTTGTTTGTTGTTGTTCTCAATTAATTTGTGTTTGTGTCGTGTTCGGTAAAGATGAAGCCCTTAATTTGAGATTATTACAGTTTATTTGGTCAGGCTTGTCAGACAGGAAGGGCAGGGCCATGAGTAATCTTTAGCAGCTAGAGTTTCATTTCTTCCTTTTTTTTCTTTTCTTTAAATAAATAAATAAATAAATAAAGACCTATCCTTTAATAAACCTCCAGAGTTTCAGTTTCAGTTCCTCTTTATTTTCGTCGAAAACACAGCGTTTCGTTTCATTAATCGAAACGCGTGAAACTTCACTTCATCATCATCTTGCTCGTCTTTAATCATCAGCCTGCGCATAAAAGCTGAGTATAGCGTTATAACGCGAAACGACAGAAGGCAGACCAAACTAACAGAAACTCCAGTAGGCTCTTGTTCTTCTTCTTCTTGTCTTTCTGTTTTCCCCACTCGTATTCCTACAAATCTGACATCCTGCGCCGTGATTGGCCAGCCCTATTGGCTGATCTAAGATCCCATTGGTTCGTGTGGAGAAACTCGCGTTGTCAGCCAATCCGATTAAACGGAGGCGGGACATCTCGAATGTGGATAGGGAAAAAAAACAAACACAACACTATCCCATGGCTGTGCTTCCCATGGCGCCCGCTGCTGCGCTGCTAAGCGGGGGGACGTTTTAACTACTCAGCAGTTTGTCTTGCGCGCGTTTATTTATATATAGATATTTTTAAAACTCCTGAGTGAATTTCTTGTTGCGGCCATGACCGTGGAGCAGAACGTCCTCCAGCAGCACTCCCAGAAGGTAAACACGCTCGTGCGCTGACCGTTTTCTGCTATGCGCCAGTTCTGGGGGGGAACGTTAGCATTAGCTTTAGCATTAGCAATCAGCTAATCAACCAGCTGGCCTGTCTCAAAATCTCCACACTGGCGTTTGTTTGTTTGCTTGCTGATTAATTTCTCTTTTGGCATTGGAATTGCGTGGCGTTAACGCCGGTGTGAAATGTCAGCCAGCGAGCTAGCTAAAGAGGCTAATGTTGACATGCTGCGCGTGACACGCCTAGAAACGAGTTGCTAGCCGTGCAGCGCGTCGTTTAGCACAACGTTACCGCTTTAACATGCCTTGCGTTTTAGTATTTGATCACGGTGAACATGTTTCGATCAACATCTACATGTGTAATGTGTTTATAACGCCTTTATTACACTCTTGCCACTGATGCACGTGCATGTCAGTTGTTTAATATTGTGTGTGTGTGTGTGAGAGAGAGGCTGTGTGTGTGAGGCTGTGCTATAGTATACACACATTAAAAACAATCTCGTTCAATCACAATTAAAGTGGCAGTAAATGGGTTAAGCGCCGCCCCTTTTGTAAAAATGGGCGTGGTCTGTTGCATAGAAGATGCTAGCTTTCCTTAAATTATCATAGTGTCCTGTGTGTCACGTTTTGGTTCTCATTTCCGTTTTATCATTTTTATCACGTACGATACGCTTCGTCTCATATAAATCCGATCCGGATAATGGTTACGTCACATCGTAGACAAAGTATTTCCAAAAGTATTGTAGGAGTAACACCAAGTCATCAGCCAAAGTAATACACCACCCCTTTCTTCAGAAGCCCCGCCTTCATGTCCGTCAGAAGGGACATGAGGTTTTTCCCGAAATATAAATAATATCAGCAACACGGTGATTTAGTGGTTAGCGCTGTG
Source organism: Clarias pachynema (assembly GCA_030014365.1). NCBI lineage: Eukaryota > Metazoa > Chordata > Actinopteri > Siluriformes > Clariidae > Clarias > Clarias pachynema. Next base: position 3,925,263 of record JAQMYL010000009.1, read on the forward strand.
GCCTCGCACCTCCAGGGTCGATGGTTCGATTCCTGCCTGGGGGTCTGTGTGTATGGAGTTTCCGCATTCTCCCCGTGCTTGATGGGTTTCCTCCCACAGTCCAAAGACATCCAGATTAGGTTAATTAGCCTTCCCAAGTTGCTCGTAGTGTGTGAATGCGCGGGTGACTGTGCAGCGGAGGTCCTACAGCGGGTGTAAAAAATGGGAATAAGCAAACAGACGGCTACCAGGAGATCTACGTCAGGAGATAGTTGACATAAAGTATATTGGACTAGAATCACTGACTTCTTCTTCTTTGTCTTTCGATTGTTCCCTTTCAGGGGTCGCCACAGTGAATCTTCTGCCTCCATCTAACCCTATCCTCTGCATCCTCTTCTCTCACACCAACTAACTTCATGTCCTCTCTCACTGCATCCATAAATCTCGTCTTTGAATCACTGACTCCCTCCTTTAATGCAAGTAAATGTAATGAGTTTAATTGAAAACCACCCATTACACATGCACCAGCCTGAAGTCCTGCCATGATGTCCCTTTAAAACTTTAAAACACATGTTTTGTTATTGCACTTTGTGTCATTTGAAGTCTCCTCTTTTTTTTTAATTTTCTCGGCATTGCCGCTGGTCATCAAATAACGGTTGTGAAATCATGTCCTCCGTGTTGGGAAAGTCGGTGAGTCGTGCCATGTGAGCGGAAAGCAGAACGAGTTAAAACAGCAATGCTGATGGTTCGGTGTTTTTCAGTAATCGATCCATATTGCACACACACGTCAATCATGTGAGAGTGTGTGAGAAAAGAAAGAGGTGAACGTGTAAAGAGATTTGTTTGCTTGCAGAGGGTTGGATCGGTTACTAAGGATATTAGTATTTGATCTGTGTTTGGGTTTTCTATGCAGAGAGCAGAGGTGTTTTAATTATAATTCTATACAGGGCTCCAGATGGCGACTGAGACGGTCCCCAGTGACCAGGATGTTTTACGTTTGTCACCCACAAAAGAATGCAGCAATCTTTAATCCTGTCATAGACTCTGTCTCCTCGCGCAAATGTTTTGTGGATTTGGTTTTGAAGGAGGACGAAAAGCTAAATTTTCTACAGCATTTTCGAATTATTTTTCAGTTTAAACTATATTTTCTGCGAGCTAGCTTAGGTTTGCTAACGTTAATCAAGAAACGTTGAGAACTGACAAAAAAAGTAAACAGCCAAACAACTTCTTCTAATTCTTTTTTCCCCTCTCACTCCATGTCCATCCAAACCCTGCATCCTTTACATCAGATGCAACTGAGATTGAGATCGAGTCAAAGAGTGAAAGTTCTCAACCCAGCTGGATTCGGTCTAAATAGAAGGATAGATGTTACTTAATCCTTCAGACGAACATAAACTACGCATGTGAGTGTGTGAGCCATGGTCAAAATTTCCCCTGACACTTGCCAGACAGTTTCTTCACTCGTCATCCTACAACATTTAATTATAATTAGGCCCAAAAACAGCTGGTTTGAGAAGCGACCCGTGACTCAGTTCTGAATTTAAACTGGTGTTAGGAGTGTTTTTTTTTTTTTTTTCCCCCCTTTTATCCTTCATGTTTTCTCAAATTAGTTTTTTTCAAATCATTATGAGGATAAAACGGTGTCTGCATTATTTACTGCTGTTTTTTTGGGAAAGACGATTTGAGAGCCCGAGCACATGATCTGTGAGAAATCTCTCGGACCCGTTTTGAGTTACATCAGAGTCACATAGCCGTCATGACACAGATGTGGTTTTGGCTCGTCACTTCTAATTGCTCATCGCTTCACTCAGTTCCTTCTTTGGGCCTTGTGGAAGGCTTGTGTCAGGGTTTAAAAGTGGGGTCACTGGTGGGTGGTTATTTTGTTGTTGTTGTTATGGTTTATCAAAAATAACTGACTGCAACGTTAAAAATGATAATATTGCATATTAAAAAAAAAAAAATCTAGCTCCGTTATATATTTAGTTAGTTGTATACATTATTATAGTTGTGATTATAGTTGAGTTATTGATGTGTGGGTTGTATTGTCTCCAGAAAGGATGCGTGCAACTCTGCATTGAGCGACAATCAACTGATTCAGATTTCACTCGTAGCACAATCGCGCTGCCTGAGTGGTGATGTTTATACGGGACTTTCCTAAATATTAATAAACTTATTGATTTGTGTTTCTCTTTCTGCAGCACCAACAGACGTTACTGAATCAGCTGAGGGAAGTTACTGGAACTACAGATGTTCAGCTCTTACAGCAGGCACTACAGGTAGAGATGTTCTCTTAACGCTACATCGTTATAGGAAAATGATGGATAGATAGACTTTATTTATCCCGAAGCTTTTCTAAGCATGCTTACTGTAACCAACCCAGAGCTACACAATGAAGTGTTTTGTTCCACTTGTACCTCAGCGGTTCGCCAATCATACAATTTAGTTCATTATAAAACAATACGTTACATCTGTTTATGGTGAGGATGTTAACAATTAACAATTAAGCAATTATTTTTAACTGTTTAAAGAGTTTTTAACCGCTAATATTTGTTTTGCGTAATATTTCCTGGTAGCTTGCAGTTGAGGCGATGCTCAATATCGGACATTATGTTGTCCGTGGCTTTGTGTTTGGATGAGGACAAAAACTAAAAGCTATACATCGACAGGTTTTTTACAATTATTTTCCAGATTAAACTGTGTTTCTGTTAATTTGCGTAAGATTAACTTAATTACGAACCTGCACACGAACTGTTGAGATATAAGTTTAAATGGAGAAAAACATTGAACTCGATTGCTAACATGTCCAACAATCAAAGTTAAGGAAAATGTGAGAATTTTGCACCATTAGCTTGAAGTTACATTTAACGTTTTCTGACAAGTTAGATCCTAATTTCAACAATATTTTCCTCATTTTCTCATTGACTTCAGCCACAAGTAACATCCGACAGGATTTACCGTAACACGTTACCACACCAATATCTCATGACTGTGTCACGTCTCTAGGTCAGCAGCGGTGACCTAGCCGAGGCAGTAGCCTTTCTTACAGAGAAGAATGCCAAAGTCCCTCAACAGGATGAAGCCACCTACTACCAAACCACACAGGTCGGCAACGACAGATACATCAGCATGGGCAGCCAGGCTGACACGAGTACGTATACACACCTGATACTGGTTTAAAGGTGCAACGAAACCTTTTTTTTTTGTTGGTCATATTATTTTAATCATGTAGCTACTGTTCGTGTCGGCCTCAGTCTGGTTAACTTTTTATGCTGCTCATGTTGACTG
>JAQMYL010000009.1:3936058-3960646 GCA_030014365.1 Clarias pachynema
GTAATGTTATTTATTTATTAATTTTTAAGTTATATATGGAAATACTGAATGATTTTGTACATAATTATGCAGACATTATAAACATATATAACAAATTTGGTACAGCATATAATATGGTGCCTATGACTTTTGCACAGTCCCCTTTATTATTACTATTATTATTATTATTATTATTATTATATGCAATATATATTATTTTCAAAAATTCTATATTGCATAGAGGTTTAAAGTTACAATTCCTCATAAGAGATCTAGTTACATGGCGTGATTCTTTAGATGGCGATTTACGTATCGCCACACTGACTCTAAAATCAATTTGTGTTTAAAATAAATTTTATATTTACAGTGGTAACTCGGCACATGAACGTACCGCCTTAAGAATTTTCGCCTTAAGAACTTAAATTTTGCCTCGGCATCCGAGCGAACGAACAGAGCCGGGCCGAACTTTTTTTCAGTTTAATTTTTTAAAGCAGCTGGTGCCGAGAGGAATCATAAATTATGGTTAAGTGAGGTTTAATGTCTATTTCAAATTTTACTTCATTTCCACGCCTTTTCTAAATGTTTTAATTGTTTGCATTTGCACAAATATGATTATAGTGTTGGAAATTGGTAATATTATTGGGTGGCTGGGACGGATTATCTGACGGTTTCAAAACTATGAAATAACACATATTGAATTAGGCAATTATGTAACAACAACAGCAACAATCAGTTGTTATTTTAAGACCTGAACGTCAGCTGGTCTGGAACAGTTCTTTCAAGAACAGTATTATGTCAAGTGTATTTGTAAAACCCATCCATGATGAAACTGTGTCTCATGAAGACCATCACAGGAAAGCAAGACCAAAACGTACCTCTGCTGCAGAAGAGACGTTCATTTAGAGTCACCAGGAGTTACTCAGAAATCACCAATTAATCATTAAGCACCTCAGATTAGAGCCGATATGAAGATTTACATAGCAGAAGTAACAGATACATCTCAATATCAACTGTTCAAAGGAGATTATTGGGTATTTTGGATAAACGCCTTCAGTATTGTTTAACAGTGTAGAGAATATTTTTGATTTTGAAGTGGTAAAAATGATGTCGTTCCTCTATAATCCTGCAGACAGTGCACCCTGAACTGCACACATTTTGTCAAATCGGGACATTTTTAAAATCATGACACTGACAGAATCACAATACCAATCGAATCAGCTCCCAGGTATCGTGATGGTATCGTATCTGGACGTCCTCTGTGCTTCCTGCCCTATAAATTTATGTAGATATGATACATAGATATGTTATAATAAAAATACAGATATAACTTGATTATAAATTTTTTTTTTTCCTTCGTGTGTGTTCAGGAGCACAGGAACCTGCCCTTCATGCAGGAGCTGAGGAACCTCTTCTCCTTGATGGTGGGTTCCAGGAGGAAATATGTCGACCCGTCCAAGGCCGTGGAGATCCTCAAGGACGCCTTTAAGTCCAGCGAGTCGCAGCAGGTTTGCCTCTGATGTCCTGCAGTGTCTAAAACGCTGTATTGTGTCTGACTCCCGTTAAGTTAACGCGTGTATTAACACACACAAGTGATTAGCGGTGATAAGTGGCCATCGATCGGTGCGGCTCCACTGCTGGTGTTTTGCGTGACCTGTGTGTAAAAATCCCTGCGGCTCTTTTATGACTTTGTGAAAGTGATTGTGTGTGTGTGTGTGTGTGTGTGTGGTTTACAGCAGGATGTAAGTGAGTTCACTCACAAACTGCTCGACTGGCTAGAGGACGCGTTCCAGATGAAGGCAGAGGAAGACAGGTAAGCTTCAGCACACACCTGCTCCAACACATTCACGTTTCTTTAAAAAAAAAAATTTGGGGGTGATGAATGACCGACTTTCCTCGCACAACCTCATCAATCAAAATGACCTATAACCTTTTGGCTATTATGTATGCCTGGCCATTAGCAAAGTGCTACGATGATGAATGAGCTGCATTTACCTACATGGCTTCGATTAGTTCCATTTGAATGAGCACCGAACCTGACCCACGGGACGGCCAGGTTACACTTACCCGAGTGCAACTGATTTCCTGATTTTTTTTTTTTTTTTTTCTCTTCACAGGGAGGGTGAGAAGCCAAAGAACCCAATGGTGGAGCTGTTTTATGGGCGCTTCCTGGCTGTAGGTGTCCTTGAAGGTAAGGGGTTATGGACAGGGACGTTATGGTCAGTGGAGACCCTTTTGTCTTTTGGGTGTTCATCCTTGATCCTTGATATGGGATTGACCTTCTGACAGAGATGGTTTAAAATCAAGATCATAGCAAAGGCCTCCGTTCAACCAGAAAAAAAACGTGGGAAAATTATGAGCTTAACATACTGGGAGGTTTTTTTTCATATTCGGGAAATATAATACGTGAGTGTACAGGAGTATTAGACTTGACTTAGTGTCAGTGTTGGAGAAATATGATCTGTGGGTCTATGGACAACGAGATCTATGGGAGACTCATTGTACAGCTAGTCCTCAACTTACGAACATTAATTTTACGCAAATACGAACAGACCGTGTTTCTACCTCCAGTTCAATTGCAGAAGAGAATTGCAGGTCACGTGTATTGTACAAAAAGAATAGACACTGCAGTGCACCAGATACCAATATTTACAATTATTTACAATATTTTCAGTGTGTAAGTGGATGTATAAAATGTCCAAAGTTCTGTATTATTGTGTGTGCAGTGAATCAGTCCGGGAGCACAATGATAGAAAATGTCTGTCCTGTAAAGCTGTCCAGATGGTGAATAATCCTAATTTCAGAAAATCCTCAACAAAACAGAGTTCACAGTCCAATACAGTGGAAAACAGCTGGCGAACACAAAATGGCGTCCAGGAATTTCCCTTGCGATTTTAAAGGCGCAGAGAATTGTGAGATTGAGTACTCTTTAGGAGTGGTTACTTTTTTTGCCCACATGTTGGCAGTGTGGGGAAAAAGGGGACAAAGATTTAGTCAAGTGGATTGGTATGCTTTACATTGTATATTCATGTCAAAGGCGAATAAGACTCACTTTGTCAGACTTATGAACGAATCCGACTTATGAACGAATCCGACTTATGAACGAATCCGACTTATGAACATGCTCCCGGAACAGAACTGCATGGGTATGTTATGTGGGTCTGTGGCAGCCATCGGCATTATTTATGTACGTTTTCATTATTTCTTTATTTATGGGACAGTAGGAGTCTTGGGGTTTTTTCCCATGTTCGTTACAGAGAACACTTGACCCCAAACTCTGGTTTATCCATCAAACTTTCACCTGTTCAGTCCTCTGAAAGCAGCCCTGCTAGGACAAAGATTCACTTCTGATGAAGAAGTGAAAACAGCAGTGCATTCGTGGCTCGCAGCTCGAACTGAAACATTATTTAATGATTGGATGCGAAACCTTGTTGACAGATGGACAAAGTATTAAGAGGCATAGAAAAATTATGCATTTGTCCTTTCTAAAAATTTATTAAACTAAATTCTATACTAAGGTTCAGGATAATTTTTGACTTGCGCTCTTAATAAGAGACCATCGAGGTATGAGGTGTCTTTAAGATCTGCACGTGTGTTGTTTTTTCATCAGGGAAGAAGTTCGAGAACACGGAGATGTTCGGACAGTACCCGCTACAGGTTAATGGCTTTAAGGACCTACACGAGTGTTTGGAGGCCGCTATGGTGGAGGGCGAGATCGAGTCTCTGCATTCTGCTGAAAACTGTGCCAAGTCTGGACAGGAGGTGAGTGTGGATTTGTCTGGATTTGGTTCTTGTTTTTTGTTCTGAAGCCATTTTGTCAAAAGTGTGACGGCAGGTTAAGCACGTTTTAAATTAAATTCTCACCATAAATAAATTAAATAAAGTGCTGATTTAGTTTTTACTTTTCCCTTCAGCACTGGTTTACTGAACTTCCCCCTGTTCTGACCTTCGAGCTGTCACGGTTCGAGTTTAATCAGGCTTTGGGCCGACCCGAGAAGATCCACAACAAGCTCGAGTTCCCACCGACACTCTACATGGACAGGTGAGTGACGTCCTTGTCCCCCGTCTCTCACATGCTGCAGGCATTAGAACGACACGGATACTGAAATCGGTTTGACTGGGTATTAACTCGTCTGCTCAGGTACATGGACAGGAATCGGGAGATCACACGGATCAAGCGGGAGGAGATCAGAAGGCTGAAGGAGCACCTGACCGTCCTCCAGCAGAGACTCGAGAGGTGAGGATAAAAACGGCTAGGCCACACACAACACACTCGACGTCGAAGTGAGCCTCGTTCTCCACGAGTGTTAATTCAGCACGAAGGCGTCTCGTGTCTTCAGTAGCGTAATTGAAAGCTGTTACATTGTAAATATTTGTAAAGCAATATGTGCAGGAGTGTGTGGTGACTGAGCGGAGACGAGCTGTCGCTGTGGCAGACCTCACAACAGCACCGTGTGCTTAGCTTATATTTATAGAGCCTGAAATTTGGATGACTTTCGCTCTCGCTTTCTATATCTGTCTTTCCTTCTTGTATCAATCTATCTGTCTTGCTTTCTGTCTCTCTTTCACACCGTCTGATCTGTGCATCTTGTTTTTTTAATATTATTTTTGAATCCCTGTTTTTCTGTCTCTATCTGTATATCTCTTTTTCTCTCTTCATCTTTCTTTTTCTGCCTATCTGACTCTCTTAGCCTCCGTCTCTCTTTTTATTCCTCTTTACCTCACTCTGCTCTCTTTCTCTTTTTTTTCTCCCTTTCTGCCCATTTGGATTGTTGAACAGGTGATATTTATATGTTGGGGTGCCAATAATTGTGGAAAAATGTGATTTTTATATGTTGGGCATGCCAATAATTGTGGAACAGGTGATTTTTGTATGGTGGGGTGCCAATAATTGTGGAACAGGTGATTGTTGTATGTTGGGGTGCCAATAATTGTGGAACAGGTGATTTTTATATGTTAGGGGTGTCAATAATTGTGGAAGGGCGATTTTTATGTTAGGGGTGCCAATAATTGTGGAACAGGTGATTTTTATATGTTAGGGGTGCCAATAATTGTGGAAAAGGTAATTTTTATATATATAAAATATTTTTATAGTCATGTATTTATTTAATTTTTTTTTCACTTGAGTTAAAGGTTAGATTTTTCTACTTTTGTCAGTGTGAGGTTATGCTATAAAGTAAAAAATGAATTTATTGGAAGCTTAAGAAGACATCTTAACCAGGGGTGCCAATAATTGTGAAGGGCACTGTACATTATAATGATAATAGTAATCATATTAATAATAATAATTATTATTATAATAATAATAACAATGTGTATTTGTTCTTTCACTCTGTCCACATGTCTGTCTCTCTCTCTGTCTCTCTCTCAGTATTAACCAGAACATTCTGTCTCTCTCTCTCTCTCTCTGTGTGTCTCAGATATCTCAGTTACGGCTCCGGTCCTAAGAGGTTCCCTCTCGCGGATGTTCTACAGTACGCCATGGAGTTCGCCTCCAGCAAGCCCGTGTGCACTTCACCCATCGAGGACTTTGACACATCAGCGCCCCCTGGTGGTACAACATCACTGGTGCCTCCTACACCGAGGTGAGCCACGAGCCTGGTCGATACATCTGTTTACAGTCGTCCGATTCGTTCCGTCTCCATCACTCGATCGAATTTGTTGTCCTTTTCTATTAATGGAGGCATCGTTGTAATTGTTTTGTCTCGCAGTGTGTTTACTGCACGCTTTTAGTGAATATAATGGTGTGTGAATTGTAATTCATAATGCACTTTGAATCGCTGCAGCGTGGCAGAGCAGGGCCCTTCAGCTCCTCCAGATGGCCCCGGGGCGTCTCCTCAGCCTCAGCAGCCTCAACAGCAGCAGCAGCAGCCACAGCAGCAGCAGCAGCCTCAGCAGCAGCAGCAGCAGCAGCGCATACCCATCCACAAGCCCTTCACCCAGTCCCGTGTGCCCCCCGACCTGCCCATGCACCCCGCACCACGGCACATCACAGAGGAAGAGCTGCACGTGCTCGAGGGCTGCCTGCACCGCTGGAGGAGCGAGGTGGAGAACGACACCAGAGGTACAGTGATGACAAACAGCACACACACACACACACATGCTTTCATGTACGTTTTCACACGCTTACCATGTACTTGTCATGCTAGATCTTCAGGGGAGTATATCCAGGATCCACAGAACCATCGAGCTCATGTACTCAGACAAGACCATGATGCAGGTCAGATTTGTTTATTTTTTTCTGTGTAAAATGATTTAATAATTTAATAGAAATTCTATGCGTTATTTCTAGTAACAACCTGTATGTTGCAGAGTAGAATTAAATGTTGTGTTATTTAACAAAAAATGTCAAGATTTGTATATGTATTTATGGAAGGAGTCTTCAGTGTCAGTGCTAGTTGATCACTTTCCCATAACAGGTAGTCCCCGACTTACGAATGTGTTCCTTTCCGAGAGCACGTTCGTAAGTCTGATTTGTTCCTAAGTCGGACAAAGTGAGTCTTATATGTCTTTGGTATGAAAATACAATGTAAAGCATACCGATCCACTTGACTAAACCTCTGTCCCCTTTCCCCACACTGCCATCATGTGGCCAAAAACCATAATCGCACCTAAGGAAATGATTCTTATACAAATGTAATCGTCTCTGCGCCTTTAAATCACGAGGAGAATCTAAGATGAGACATTTTGTCTGACTCGTTGAGGATTTTCCGAAATTAGGATTATTCCCCATCGGGACAGCTTTACAGGACAGACATTTTCTATCATCATGCTCCTGGACGGTTTCATTGAAACCGGTGAGGCCGACTCACACATACAATATACCGGACTTTTTATACATTCACTTACACACTGAAAATATTGTATTTAATTGTAAATATTGGTATCTGGTGCGCTGCAGTGTGTGTATTTTAATTTTTTTTGTACAATACACGTACTTCCATGATCGAACTGCACTTTGTTTGCGGAAATTCGTAACTCAAATGTTCATAAGTCGGGGACTACCTGCATTTCCATAGTAAATGACAGAAACGAAAAAAAAAAATGCTAAACTATCACTTCCACAAGCACTGTTCAGTCACTCAACCCGGTCCCGATCGTTTCAGGTGCCGTACCGGCTGCACGCGGTCCTGGTGCACGAGGGCCAGGCCAACGCGGGCCACTACTGGGCGTACATCTACGACCCGCAGCACCGCTGCTGGATGAAATACAACGACATCTCGGTGACCAAGTCGTCATGGGAGGAGCTGGTGAGAGACTCGTTCGGCGGCTACCGCAACGCCAGCGCGTACTGCCTCATGTACATCAACGACAAGAAGCCCTTCCTGGTTCAGGGTAATTACACGGAAGCTCGCACCACTTCTAATGATGATCTAACGATCCTTGTTTTTTTTTCATCAAAGTGCAAAGAGCTTTTTATAGCAACCTTCTTGTTCATTTTGCGGTTCATATTCGTGCTCACAGCGTGTCGTTCCAGTTAACATCATTTATTTTGTGCTGCAGCTTTGAGATTGCGTAGCTCATAAGTGTCGGTCTCGCTCTATAAATATCTGCTTCTTTCCTCACACTGTGTGAAGACACACACACACACACACACACACACACACACACACACACTCGCTGATGTTTGGTAAAGATTTTGCTGAGATAGATGTCTGTTCACTTACTCCAGTGGAAAAACTAAAGAGATCAGTTTTGGATAATAGATACTTAATACTTGTTCTGTTATTTGTTATAAATGATAAATATTCATTAATCATTTAATTAAGAGAAATAAAGTATGTAAAAAATACCAAAAAAATGAAATCTAAGACATACTAGAGATGGAGAAAAATCTATTCGGTTATGAATCGTGATTCTTTTGTGTGTTGTCCCGAGTGGCGCAACAGAAACGCATTTTTATGACGTTACATTATCAACAATCACCGATGTCTATTAAAGCCTCCGATTGAATTTTTTTCTCCAAATTTTGTGAGCGAATTAGTCTCAAACCCACAAATCATTACACACGCTTACACCAGAGTTAATCAAAACATTGCGAGCACTAATTACTCTGGAAAGTCGCAGCCACTCAACCCGCACACGCTCTGTCGAGCTGAGTTTTGAGACTTTGGAGGCGTTTGAGGAGGTAAAACATCACTGGCTATTTATAATCCTACAGGTGGCGCACGCTGAACTAATCGCACATTTTTATCCCATGTGGTAGAAGTGATTTATTTGCGAAGTTCGTTTAGAAATAATAATTATGGCGCATAAGAGATACGTGCTGCTTAGGTAAAATGTAGCATTTTTTGTTTAAATTAATTTGAAGTTAAACTCAAATTATGTATTTAAAGTTTTTGTTTAAATGCTGTAAGGGGAAAAATTTCATAAGGGACGAACTACATTTAATTAAGCTTTTCTAATGGTTTCAAATTGTAATAAAATCTGGGGAAAGAAGTAATATGGAATTGTGATATTTTATAAAATCATGATCCTTTTAGAATTAAAATTTTAATCAAATCGGCACAGAAGTATCGTGATGATATCGTATCGTATTGGGGGATCTACTTGTCATTCCCATTCCAAAGACATGCACAATGAAGCTCTGTTTTTAAATAAAAAATAAAAATCTCAAAACAAAAAAAATTTATTCATTAACAGTGACGTTTTCTGAGATTACAGTAACACTCCATATCCTCGAGAATGTTCCGGGTTTGTGTTTGTACGTCTGGAAAGCAGGTGCCGTAAGATATCAACATTGGCTGAGTGTGTAAACAAAAGCCTCTGTGTGTGTGTGTGTGTGTGTGTGTGTGTGTGTGTGTGTGTGTGTGTGTGTGTGTGTGTGTCTCTCAGAGGAGTTTGATAAAGAGACAGGCCAGGTGCTGAGCGGCCTAGATAAGCTGCCTCCGGACCTGAAGGAGTACGTGAAGGAGGACAACCAGCAGTTTGAGCGAGAGCTGGAGGAGTGGGACGCCATGCAGGCCAGGAAAGCCCAGCAGGAGAAGATGGCCCTGGCAGCAGCAGCAGCGGCCGCCGCCGCAGCTGCCGCCGCCGCCGCCGCAGCGTCTCCTCGTCCCATAAGCACCGAGACGAGTGCTGCAGAAAGCACCGGTCAGACATGATCCCAGACACGTCATACACATAAACAGAAAAATAAAACATAGCTCTATATGTTGGATGAGCACGAATGTCTACAAACTCTCTGTCGTTAGTTAAAGCTTTAATTCGGATACTCCGTAGGCATTACGCAGGAAAACTTCATCATTGATTATCAGGATCATCAGGATCATGCAGGTCCTGTGGTGTTACTGATGGTAGATTAATTCAACACCAAAATCATCATCAGTCGTTCCAAATCGCATGTTTAACATCGAAGCACATCATATTGAAAGAATCGCAAGGTGCAATGAAACTAGGAGTTTCTGATGAACTAGGTGTGAAAAATGTGATGTGCTAGTTTTTTAGGATTTTCTTTCCCTTTTTTTTCTCTTTTGGTCATACAATTCAAAATGTAATGCGTTTCAATAGCGGTGTAAAAACAGGTGGATGGAAACCCCTCCAGAGACTCTTCACATATGGCTGAGAGAGTTGGAGTGGTCCTAATGAGTTGCTGACTCGCTCTGAGTGTGTATATATATATATGTGTGTGTGTGTGTGTGGACTCTCAGCTTGCCAGCAGGACGTGGACTACATGGAGCAGCCGTCGCCCACGGACGACTCCAAACACCTGCAGGAGGACACGGAGAGAGCCATCAACAAAGCTGCAGCTGAACAGGATGAGAAGAATCCCGAGGCCCTGCTTTACGCCGTAAGAAACGAAACACACACACATGCACGCTGAGAAGCCAGACGAGTGGTGTCTGGGTCAGTTCCTCTGGGGGCGTTTAGCTCTTTTTCTCTCTCTTTTTTTTTTTTTTCCTAATGAACTCGGAGGACCTACTGGGAGACGCTGTTAGATTAGTTTAACCGCGGATGAGTGTAAGGGTTTTAAAGGCATATACTACTGAAGGTACGTGCACTAGATCGTATTTATTTAGATCACGTGATTCTTTCCGGCATTAACTAATCTGCTTTTATGTCCAATAATGTTTGGTTACTTTGGTTTTTGTACCTCGAGTAGGTTTGGTTCGGTTTGACGGCCGTGATTATCATGTCTGCTCTGAGAAAAACACTTCAGCACGGTTCTCACCAAATACTCGAAGCATTCACTTTTTTTTTTTTAAACCTGGATAACATTTCCTTTCTGTGGATCTGTGCTTCAAACTGAATGAATTCATAAGGCCATGTTTCTTTATTAAATAACACAAACGGTACTTGACGCTCACCCCTGACACGAGCTCAAGGAGCAATCCCTTCATAAAGAGAAAAAAAAACGAATCATAATGCCGAATTGTAAACCGTCTTGGGTTTTTATTTTCCTCCTTCATCATGAGTCATGTTGTACCACTGAACACGTGTGTCTTCAGAATATCGAGTCTTTCAGCTGGTCCTTGGGGAGTAGAAGAAGTGTGTCGTACTTTCAGAACAGGATTTGTAATCACTGATGTTGTTTGCCAATTATTGGTCTCTCTTTGTGTTTAGTTGTTCAATCTGGAAAGAACAGAACAGTTATTTTACTCTAGTTACATTTTTCTTCCTGCTTGTGCATCGTGCTAATCTTTGTGTTACCATCATGACCGTGATCCTAATGGATGTTTATATACACTGTATATTGCCAAAAGTATTGCCTCGCCTGCCTTCCCATGCATATGAACTCGAGTAACATCCCATTCTTAATCCGTAGGGTTTAATATGATGTTGGCCCCGCCCCCTTTTCCAGCTATAACAGCTTCAACTCTTCTGAGAAGGCTTTCCACAAGGTTTAGGAGTGTGTTTATGAGAATCTTTGACCGTTCTTCCAGAGGCGAGTTTGTGAGGTCAGACACTGATGTTGGACGAGAAGGCGTGGCTCGTAGTCTCATCCCAATGGTGTTCTACCGGGTTGAGGTCAGGACTCAGGTTAAGTTCTTCCACACCGAACTCGCTCATCCATGTCTTTATGGATGTTGCTTTGTGCACTGGTGCGCAGTCATGTTGGAACAGGAAGGAGGCGTCCCCAAACTGTTCCCACAAAGTTGGGAGCATGAAATTGTCCAAAATGTCTTGGTATTACTGAAGCATTAAGAGTTCCTTTCACTGGAAGTAAGGGGGCCGAGACCAATGACTGGAAAACAAACTCGCACCAGTTCCAACACGACTGCGCACCAGTGCACAAAGCAAAGTCCACTTTTGTGATGAATTAGAGGCGAGACTGCGAGCCTTTCTCGTCCAACATCAGTGTCTGACCTCACACATGCGCTTCTGGAAGAAGGGTCAAAAACTCCCATGAACACACTCCTAAACCTTGTGGAAAGCCTTTCAAGAAGAGTTGAAGCTGTTAGAGCTGCAAAAGGGGGCGGGGCCAACATCATATTGGATGGTACTCAAGTTCATATGCATGTAAAGACAGATGAGCGAATACTTTTGGCAATATAGTGTGTATGTATATATTAATTCCTCATTATGTCCACTGTTTGTTTCTGTCTGTGTTCTGTCCCTCGCTGTTGTCCTCACCTCCATGACCTGCAAGGCTGAGTCCCATGCATCCCCTGCCCAGACCCCTCCCCCTGACCCCGCCCCCGCCCAGGATGGCTCCTCCTCCACCGCAGACGCTCCCCATCGGGTGGTGGAGGTGGCCATCCCTCACGTAGGAACCTTCGTCATTCAGGCACGAGAGGGGGGGTACGACGACGAGGTAGCGCTCGTTCCTGCTCCAGCCTGCGTGTGATTCTGACCTGGGTTTTTTTTTCTAGACGCATCATTAACAGCCTGTTTGAATTTCCCGAGCACTTGTGCTCGTTAGTGGGCTGAAATAGCAGACACATGCTCAGTTCCTCTGACGGGGTTTCTGCGTTCAGCATGTAAACGGACATGTGGTTTGGACCTGACATGAGTTTATATGTCTTAAACACACTTTTTTTCAAACCCAGTGTCGATTCTTACCACCAAAAAAATACGTATAAATTAACAAATTCTTGGAGTCCCCGACTTACCAACGAGTTCCGTTCCGGGAGCATGTTCAAAAGTCGGATTTGTTCTCAAGTCCGACAAAATGAGTCTTATACGCCTTTGATACGAATCTACAATGTAAAGCATAACAATCCACGTGACTAAATCTCGTGTACCCTTTCCCCGCACTGCCATCACGTGGCCAAAAACTGTAATCGCACCTAAGGAAATTAATCTTACACAAATGTAACAGCGTTGTCTCTGCGCATTGAAGGTGCGAGGGGAATCTCAGACGAGACATTTTGTCTCAGAGCTGTTTTCCACTGTTTTGGACTGCGAACTCGTTGAGGATTTTTCGAAATTAGGATTATTCACTATCAGGACAGCTTTACAGGACAGACATTTTCTATCACCGTGCACCCGGACTGATTCATTCAAACCGGTGAGGCCGACTCGTTTCTTTTGCACGCGCACACGTACAACATACTGGACTTTGGACATTTTATACATTCACTTACACACTGAAAATATTGTATATAATTTTGTAAATTTTGTTATCTTGATCCGGAAGTACAACCGTGGTCCATTCGTATCCTCGGAAATTCGTAACGTGAATGTTCGTAAGTCGGGGACTACCTGTATTGCATTTTTTTTCCCTCCATCTCTAATAACTGCATAGTCCCTTGAGTTGAGTAATGATTGAGACATCCTGTAGAGATGAAGATTTTTGTAGATCTCACCTGCCACATTTATCAAGTTCTCAGACTTGTAGAAACTTCTAGACCGCACATGTTCGAACAGAACTTGTTTGTTCATTAGGTTTCTGCATGACGTTTTGCACACTCTCAGAGCCGCATGTTTGCGTGTTTGGTGTGTATGTCTGCACCTGATCAGCATCCTCCCCTGTGTGGAAATACCAAGGCTCGATTACAGGTCCATACAGTATTAACGTGGTTTCCTTCCTTGGGCAGACAATGATGACTCCAAACATGCAGGGTATTATAATGGCCATTGGCAAAGCCAGGAACGTGTATGACAAGTCCGGTCCTGAAGCGGCCTTCTTCAAGGTACTTCTTTAGCATGCAAGACTGCAGCCCTGGCGGCTGTGCTAACCCTCTGTGTGTGTGTGTGTGTGTGTGTGTGTGTGTGTGTGTGTGTGTGTGTGTGTGTGTGTGTGTGTGTGTGTGTGTGTATGTGTGCGTTCATTGTGTTGTGAACATTTAACGAAAACCGAGGAGCGAATTCATCCAAGTGTACAAAGTATGGACAAAAATGAGTACAGACGAAACGACAGGATCTATAGGGGTCCAATAATACGATGGAAGAACACTGTTTATTTTGAGGGGATTCTTTTGTTTCCTTTTCTTCTTTTTCTTGTGTTACTTCACCATAAAAGGATAAACGCAAACCGAACCGCAAGTCATAGTGACATGAAAATACCTCAGATACACAACACATAGAAGGTGCAATTTGTCCGACAGAGCAGCGACTCAGCAAGGTGCAAAACGATCTTCATTTGCTTATAAGCTAATCTGTTTCACGCCACCAAACTGTTGAAAAGAGTATCTTGTACACTTAACTCTTGACATGTAATTGTAGCAGGAAAAAAACACCAGAATCTGGTTACCAGTCAGCTGAAGCTAGTTTTTCTCATTAAGCAGGTCAGGAGTGCTGCAGAAATCATGTCAGGACCATAAATAAACACAAGTTTGTTAGCCAATAGTCTCCAGTCTAGTCGGAAGTTAGTTCTGTGCTAACCCCAAAGTCGGCAAAAAAAGAAGTGGAAGTGAAACTCTGTGCTTCTTCTCCTTTACAACAAATTTGATAACAGCCATCCACAGTACAGATAACGTACCCATTCTTAAACATGTATGTAAATTGTACCAGCATTAGCAGTTTCAACATAAGTAAATGCTGCAAAATACCATTATTATTATTATTATTTTAATTAAAATAAGAAACTACTTGGATGGAAACCAAGACAGAACAACGAAGATTCCATCTTCAGTGAACATCAGTGAACAGTTAGTACACTTTCAACCTCAGACCACACAGTTAAAGAACTGGGTTAATTTAGGGTCGTGTTATCACCCAAATGAGGATCGTTTTGAATTTAGTTCATCTAAATGTTTCTTTCTCACGTCATCTCGGGGAGTTTTTTAATTTATATCCAGAATTGTTATTTCTATAAAGCTGGATGTGGGCTGGATGTCCATTGTAAAAATTTCTATACAAATTGAATTAAATTGAACTGAATTTAAATTAATTGAGGTTGACATGTTCGCCATGTGTCCATGTGAGTTTCCTCGGGGGTTCTCCAGTTTCCTCCAGTTTCCTTCAGTTTCCCTAAAAAAAAAAACATGCCGATATGGGCAATTGGCAACAATGTTTCAGCTAGTTATGACTTGAGTGCTTGGACCCCAATAATCGCTCCCTGAAGCTGTATATCTAGTTAAACTGTGAACTGTTGCTTGGTTGTGTAAACAAAAACAAGATGCTTTTTTTTTTTTTTTTTTCTGAAATCTTCCTAAGCTTGTTGCACAGCACAGTCGTATACCATCAGTGCATTCGCGTTTACAAAAACGTTTCCATTTGGTTTGTTTTTTGACATTTTGTCTTAAAGCCCTGGTTTTAATTGCCTTTTGGCTGCCTGCATTTTCACCCTCTTTAATTCCGCTACATCTGTCCCGCCTTGACGTGTTTTGTTGATTGGCAGTGCCACCTTGACTGCGAGTCAGATGACTGACAGCTCTTAAGACACTAATCGTCTGTTCCAGCGGGCTGTGACGGTGCCTGTGCCGGAATAGCGGTTGACGGATTAATCATCAGCGGCGGTCAAACTCTCGCAACTCTCATAACTCTCGCAACTCTCGCTGCTGTGATCTGGATCGTCTTCGAGTCCCAGCGAGAGCCGCCATCTGTTTTTCAGTCTGTCAAGAAAGATGTCTAATGACTGATGCGCATTTTTTTCCCCCCTTCTTTTTCTTCCCGTCTCTCCTCAATTGACGAGACATCAATCGGGCGATGTGTACACCAGCGTACAACTTTGCTGGTTTTGTTAACAAGCTCTTACAGAAAATCAGCCAGAGATAAAGCATGTATCTTTGCATTGCCAGTGTCAATCATTGTGTGAGGACACGCCCACACACACATCTAACCAGATCGTTGTTGCCGTTTTTTTTGTTTGTTTGTTTTTTTTCCCTGACCGTATTTTATCCTTCCCATGCAGTTAATTTCCTGTTTTGTTTTTTTTCTTCCTGTACGTCCACCAGGCGCTTAAAGTCGAGTACACTCGTTTGGTGCGGTTAGCGCAGGAAGACACGGCGCCTCAAAACGACCATCGGCTGCAGCACATCATCGTTTACTTCATCCAGAACCAGGCGCCTAAGAAGATCCTGGAGAGAACCCTGCTCATGCAGTTCGCCGACAGGAACCTCGGCTTCGACGAGAGGTAAAACTCAGACGCTTAGTTCGCCTTCTTACATCGTCTCTTTTTCCCAGGATGACATCATGACTTGCATGACAGAGCAAAAAAAAAATTATTCCTAATAACGCACCATTAGAATAATGTTGAATGTTAAATACCTTTGATCCTGCAGTGGTTGTTTTCGAGTCTGATCGTAACAGTTTGAGCGTGAAAATGCAAACTTTTCCTTTATTACATTTTTAAAATGTACAATTTAAAATATTGGTTAGAAGCTAATCTATGTTCAATTAATAGGAAAGCTGTACACCTGTATTTATAAGCGAATTGATTTCCTCCTCTTCCTCCTCCTCTATTTTGAGGAGCGTAATTAGATTTTACGCGAGCGCAGCACCAACACGCGGCCTCCGGAGCTGTGTGGAGTTGTTTTTATGTTTGTTTTATTTTTCTTTTTTCCATTTTTGCTCGCAGTAATAAAGAATGATTCATAGCCTCAGACACAAGGCCTCGGGACACGGCTCGCCGTCTTGCCGTCTCGTTTCTCAGATTAGCTCGTGACTCACCAACCCCCCCCCCACCCCCCCGGCGCCGCGGCTCTAACGGCGGTACGCTTTCTCTCTCTCTCTCTCTCTCTCTCAGATGCAAGAGCATCATGAAGGTGGCGCGAGGCAAGCTGGAGCTCATCAAGCCAGAGGAAGTCAACATGGAGGAGTACGAGGTCAGCAGCTCCACCTTCACAGTGTTCCCAAATGATTGTTACGCTTTTTATTCCGTCATGTTCAGGTCTTGAATAACTTTTATATGAATATTGAATGAATATAGCGTCTGATTTCCATCGGCGTATTGCTTCCGTCGCACGTATGTTGTTTCTGACTCCGTTGTTTTTGTCCGAACAGATATGGCATCAGGACTACAGGAATTTCCGCGAGACCACAATCTTCCTAATGATCGGCCTCGAGCTGTTTCAGAAGAGAAGGTAAAAACACACCTGAGAAAACTGTGACCTTCCCTGAAAAGATACGTTTTTTTTTTTTAAATGTCCACCAGGGGGCAGCGTTACCATTTGCTATCCTTTTGTGAGCCTCCCTTATCAAAGGCAGGATTGAATCCTTGCGAGAAATGCAAATCTTTTAATTAGTACATTTAATTACGGTTTATTCTGACGAGTCGCAGTGAAGCAGAACCGGTTTAATAATAATATTAATAATAATAATAATAATAATAATACCGGCACGTCACACTCGTTCAGGACGTTGTGCTCAGGGTCTGTCTCCTGTGTAAATGCTGATCATAGCGGTGCTCCGCTCTTCTTCTCTTCCTATTCCAGTTACGTGGAGTCTCTGATGTACCTGGTGTACGCGTATCAGTACAACAAGGAGCTGCTGTCCAAAGGGCCGTATCGAGGACATGACGAGGAGCTCATAGGACATTTTCGCAGGGAGTGTCTGCTGGTGAGTGTGTGTGTGCATGAGTGAGTGCGTCAGCTCCAGGACAACCTTTTGCCCTTGGGGTCACCCCTCCCATATATGTGTGTGTGTGTGTGTGTGTGTGTGTGTGTGTGAGAATCTCCCTCAGCTGTCTGAAGCAAAGTTTATCATCAGAAATTCATAAAAACGATTAAGAGATTAATCTATAAGAAGCACACACTCATCGTAGGATACGGAGTCATAAATCCGACTCTTAATTTGGAACGAGGCAAATACCCGGAGTACTTTGATGTTTTAACAAAGGCGTGTAAGTGATGCTCAAGTTCAAGTTTTTTTTTTGTGCCGAAACTTGGACCGTGTTTAAAGAACTGTTTAGACTTTACTGTGTCACCATTATGAAGAATTCTGGAATTTACGAATCCATTAATCATCCGGTTTTATTGGTGCAAAGACGACGTTGAAATCCAGCCATCACCATTAATCAGTACCAACACACACACACACTCACAAATACACACACACGCTTACAGACCTAACACACCCACTGCCCTAGTTTATATTACCCCAAATAATTGAAGGATGATGCAATTGGTTTTAATACAAAACTCCGAGTGTAATGCAAAACCTGGCTGGAATTTGAGACGTGCTCGAAAAGATTGTTAAAAAGTCAAGTATTTTTTCTTCTTCTTTTTTTTAATTTTTATTATTTCTCTAACAGAGAGGAAAAAGGGGACACTTCAAATGAACAACTCAATTTGAAATGCATGACATTTTTGTAAGGAAGGACTTGAAACTTCACCTTGTGTCCCAAAACACATCACATACGGTTTCAGGTTGTGTTTTTCTCATCATTCTGGGCCGACCCGCACGTCAGACCCGTATAGACGCTCCCTCCGGCCTTCCCCGTCTCTCCGTCTCCCTGCTCATTAAGAGCGTTTCACTCGAACGGCTCTAGCGCTTTTGTGTTTGAAAGTGCCGCGTATCTGAAGCGATCTCATGAGTCGTGATCATTTTGCTACGCGTTTACCGTGTGACACCTGAAAGCGAGTTTTTGTGTTTGAGGTTTTTTTTTTTCAGCTTTATCAAATAATCCTCAGCCACGTTCTGTTTGTGTGTGTGTGGGTGGCTTACTCTCAGTGTGTGCTCCTTCTAAGAACTTTGGGACCTGTGTGTGTATGTGTGTGTGTATGTGCACCCAGTAACCCTAAACGGCTATTGTGCTCTAATGTAATCATCGGGGCTGCGACTAGGAAGCAGACGCTGCTGCGAGTGTAAACACATTACCGTGCCGTTGTCCTCGTTTCACCTCCACCATTCTGGAGCCGCGCGGGGGCTCTGGCTCACACTCAAGCCCTGGCTATTTCCCCCCGCTGCTCTGCTTTAATTGGAAATACTGCTAACATTGACATAGCTAATGTACTGTGCAGCTTTTTTTTTCTTTCTTTTTTCTTTTCCCTTTAATGCGACACACGCCTATTCGCTAATTCCGCAGTTGACTCGTAGAGGCCTGCAAGGTCAACAGGGTTGCCTGTGCCGCAGGGCTCTCGAGAACGCATCGGAAAGCACGTCATCAGCCTCTTGCGTCAGTAACGTGAAAAAAAAAAATTAAAAGGAATAATAAAAAAAAAAGAAATGTTCCAGATGAGAAATACTTTAGAGAGACGCTGCACAAGCCGGGAGCTTTGTATATAATGCGTTACGTGTACACGTGTATGGTTTCCGCAGAAGCTGAACGAGCACGCGGCGGCCATGTTCGAGAGCGGGGAGGAGCCGGACGTGAGCAACGGCCTGAGCATCATGAACGAGCTGGTGGTGCCGTGCATCCCTCTGCTGCTCCTTGACGAGATGGAGGAGAAGGACATGGTGGCCGTGGAGGACATGAGGAACCGCTGGTGCTCATATCTGGGACAGGAGATGGAGCGTAAGGGCTGGTGTAGATAACGTACACGTAGAAAAGAGGAGCTGATATCGAACATTTATTGAATTATTTAAAAAAATCAAACAAAAACCCAAACATGAAAACCTTTTAATGATTAGTTAAAGACTAGAGATAAAGACGTGGACTCACAAGTGCATGTGCAGCTCTGACTCTTTAATTTAATTTAATGAATTAAAAATCGTATTGAAAGTGTTTATAACACTGTTTTTAAATCGTTCGAATACGCCTTGGAGCTGAAATGTGACGGCAAAGCGAATCCTTAATACAGTCAGAGACACAAGTCACGCTTGGTGCCTTATTATGTTTCAAATTTCAAAAAAAACTTAAATGTGGGATAAGAAGAAAAAAGATTAAATCGAATAAGTTGTTGGATAGCATGACCGAACTGAATTAATGCGGAGTCGCCTGAGAATCTTCAGCATTTTAATTTAATAACGACGGGAATAATGTTTTTTGACTGAAATATGAAGAGTGAAATTCAAATGAGCAAAAACACTCCTTTTATTCGGTATATTATACAGCGTTTATGTATGTAACCTTGTTATTTTGTTTGTTTCTGCGGGAAACATTCCTACATAATGCAAATTCTAGGACGCGTGCATTTCAGTAGACTTTATGTTCGGTGACATAAAGCCGTGCATGAGATATTAAACATGCGTTAATATTTTTCTTTTTTTAAAAAGATTCTATTATTATGCAAACAGTGAAATTTGTTCTGACATCTCTAATGGAAATCCATTACGCCTGTTTTTACAAGCAGCACGAACCAGACTCGAGGTTCGAGGGAAATCATTTAACTGTGAAAATTGAGAAGCATGAACAATATATACTGTATGTAACTGCAGATTTGATTTAAATCCAGACCCTAGTTTTACCTCCAAACAAAAAATAAAGCATCCAGCTACGAATTAACGAAGCATTTTGAAGATTTAAAGCAGACACACAGGCGCTCTTCAGTCCTTGAAAGTCTTAACGTGAGGCTGCTAATTAATTAGTAATGCTGTTGTCTAGAGCTGCTGTACGATCCAATCAGCGTCCTGCCGTGCGTGTAAATTATCATCCGGGGTTTATTTGCTAGTTTTATAGTTTTATTATTTTATTTCGCCGTCAGATCAGATCAGCAGTTTATTGTTTGACGTCTCTCGAAGTGTTTGCATCAGGGATCACGGCGAAAAGTCTGCACCACTTATCTGCTGTTTATTTGTCGCTCCGTATCTAAACACACATTCCCGCCCCTGTGTTCGCAGCCAATCTTCAGGAGAAGCTGACCGATTTCCTCCCCAAGTTGCTCGACTGCTCTACAGAGATCAGGAGCTTCTCCGAGCCGCCCAAGCTCCCGCCGTACTCCACCCTGGAGCTGTGCGAGCGCTTCGGCCGTGCCATGGCCTCCCTGACAACTCTCAGCCGGACGCCCGCCGACGGCAGATGAGCTTCTTCACGGACTTCTCCTCTTATAACCCCCACCACCTCCTCCTCCTCCTCCTCCTCCTTCCTTCCCAAAGCCTTCCTCCAAAGCAGGGCTGCTTCGGCTGTTAGTTCTCTTTAGTTCACTTTTTTTATTTTTTTTTAATCATCATCATCATCTTTATCCGTATCATTATCACTAGCATATGGAATATTTGGCTCTTTTTTCTTTCTTTGTTTTAAGCTATAAACAAATGCACAGAGGAGAAGGAAAATGAGCGTTAGCAAATCGGGATTACGAACTTTACAGCTTAGAATTTGCAGCATGCTGCTCTGGCTTTATCAAGCGAGGTAAAAAAAAAATGTATTCAGTTATTTTAAAGTTGTTTTTATTTGCTGGTTTGTTTTTTGTTTGTTTTTTTTTTTCTCCAACGATCACTTTTATTTCAACGAGTCAAACCTTTTTGGAGTAAAAAGGAACGACCTGCTGCTCAGCCACCCCTTTATTACAGCATTATCGCTATATTATTTTGTTTGTTTTTTTATTTCTTAAAGGACGGGACTGAACGTAAAGACCAGGAGAGTCAGAGATGGCTCGCAATGTATAGAGATGTGTGTGTATAGGTCTTCGACCTGAGGACTGCAACTCTCAAAAGTTTTAAGCGCTTCGCTAGGCGGCCGCGGACACACCCCGCGGCTTGTTAATAAATTGAGAGAATAAAGTTTTATTTATGGCGCTTTTAAGCCAGATACCTGTTTTGCTCAATTAAAGCTTGTTATTTTGAATTACGTGGGCTTCAAATGAAAGTGTGACACATTTCTTTACAGAGAGGATTGGGTGGGAACGTTCCTCGCATGAACACGATGTTTGTGTTTTGCAATCCATTAGGCTGTTTATAAGAGCTTCGGTTCTGCGCTCGGATGAGCTTTCACAGCCGTACTCTCCATCCAGACGTTCGCTACGTGCTGCTTTGCTCCACAGCGAGCAGGAATAGGTGCTGCGTTCGTGCATTCCTGAAAACATTTCCTGCAGGGAAAGAAGGGGCCATGTTTCCTGCCACACAGAATTTGGGCCTCATGGGATGTGACACAGTCATGCTTTGATACTAAACACTATGCTGACCATGATAATGTTATATTTACAACTGCTAGCGAATCTCATTCCAGGGAATTACGATGAGGACTAATGTCATCATAGTTGGGTTTAGAACTAGATTCAATGCAATCCAGTGCACACTTCATCAATCACTGAAGCGTATCCTGGGAATATTGTCCGTGAAGTTGGGAATACAAGCACACAAATTCACAACTACATACAAATGATCCACAAGTTTTTCCTTTTTTCATTCATTATTTTTTTTTTATTTAATATTTTTAAGCTGGGAGGAACACAGAGCGACCTACATGGAGAGCATGAAAATCTTCACATGGACGGTAACTCAAACCCGCGACCCTGACGGCGTGAGGCGGCAACACAACCCGCTACGATATTTGTGCTGTCCGTAACTGGTAAAGTCAAGGTTAACATAATGGCACGTACAGTATACCAGAGTCTAGAAATAAAATCTCTTTGAAGCAACTCGTCACATTTCACCTTTTCGAAATGTTACTTCATGGTGAAGCAACATAAAGGAGTGGTGATGATGATGTAAGCAGGGGAAACAGCCTGACAAGTAAATCAGAACAAAATGACAAAGTGACTCAATCGAGCTTTTAATGAGCACAAATATAACCTGTGCGAGAACCACTGGCATTAAAAAACTGTCATGCGTATGGGTCATGAGGCCTGTTTTTGTAATACCTGGATAAAAGATAATAATTAGCTAGACAAGCTCACTGAATGGGAACGACGTGCGAAAAGGGAACGTCTTCGAACAAGAGTTCCTGCCACCTGCTTTCCAGTTTCTTCATATTCCAATAAGCTACATTTTGCATCTCAGTAACTTCCATACATATGCTGGTGAAGGAACGATTGTTTCAAAGCTGCTACAACGTAAGTGATAGCAGGAAATAACTTTTCTTACAGATAATCTGTGACAATAAATGGTGATGAACATCTTGTGCATGTTGCACTGACACTATCGTTTTGTCGTTTGGACCCTAATATTCTACTAATAATTAGGATATTAGCACAATAATAAAAATGCATCATGCAACCACCTCAATCAGAACATACTGCCACTATCTGGACAAACGGATTTGAATGATTTGATGTAAACCTTCAATTCATTTGTGACGATGGTTCCTCGTACTTTCAGAAGTATTATTTTACAATTTTGGGGTAAGAGAGTCTTGAGATAAAAGAAACTCCATATATGTGATAACCCGGTCATTCAGTACGTTCAGGTCATCAGCTAACTTAATTTTATTGCCACATAACCTTGCTGAGTCTAGACCTGAGCAACTGAAGCAACCCCAGATCATAACAGTGTCTCCAGAGGCTTGTACAGTAGACACTACGCATGATGGGTGCATCGCTTCATGCGCTTCCCTTCTTACCCTGACACGCCCATCAGTCTGGAATCATCAGGTCACATGACCTTTTCCCATCGCTCCAAAATCCAGTCTTAAAGCTCCCTAGCAAACTGAAAGCTTTTTTTTTCTGAGTCTCACTAACAAGTGGTTTTCTCTGTGTGTATGGAAACTTTCTTACTGTCACTATTAAACATGGCTGTGATTTCCACTATCCATTTTTTTTTTTACAATGCAACTTCATGAATCATTTAAGGATCACAAGGAATGTTTTTTTCTTTTCCGACCACATTTCATCTATGAAGCTGACAGTTCAGCACTATCCTTCCAGGTTTTAATAATGTGTTGAAGGGTTCTTAACATAATTCCAGCCATTTTCAGCATGAGTGGTTTGATCCCTTCAGAAACAGTGAGTTTTTTGGCCAGGCAATGTATTAGCCATTTAAACACTTGATCTGATCGCTTCTCTTTTTTTGGAATAAATAGTGTCTTTCTGCACAAGTTTGCCCCACATTGGGGCATCTTTAGGTGACATGAGGTGATTTTCTGGGAACACAGAGGAAGTGGCACTAAGAGGTCTCACGTTCTTCTTCTATTATATTTCTGGCAGGTTTGATGCTTCATATGAATTGGAGAAAATTGTTTTAATTGAGCACTCCTTTTAAACTCAGATCTTAATAGATCACCGTCCATGTGAACAGTTAAGCTGGAATCTCTAATCAAAATGATTTTCCAACGCCTATTGGAAAGAGTTGAAAAACACAGTCTGGAGAAGGAACCCTTCAAACCTTGGACAGCTGGAGCAGTTTACTCACAATGAGTGGGCTGAAATACCTGTCGACAGGTGCAGATGTCTCATTCAGAGTTACAGAAATTGCTTAATTGAAGTGATAGCCTCAAAAGGTTGTGCAACAAAATATTAAGTATATTTTGCATTTTTGTCCAGGCCAGTTTTATTAGTTTGGTTTTTGAAGTGCTTTTGTTAAACCATAATTCAAAGCAATGCCTGATTTTCATTAGTTAATTTCCAGTTTTTTTTTTTTTTCATTTATTATTACTTTTGTCAGTTTCAAGTTACTTCAGTGACCATTGTGGATTTTCCAAGGGGTGGTCATAAAATTGTTATTATTGCTAAGAACTAAGAAATAATGTAATGAAAACGAACGGTGGTCATGAGCTTAGTCCTTAGTCCTCTACATCTCCTCCACTAAAGGCGACACACACACATATATATTTATATCTATAGTAGCGACTGTAGAGTCAGCCAAAATAATTTTAACACACTTACATACATGAATAGTATGATATTTTAAAAATAAAATTAATTTCTATACTTTATAAATTGCTGATATAATCATATGTAATCATATATAACAGTATATAACATATAGAAATAAATTTAGCATTAAAATATTTATAAGTTGTAGTTTTTGTTCCTGAAGTGTGTATACATTTTTTGTGTATATATATATATATATATATATATATATATATATATATATATATATATATATATACACACACAAATCTCTATTGTCAAAAAATATTTTATTATATTTTCCCAAAGGACAATACTATAGAAATGAAACTTGGATATACTGTATTTTAGAGCAGTCAATGTGCAGTCTGTATAGCAGTAGAGATTTACTGTTCTCTGAAAATAACTCAACATACAGCCATTATTGTCAAACTAGCTGGCAACAAAAGTGAGTACACCCTACGTGATAACAGCTGTACATCTTTAACCCTGCAGAGTCACATGTCCTATTCATCATGTTCCTGTTTATGTCAGTGGCCGAGTATGTCTCCAGACCTGAACCCTATTGAGCCCCTGTGGGACGTCCACAAGCGGAAGGTGGCGAAGGGCCGTGTGTCTAACATCCAGCAGCTCCGTGATATCATTATGGAGGAGTGGAAGAGGATCCCAGCAACAACAT
>JAQMYL010000009.1:4010930-4029198 GCA_030014365.1 Clarias pachynema
AATCAAATTAAATTATAATCAAACTAAATTATAAATTAGTTTAGGTAAATTATATTAAACTACCCCCCAACTTGGATTTTTTCCCCTAGAACCACATGTTCCTTACGTGTTTTACATAGAAATCTGCACTAAAAAAAGTTTTAAAGATTTAAACATATAGCTGAATTTCAAATCAAGTTAAATATTTTAGATAAAAAATAGTGCTAAAGTTTTAAAGAACGGTTTAAAAAAAATAGTATCTTTATGTTATCTTTATGTAAATTTCATTTATTTCAGTAATACTGATTTAAGAGCAATATGTAAAAGTCAAAGTAGTTTTGAGTAATAGAAAATCTAGATACAAAGCTATATTTCTGGCTTCTTTTTTTTTTTCAAGTAACAATTATACAAAAGTTTAGGGGGAAAAAAAGTGG
This sequence comes from Clarias pachynema, assembly GCA_030014365.1. Taxonomy (NCBI): domain Eukaryota; kingdom Metazoa; phylum Chordata; class Actinopteri; order Siluriformes; family Clariidae; genus Clarias; species Clarias pachynema. The sequence goes on from JAQMYL010000009.1 coordinate 4,011,344, forward strand.
TTGGGCGGGGCCTGTAGTTTCTTACAAACACATACAGTATATCTCCCGCATTAGAAATCTAGCAGAAACTCAGTCGAAAACCGCCGGCCTTGAACGATCCGTGTGGTTCGTATTTAATGTGATTGTGTTTAAGTTACACAACTAAATAGCATAAAGACCAACAGCTTCACTGAGCCAGATAAATCACCTCAACTCTGTTTCATTTTTGTATTTTTTTTATGTTAATGACAATGTTTAATTAATCACACTAAACACATCCCGTGCACTCGATAAGCGTTCGACGCATTCCTTGGAAATAATTCATGAATTAAAAACGTAAAGTATTATGCGAGTAATTATTGGACGTGCAGGGTTTTGTAGCTTACACTTTAAAACATGCAGGAAAAAAAAAGTTTGCGAGCACACAAGCCTCTTAACCGCTTAATACGAAGTGACAGCGGAATTCACATTACGGTTTCCTTTAATGCGGCGGGTTAATTAACTTTTCCCCTTCTCGAGGGGGGGGAGCCCACGCTCTCAATTAGTGCTATTTGGCAGGGTTTTATATATATATATATATATATATATATATATATATATACTGTATATGTCTTTATTTATATATTTTCTTTTTGTTTAATCCGCCGCTTCATGTGTGTGTACAGTACACAGCACACACAGGCTGTAATGTAATACAAATACACCTACAATGCAAACACACAGGCTGAACTGCAGCGGTTAGAAAAATCCCTCGCGGTGTGGTTTTCTTATCGTACGCTCTTTGCACATCAATCCTGAAGGTGATATCATTGATGATAAAAGGTAGTATTATGTCTCGATCCGTGCTGAACCTGCATTTGGATTGAAGGCATGTAATTTTCTCCGAGTTCACACGCATTCAGAGGTTAAAGCACGTTTCAAAAGCATCAAATAAAGAAGAAAAATCTTTTACATCAGGCGCTGAAGGTCAGCGACATTCTCCGGGTAGTTCTCAGTTTTACTCCTGTGCACAGTATCCGTGTACCGGCTGCGATATTCGAGGTTCGCTTAACTCCGCTGTCGTGAACAGTAATGGATTTCATCACCGTATCCGAGGCTCTGTTTATGGGTAAAGCAGCGTCAGGCTGGTGGGTATCAAAGTTTCACTCGTGTCAGTTGGTTTAGTTTTAATAATCACATCATCAGTTTATCAGCGGCGGATTTTCTTCCCACTCAGACTCAGCTAACTATGACTAGCTATCAGTGGCACAGAGCTGCACAAATATAAGTCGGCCACAACACTGTGTTGGTGCTGATTTAATACTTTATTTTCCATATATTTTTGTTTATGTTCTACATATAATGCAAAAAGTGTGTGCCAAAGAAGCTGTTTCTGAAGTTTAGGCAACATGCAAGTGAGCAATCTTGAAAAATTTCAAGGTGCTAACCTCAACCGTTTTAAAGAGATGTTTTTAGATGTTCCCCAAAAATGGCCATTTTTCAGCGTTATACTGTCTCGCTTCAAATAATAATCATTTAAAATGCGAATTATTCATATTTTCTTTGTGAGTATTGATAATAAAATTGGTGTAAGTTTCTAGAAGCATATTTGGTTGCATAACCTGTAAAAAAAAAAAAAAAAACTTAAAAAGTTAAAAAAGAGATTGTTTTAGGTAAAAGCTTAATAGATAAAAAAAATCTCTAGTGTCCGTAACCATCTTGCATAACTTTTTAAATAACATTTTAAAATAATATACTTTTTTCAGGTTTATGTGTTTTCATGTGAAATCTAAATTCTCCAAGTTTCATCTGAACGACAGTTAAGATCATTGAAAGATTTGAATAATAAAAAAAAAAACATTATGGACACTACAAACACAAAAGGGTATGAAATTGTATTTAGCAAATGTGTTTCTTTTTATCTGATAAAAATATAAATGCTTATGCATATTTACAAAAAAACGAAGCATGGATCAGGAGATAAGAAGCGTTAAATATTATGAAAATGGTGTTATACTTTATGATCCTATCTGTAAATTCACTTTTTCACCCAGGTGAGACACTTTTCACCTTTTCAATTCAATTCAATTTTATCTATATAGTGCTTTTAACAATGATCATTGTCTCAAAGCAGCTTCACAAAATGAAAAGAAAATGTTTGTACTTTTTAGCACCGATATCATGTTTTGGCCAAATATTAAAATCTCAATCTTGATTAGTTTCCCAATGCAGTCTGATTCTGGAACTTTATTAATTCTAAAACTGTTTAAATAGATTTTAAATAATATTCATCCTTATTCAAAGATAACTGACAGATAAATACGATTTTATTTGTCACATACACAACCGTACACAGTATGATGTGCAGTGAAATATTTATACGACTGTTTGTGTCCTAAAAAAGAATGGCAGGATAAAATAGGAAGTTAGAAAGATTTCACTGCAGTAAAATCAGAGAATAAACAACATTTTTGTGTGTTAAACAAAATTTGTGAGTGAATTTTCAAAAATGTTGTCAAATGCCTGCTGAATGTGAACAGATAAATAAATCCTTAATCATAAATCTCAACAAAGAATTAATGTATGAAATGTTGCAGATTTTTATAAATAAATAAAAAAGTGACACAAGCAGCGAGCGAAGGAGACGTACTGTACTGTAAAGCGAGCAGTGCTGGGTTTCACACAGCAACAAAATGTTTTAAACAAAAGTTCAAAAAGTGAAATTTTTTTTTACTTTATTTGTGTGTAACTGCACTTCGCATTTAATTTTTCTAATTCAATTTTTGCCACTTGGAACTTTTTTTTTCTATGTTCAGAATTTTTTTTTATATGCTTTTGATGCGGAACTGTCATCTACTCAGGTCTAACTTTTGGCCAAAATGTAGTATTGATTCTGATTAAATTTCTTTTTATGTTAAAATGCAAATTATTCATATTTATGAGTATAGATACTAACATTGGTGTGAGCTTCTATGACCTGCATATGACCTGTAAAAATTGTTGCTTAAATCTGTAGTGTCCGTAACCATGTCAAATTCATGTTGCAATATCTTATGAATTTTGGCATTTTTTCGAATAATACACTTTTTCAGGTTTATGTCTTTTCATGTGAAATCTGAATTCTCCAAGTTTCATCTGAATGACGGTTAAGATCGTTGAAAGATTTCAATTTTAAAAAGTTACGCCCACGACACCTATAGCAGATGAGACACTTTTTAGCACCGATACCCTGTTTTGATTGCTTAAATTCTTTTATACTAAATGTAAAATTAAAACAAAAAAGCTGATTCCTGTTTCCTCAGTAATCGTCGAGCGCTGATGACACGACATTTCATCTTTGGGTTTCGTTTTGTTTTTTTAAGCCCAAAACAATCCGTAACACTTTATCTGCGGCGATCGAGGAGACGTGTATGACAACAGTTGCAGGTTTAATGAACAGGCAGGAGTGAATTACTTCACTTGATTACGCCATTTTTCAAAACGTCTCAGAAGTTAAATAGGCTAAGCCGAGATGTGCAATCAATCTACAAATTACAGAATGATTTGACGGAGCAGTGTAGTGTTTTTCTTGGTTTGAACTAAAGGACTAAAGGAGCATCAAGCACTTCTCTGTTTAACATGCTTGATATTTGACATCACAGACTTGAGGCACTTGTAAAATTAGGGCGCATGATTGCAGCCTGTCTTTCTCTGTATGTGTGTGTGTGTGTGTGTTTTTCAGCGATCACGATGATGCGTCACTAATGAAATATTTGACGGGAAAAAACCTTTCTTGTAATTTCCTAGTTTCATCCAAGTTTTATCCACATTGCATTTCCATTCGTTCTTTCACCCGACCACACATCATTATTATTAATAATAATAATAATAATAATAATAATACTGCAAACCGTGATGAAATTAGGTTTGGATATCATCGCGCACACACGATCCAGCTTACATGAGGGAGTCATTTTCATCCTTCACTGCCTGGTGTGTTTGCATAGCCTCAGTGAAGGCTTCCTTCATCCCACCAGGCCTTGACATTTTACCCAGCGCTCCAAACCAGTGATTTACAGACAGAATCCAGACCCAGGCCCGGCGCACGGAACGCAACACTGGAACTATACCATATGCGAGAGGTCTCCGTGTTACGGTCTCCGCGGTGCACTGCGTCTTTGATATACGTACGGCTTTATGTCACTCTGAGGAAAACACAAAGTATCTTCTGCAGCGTGCGCTCAGGCGTACAGAACGGCTCGTTCCTGGACCCGAGTTCCTCTCGCTCTCTCTCTCTCTTTCTCTCTCTCTCTCTCGCTCTCCCGCTCAGCACGACACGGGCGCTGTCTCTGCAGAACGAGGACACTGGGTTGCTTTGGCCGCACGCCACTGCTTGTAAAGCACATTGGAGCGGACCGGAGGAAAACACGGAGGAGGTTCTGAAACCCCGCCGTGCGGCTTTTTCACTTCACCGTCATGAAGCAAAACCTGTCGACGTCAGCGCGATTGATTTAGGAGCGTGAGTCACCGAGAATCATTCATCAGGACGCTGAGACGTCGTATAAATGTCTGTTTTGACTCGAAGCCCGGGCGGCAGAAAGGCGATTATGAATATGAATTGGATCTGAGGAGAGATCGACGAAGCTGATGCGGAAATTCGTGCGTAGATCCGTTACAAAAATAAGGACCCCTTGTTGAACATTATATATATATATATTAAATATATTAAATATTAAATTACTGGGATCCTCAGCTGCTCAGTGACTCGGTTTCTCCTGGAACCGTCTGAGGAAAAGCCTCAGGAGACTTACATCCACAGCGTATTCTCTCTTCCGGATTAAATCATACTTATTTCTTATTGTAGATTTATGTTGCTGTGTTTTTCTATAACTGCTGTTAATTAATCAAAGCACAAACAAACAGCCTGGGGTGGTAATGCAGGCTCGATTCATTAAGAACCAGAATCAGAATAAAGAGCTTTATTGCCAAGTACTGTACAAAGCACATGCAAGGAATTAGGTTTTTTTTGGTGACAGAAGCGTCCAGAGATCAAAACAACACACACACACAAAAAAACAAGAATTGGTATAATCAAAAAAATATCAGTGATATTGCAGATGTTAATATTGCACATCTTTTTTCCTGCATTTGATTCACTTTGCACCACCGACACGATGATCTCCACAACGAAGACGTCGTCTAACATTAAGCCCAACTTGCTTGAATTTTCTGTATTTCCTCCACCTCTTAGTCTGACCTCAAACTCTCCAGAAAACTTTTCACCTGGGCGTCGTCCTGATGCTCTTTCAGTGTCGTTTGCTTCAATAATTAATTTATTACTTACCGTGAAATGATGCCGACTGTACAATACAGTTGTTTTATTCCTTGAGATTCAAAACTCTATATTTGGTTACATAACGTGCAAATACATAAAACATCTGTCAAGTGTGGTCAGGAACGTTTTGCCATCTTGCCCATCCCCACATCTTTTAAACTTTCAAAAGTTTTAAAAAGTCGATTTTTTTGGTGCTTTGTTTGTCTTCTGTAACATTTGTAACATTTTCAGATAAACAAGACAACAATGTATTATTATGGTATTACCTTTCTTTCTTTTTTCCTTTTTTTTTGCACTCATGCAAGTTAGTTTGTATTGCTTGGATTCTGGCGTTCCTTTAAATCGTGACGCTGATCAGACTGAGGACGTGCTGCATGATAGAAGAAGTCCAAACTCCCTCCTCTCTGAACCCGGGCTCAGCTGTTCCGTCCATCATCCCGGATCTTTTTCCAAAATAAAATCAGATGGTCGGAAAGTTTTTTTGGTTCAGGATTTTTTTTTTTCTTTTCCCTTCCCGAGTCTTTTTGCTGTGGAAACACTGATAACTGCTGACAAACCACTAATCCCTTGTATTAACTTTTTTTTTTCCCTTTTAAAAAAGAGAAACAACTTCTGCTTAAAGCCTAAAGCTGGGCAGATGCCGAGAAGTGAACTCGCAGGAGTTTGTTTTAAAAAACTGTTTTTTTTTTTTGTCCTCACCCCCTGAACCCCGATGGTTCCTCCAGATGTAGCAGAGCGAAGCGTGTCAGAGAAATCCAGCCGCCTCAGCAGAATCAGATCCAGCTGGCGCGGCCGGGCCGAGCTACAACTCATTGGTTACAGCTGGGCTTCGATTTATGTGATAGTTGAACAAATAAATTACGGGATTAGATAGGGCAGGGAAGAAGACACTTTTGTTTCACTCCACCGTCGGCCTCGGCGACTCCGCATCCCTCAAGTGTTACACAAACAAATGGCCTCGGATCTTAATGAGGATTTAATCGCATACAAGAGTCCTTGTCAAAGAAAAAAAAAAAAGAAGGAAAAATAAAGACAATTCTACTTTTCACTAAACAGATTTGGACTTGAAAATAATAAACAGTTTATTGAGTTCACAGTGAAGTGAAAACATCTTTTGAATGAAAATGTGAAAAAATTCATAATTGTTATAACTTTCATAAAGAGTAAACAGGACACTGATTCATTCTTAAATTCTAAATGTTCTTAATTTTTTTTTTTTTTTATAAAAAATTTCTGTTCAATAATCTATATACATTCACGTCTTTCTAGTTCTTACCAAATGTAGTGTATTTTTACCCAAATTATCAGATTTCCTAAAATATTGATGACTATATCAGAAATCTTTTTTATATAGATTTTTTTAACCATGAACTTTAATTGGATAAAACTTGTTAAAATAAAGACTTAAATGTAAAAAGTCTTAAAATAAAAAATATTTTTTATATAGATTTTTGAATTTTTAAACAGAAAAAAAAGTTTAGTAAATAAATGTTTTTGATTAAATAAAGAAATAAAAAAAAAAAGATAAATAGAAATATCGTAGCAAATGATCATGATATGATGTTTTTTCTCATATCGACCAGAACTTAGCTACAATTCTACAATTCTGGTTGTTGATCTGTTTTTATTTGCGACGATGTCAGACGATCATTTTTCTTGTCGCTGCTGTTTCCTGTTGTGAAAGTTATAGCGACTCAACTCACTTTCCTGCTGATGCCGTTTCACCTTCCATGCTTTACTCTTCTCCTGTAATCCATCTTTAAATATAATACTGTAAAACCAAAGCAGAACCTGGACAAGAAAAGAAAATCACCATGTGTCTTAAAATGGCGAAAAATGCTTCAGGAGAACGTATAAGGAATCGATTGCTTTAGTCTGATCGATCGGTTCCACGTACAGAAACGTGGCAGAACGTGTGAAGCTTTTAAAGCGTCATTGATGATCATCATTTTCCTCGTATACAGTACATGAGCGGTTCTTCAACACGGACGTATGGATGATGCGTAGGTGCAGTGAATCTGTCGCACATTCTCATGTGGAATTGATTGTTAGTTTGCGTGCGTCTGCGTGTGTGTAATTGAACGCTTAGCCTGCTGCCCTTCACCCAATCAAGTCGGTGAACGTGACCTTAGCATCACCGGTGGATGGAAAAGTCTCCGGGAAGCGAGCGAGCGAGCGAGATGGTTTTTTCATCCGAGCTGCTCACTGCGATGCGCCGAGTGAGGAAGCGCCGCGGTAATAAAATGCCTGAATCCTATTATTCGACGGCAAATAAATACACGCGCGATGTACGTGACTGAGACGTCATCGATCTGTCTGGAGTCAGGACTGGCCTTTGCTGCGTAAAGCACTTTCTCTCATCAATACACCCGTGACCTTCGACCTCTGGGACGAATCGATGGGATCGATCAGCGGCTGCAGACCGGACCGTCATCTACAGGGACCAGACACGATAGTCATTAATGCTGTTCTCTGTGTGTGTGTGTGTGTGTGTGTGTGTGTACGGAGGGAGACTCACACCACCCCCACTCCTCTCATGTCATTACTCTCTCGTGTGTGTGTCTGCGTGTGTGTATACTTTCATTCGTTCATTCATTCATCTGCTATTTTCTTCCAGATTATCCTTTAACATTATTGTAGCCTTCGTTAAACAAACAATCACGTCGATGTCTCAAAAAAAACTAAACGCCTCTCTCCTGCTCGCGTTCGATGTCGGTTAAAGGGAGAACGTTTCCTGTCGCGTCTCGTCTTTTCGAGCTCTCGTGTCAGGTCGCATTAGAGTTCGTTTAGATGACGCACGAGCGTCGTCTTCGTGATTTCGAAAGTTTGAAAAAGCAAATCTAAATAAGCGATACATATAAACACGGACATATATACTGTATATAATCTTGATCATCAAAGTTGTAGATTTTAAGCTGATACTGTACTCGCGCTCTGTTTCACTCATTCAATGTAAATATTGACAATTTGAAACTATAACAATAAACAATAAAGACACCATAAGCCTTTCATCCAACTCATTCATAATGTATAGACCTTACATTCTTTATTTCTTCTTCTTCTTATTATTATTGATGCATGGTTTTAAAACTCGATGCACAATGTGTTTTTTTGGAGATTTTTTGATTTATAACATTTATCGACCAAAGTCAGTTCCTTATTAAGAAAAGATACAAGAAAAAAACAAAAACAGATCTCAGCTTCTTGGCTTTGCTATAAAAAGTAGACGTATGACGATAGCTGTGAACGTTTTAAGCAAATAGTCTGGAGAGTTTCCCACCATCGAGTGTATCAGCAATTAGCACTCATTTTTATTTATTTATTTTTTCCTTTATAATAGTAGCAACCTCGTGTGTGCAGAGAAACGTGTTGACTCTCGCAGCGAGAACGCTCTTTTTCTCGACAAAATGGCGCTGAGCTGAGCACCTCGCGAGTGTGCGTGTGTTTACACGTTCGCTTTCGGGTTAATAGTCGCCGCTAATGTGTGTGTGCGTGCCGCGCTTTATTGTCTGGATGGTGTGTTTGTGTGTGAGACGGCGGCCCTCTGCTGACGGTCCGCGTGTGCGTGGGCTTGGCCACCGGCCCAGACGCTGCCAGAGCGGTAATAGAGTTGATTGATCACCATCACTCCTTCAAGGTTTCTCTGCTGATTTCACCAACCCTCGCTGCTGCACACCACACACACACACACACTTTGCCACCCGTCTTCATCTTTAGCATAGCTTTCATGAGTTCCCTCGCAGAACCACAGCCCTTTCAGAGTGTGTGTGTGTGTGTGTGTGTGTGTGTGTGTGTGTGTGTGTGTGAGAGAGAGTGCGAGTGCGAGGCTCTGCAATGCAGCGGCGTTTGCATTAAGCACATAATCAATGACCGGCTGTCAGCGAAAAGGGTCGCGACCCCCATCCGCGCCGCAGGGAGCCGCGAGAGAAGGTCACAGGTTGTGAGATTAAGACAGGGCCGTCCTGAAGCGCTCCCAGACAGATAAATCAACCATCATCCCATCTCATCAAATGTGTCTGCTCCTCTGAGAATTGATTCAGACTCCACGACTGACTGCTCGCTTTTTTCTTGAAGGGGAAAAAAAAAAAGAAGAAGAAAAAAAAAAAACACACCACTGGCTGAAGGATTTTCCGAGCAATTTTTTATTTTTTTTGGTTTGTTTTGTTTTTTGTTTCTCTCTTAAGTGTTGTTTGATGAACTGCAGTGGTCGTGTCACGCGGCACTGCGCTCTGTGTGGAGAAAAGTTAGAGGCGGATCAGTTTATTCCTGAACGTTTCGAATAAAAAAAAGATCAAAGAGCAACACCATCTTTTCACAAATTTCTTTTTTGATATTATACGAATTTGTAAAATCATGGATTATCCAACGTACTTTTTCAGTAGATTGCATCTCCCTTCAGGTAGATTATCACTTTGTTGCTTTTTTACATTATTAATTTTTTTTATTGTGCTTCTAGTAATGTAATGTTAAACACCTTCTGAGTGTGTGTGTGTGTGTGTGTGTGTGTGTGCGGTGGCTTTGCGTGGCGCGTCTCGTGTACGTGCATGCATTCTGCGAGACCTTTTTTTTTTTCCTTTCCCTAAAGGAGAGGATTGATCATTGCAGGAGGAAGGCTTTGCAGCAGTCGAGATGGAGCGAGTGAGAGAGAGAGAGAGATAGAGAGAGAGATAGAGATAGAGAGAGGGAGGGCGGCTCAGCGCGGCACGCTGCTGCCGACTGGATCTCAGACACACGAGGCGCTGGAGAGACTCTACGCCAGACAGGTGCGGCGACCTGGAGGAGAGGAATGAAAGGAGGAGAGGAAGAAGGGGGGGGGGGGGAGAGGGAGGGAGGGAGGGAGGCAGTCGCTGGGGGAAATGATAAAGACGGGTATTTTTTATTTATTTTTTCTTTTACGTGAAAAGGGGAGGGGGTGAGTGAGTGACCGTTTCCGGTATTGGGGTGCAGGAGAGAGAGTGTGTATGAAATGAGAGAGAGAGAGAGAGATTGCGCTGATGGTGGTGGTGGTGGTGGTGGTGGTGGTGTGATGGGGTGGGGGGTGGAGAGGAGATGACGGGGTAGACGCTAGGAGGTAGGTAGACGACTGCCTCCTCACCTCACACACACTCCTGTCCCACCTCAGTGACCTGCCTCTGTCTGGGATAGCTCTCTCTCTCTCTCTCTCTCTCTCTCGCGCGCGCGCTTGCACACGCTCGTTCCTCTTACCTTTTACCGCTACTCTGAAATGACAAATCGTACGCGTCGGCTCAGACGGCGTGCGCGCGCGAATGCGAGGGGCGGCAGGGAGGAGGGGTCGTTTAAGGCGCGTGTCGAGCCGTTCTCATTTCCGGCAGCGTCCGCTCATTCCATATTCCCTCGAGGAGGAGGAGGAGGAGGATGCTGGCTGATTGTTTGTGGGGGGGGAGGAGTCTGGTTGGTAGTGGTGTATGTGTGTGTGCATGTGTTTGTATGCAAGCGTGGCGAGAAAAAAGAAAAAAAAAAAACAAGAAAAAAAAACGACTGGCGCGTGTGTGTGCTTTTGAAATTGATGCCGGTGCCGGTCTGATGCTGGGACGAGCGAGAAGATGGTGAGAAAGCCGGCGCTGATCCACCGCATCTCCGCACCGATCGATCCGCCGATCACATCCGAACGACAACTTCGGTCCGGAGCGGAGCGCACCGCTGTCGTAAAGGAAGGGAGGTGGGGGTGGCGTGGTTGGGGGGGGGGGGGTTGGGGTTGGAGGGGGTGTCGCAGTGGCTGTGTGTCTGAGTTAAATGAGTGCAGGTTGGAGGGGGTGTAAAGGGGGAGCAGAGGAGAAACTGCAGCCGCCGCCGCCGCTCAGCGTCTCACACTTTTTTCTTTCTTTTTTTTTTTTTTTTTTGCCGACACCGTATCGTTCGCCAGAGGCGCGAATCCCGAGTCCTTCCCCCTTTTTTTCTCCATGTCTGAGCTGCACCTCTGCCTCTCCATTCAGCGCCGCTCGCAGCAGATCAGCAAGGTGAGAGATGCACACCAGTACTGTGGCTCTGAAGACAAAGAAGAGAGAGAGAGAGAGAGAGAGAGAGAGAGAGACTGACCGTCTGACTGGGGGCTTACCTCCGCCAACAAAGGCTAGTTAGAGCAGAGCAGGGTGCCTTGGACTCGCCGCTGCATTTTTGACGGTGAGATGAAAAAGTCTGAAAGGCGTGTTCTTTCTGATGTTTTTTTTTTTTCTTCTTCCTTTTTTAAACTTGTTTGTTTTATCGGACGCGTCGCCTCGTCCTCCGCTTTCGTCCGGTCGGGTCAGCGTTCGGATTGCAGCGAATAACGCGGATTGCAGGACAAGTTATCTGGTGAAAAATCAGGGTGGATAGGAGTGGGGGGGGGAGGACAGAGTGAGAGAGAGAGAGTGTGTGTGTGCTTGTGTGTGTGTGGTTGTGTGTGTTTTTATATCTTGATCCGTCTGCAGAGGGCCGGTGTTGTTGAACCGGTACCAGACGGAGCTTTGGCCCGCCGAGACGAACAGAGCCGGACGCTGAACAAAGAGCAGCCACACAGGAAAGAGAGAGTGTGTGTGTGTGTGTGTGTGTGTGTGTGTGTTTGTGCTTGTGTGTGTGTGTGTGATAGGCAAGAAGACAGAGACATTATCCTGGTTCTTTCTCGCCCCTCACACACTCTAACCCCTGCACCTCTTCGGACCATGCTGTACTTCTCCTGTTCCCTGAGACCCTAACTTGTGAGCTGAGTGAATGCAAAATCACGGGTTAGGCTCTTGGGACCTGGGCGGAGGGCAAGAGCGACTCAGAACCCCGAACTTTCCTCCCGAGGACAGGAAGACGCAGGAAGGACGCCGGATGGCGCCGTAGGAACGGGGACTTAAACCGGAGCAGGGTGGACGGTGCGGTGCAGCAGTTAGACAGACAGACCCGTCTGGGAAGCTGCTGTTACAGCAGTTTGCTGTCTAGACAACGCCTTTCTTCGTTTTTTTTTTTAATTTTTTTATTTTTTATTTTTTCCCCTTTTCCACGCAGCTCACGGCGCGCCGCATGTTCCGTAGTGAATCTGTGTTCGGCTTGTCGAGGCTGTTGCATAAAAGTTTGCAACAACAACAAAAAAAATTTATTACAATAATAAAGATATTTCTTTTTGTCAAACTTGTTCAGCTGTTGATGTGTTTTTCCCTTAACAGGCCACTAGGCAGCACACTGTGTCGTCAGACCTCCGTTACTCAACGGCAATAAAATCGCAATGAATGTGCGTCAAGGTGCGTAGACTACTAACATGTCATCTAGTCGACCGTCCCGACTTAATGCGAGACTGGTACCTTTAACGATTCTCTTAACGAAGCCGCATCGACTTCTAGGAGGAAAAAAAAAAAAGCAAAAAAACCCCCAAAACGGACAGCTTCAAAAGAGTTTCGTGTTCGATATTAAAACGATATTAAATTCTTACAATAAAATAAACGTCCAGGCATCGAGTTCATCCTTCAGTCCTCAATCAATTACGCTTGTCGCTCCTCGTATTCCGTCATTTATTCACCACCACCTTGTCCTTTCACATATTGAGTAAACACATGCTCATTGCTCATCAGGTTTTTTTTTTGTTTGTTTTTTTCTTTCCCCCTCACTAACAGAAAATCCCGGTACAGTTTCTGCGGCTTAATTAAATCCACACACACACACACACACACACACACACACACACACACCTCCTCGTCTCATAATATCAGCGCAGACTTTCAGAACCGAACAGCAGATTAATTTCTCTAATGCCACCCAGGCGATCCGCGCCCGCTGGAAAGGTGGCCTGACATTTAACAGCAGACCTGCAGTAGTCCGGGTTCACTCGGTACAGTACGGCTCGCTCTTCTTCTTCTTCTTTCCTTCCTTTCTTTTTTTTTTTCCCTCCTCCGTGAACTGAACTCATTAAGTGTGACGACTAATTTTGTTACATCCTCCCTGGAGTGTTCAACTTTAAAAAAAAAAAAAAAAAAAATCTAATTTTGCTAAATTACACACATTAGGAATGCTGTTTTCTAAAAACAATCGCTTTCCCCTCAGACACTGTCTCTCTCTCTGTCTGTCTCTGTCTCTTTCACCATCTCTGTCTCTCTCTCTCTCTCTCTCTCTCTCTCTGGCTCTAATTGTATTTCCTCCCCCCGTTTGGTCTCGCACCGAACAATGGCCGATGCCAACTAATCAGTGTGACTCTTTACCACGGAGCCCCCAGCAACAGCTGAAGCGCTGCCATGCTCCGCGCATACCAAGCAGTCAGCCGCGGCACGGCAAGCGCCAGCCCGGTGCCCACCGTGGGGCCAGACACTTTTATTAGAATCTGTCTGACACTTGCCGAAGCCTGGCAGCGCCAAGGCAATGATGAAATTCACTGCTCTCCCTACCCCCAACAACACACACACACACACACACACTAACACACACAGCACGCTTTTCAGAGCTCATCTGAATAGTCCTATAAATATTCGACCCCCCTCCAGAGCCGAGTACAGAGGATGTGGCGCTACCGCAAATGAAAAAAAAAAAGTTTAATAAATGGATTGATGTGTTTTAAAGGGTCTGGTGAGCTCCGCACACACACACACACACACACACACACACACACACAGACAGAGCCTCACTCTGCTTCTTTGTAATATTTACAGATTTAGTCTTGGCGTGTATCGGTTTGTTTTACACACCAGACAGAGATGAAGGCACACACACACACACACACACACACACACAAAGTTCTTTTCATAAAGAGGTTCAAGTGCTGATGGCATGATAATCACTTAGTCTAAATGGGAAAAGGAAAGCTTTTTAAACACTGATTTGTACCGCTTGCTTTACCTCAAGCCTACTAACTGACTCATGTTTCATTTATGTGACTTTATTATGAGGGAGTGTCTGTCTGTCAGCCGCGCCTATTTACTTCAGCTTTTTCATCCGCCTGATTAGCGTACTGCGCTCGCTAATAAATCACCGAGCAGGTGTTTTATTTTTTGTTTTTTGCTTCTTTTTTTTAAAGAAAAAAAAAAGTCATATTCTCTAGTAAGTTTTGTCCCCCCCCGCCCCAACACCCCTCCTCCCGCACCAGAAGAAGGACATTAGCGTTTATCATCTTGTCACGGTCACTTATTTTTTTTCATGATATGGCTATAGCTCGACTTCATTCAGGAAATAATCATTTAACGTTCCTGGAGTCCGGTTAACAAAAGTTAAACAAACCGCTGGGATGCAAAAAAAAAGGACTTCTAATTTGTAAAAATCAGCAATTACCTATAATGAGCGTTCGTGCCACACTGATTTAAAGCAATTTGTATGAAATTAAAGCCGCTTCTCGTTCTGTGGAAAATGTGGCACGCGGCGCTCGTTCTGCTCGGCCGTCTCACCTGTCTCGCGAGAAAATTCTGTTAAATGTCAAGCGATAAAGGCTGACGGCGGTAGACTTTATATTAAAGCGGTCTGTCGTTGGCGGGGAGCGGGTAAAGAAAGAGCTCGTGTCCCTTAAAAAAAAACTACTTAACATCTGTGCATGTGAAACATGCTGAAAGTAGATTAAGAGTTTGAGACGGCGTCCAGATTCGGAGGATTACAGCCTTGTTTTTCCTATCGATCGACGACCGCGCTAACGTCAGACTTTGCCGAAGTCTTATCAAGCCAAATCTGAGGAACCAGCGGTGAGTGCGTGTGTGTGTGTGTGTGTGTGTGTGTGTGTGTGTGTTGCTCAAGAAGGAGGCGGGGGGAGAGAGAGCGAGAGCGGGGAGCCTGATGTCTGAGTTTCCAGACACTGCAGCGGGAGGCCAGACAGTCACCTGAACACAATCACAGATTGTGTGTTCTAATCAGAATTGGACTTCGTCCCAATCCAAAGTCAAACATCCACTTTATGTTCACGGATTTATTTTGTCGTTGCAGTCTCCGCTCTGCGTTAGCCAACCAACCATAAAGAAAGCATGCTGGGCTTACACGGAAACATTAGGATCGTTTACGAGAGCACCGTCGTAACGGGTTTTGCCAATAGCTCTGCAGTTATTGTTCGGTGCGTGAGAAGGTTGTGCATTTGAAGAGCAGATTTTAAAAAGATTTGATGCTATACGGTATTCTTTGTTTGAGTTCAAGGACATGTCTTCGTTAATACCGCTATTGATAGACACAAAGGCCACGCCCTTGTCACTGAGACTAAAACCTGATTTATTCTTGTGCGTCAAGTCGACACTGTAGGTCTTGCATAGGTACTGCTTGACGTGCACCTTCATGGGAATTATAACTATCACGTCACGGACCAACTGTGATTGGTCCACCTGGTTGATTGGTCCACAGTGCAACAACACGTTCTACGTGTCCATCTTTGAATCGAGTTGAAAGTCGTACTGACCTCCTCCTCCGACGTCTTCTCTGTTTTCTGTGTTTCACTAAAAGCAGCAAAACTCTATTAGCTCCAGCTCCAACTAGACGTTTAATCATTGTTTGTTGTACACCAAAAATGCTTGCCAGAGTTTGGCGAAGAGACTTAAAATAGCATAAAAACCCCACTGCCAACTAGTGGTTTGGTGGTGTAATTGCAGAGAGACCCAGAGAGACACACCAGTGCACAAATCTAAACGCTCACTATACCAGAGGCGACTTGTGTAACCTGTGGGGTCGGCTCTGTGTTGATGCAGGACACGCCTCCTTCACTGTAAAGACAGACATAGAGGACACGCCTCCTTCACTGTAAAGACAGACATAGAGGACACGCCTCCTTCACTGTAAAGACAGACATAGAGGACACGCCTCCTTCATTGTAAAGACAGACATAGAGGACACGCCTCCTTCACTGTAAAGACAGACATAGAGGACACGCCTCCATCACTGTAAAGACAGACATAGAGGACACGCCACCTTCACTGTAAAGATACACACCGAAGACATGCCTCCTTTGCTGTAAAGACAGACTTGGAGGACACTCCACCTTTTTTGTTAAGACAGACATAGGGGACAAGCCTTATTTACTGTACTTGTAGGCAGAGAGGACACACCTTCAGAGTAAAGATACACACCGAAGACATGCCTCCTTTACTATAGTGATAGACACAGGACCCACCTGCTTTATCAACCTGATATATACAGAGGACATGCCTCTTTCAACTTACTGATAAACTCAGAGGACATGGCTCTATCTCTTTACTGGTAGACACAGAGGACACATGTCCTTAACCATACTGAGAGACACAGAGGACACACATTTTCACTATATTAGTGGACACACAGGACACATCTCCTTAACTGTAGTGTTAGATTTAGAGGACACGCCTCCTTTGCTGTACTGATAAACACAGAGGACACAAATTTTCACTGTATTGGTGGACACGTAGGACACATCTCCTTCACTGTATTGTTAGATTCAGAGGACACACCTCCTTCACTGTACTGATAGATGTAGAGGACACACCTCCTTCACTGTACTGATAGATGGAGAGGACATGCCTGTTTTACTACAGTGATAGACATCTCCTTCACCTGCTGATAAACTCAGACAACACTCCTTCTTCACTGTATTGCTAGACACAGAGACACACATCCTTTACTACACTGAGAGACAATAGAGGACATGCCTCCTTCACTGTATTGCTAGACGCAGAGGACGCACTTCCTTCACTATACTGAGAGACACAGAGGACATGCCTCCTTCACTGTAGTGTTAGATTCAGAGGACACGCATTCTTCACCATACTGATAGATGCAGAGGACACACCTTTTCACTGTATTGATGAACAGATAGGACACATCTCCTTCACTGTATTGATGGACACAGAGGACACATCTTCACTGTAGCGATAGACACAGAGGACACACCTCCTACACTGTACTGATAGACGCAGAGGACATGCCTCTTTCACTGAAGTGTTAGATTCGGAGGACACACCTCCTTCACTGTATTGATGGACACAGAGGACACATCTTCACTGTATTAATCAACACATAGGATACATCTCCTTCACTGTATTAATGGATGCATAGGACACATCTCCTTCACTGTATTGATGGACACATGGGACACGTCTCCTTCACTGTATTGATGGACACATAGGACACATCTACTTCACTGTATTGATGGACACATGGGACACATCTCCTTCACTATATTGATCAACACATGGGACACATCTCCTTCACTGTATTAATGGACATACAGGACACATCTCCTTCACTGTATTGATGGACACATAGGACACATCTACTTCACTGTATTGATCAACACAGAGGACACATCTCCTTCACTTTATTGATGGACACATGGGACACATCTCCTTCACTGTATTGATGGATACATAGGGCACATCTCCTTCACTATATTGATCAACACATGGGACACATCTTCACTGTATTGATGGACACATAGGACACCTCTACTTCACTGTATTGATCAACACAGAGGACACATCTCCTTCACTTTACTGATGGACACATAGGACACATCTCCTTCACTGTATAGATGGACACATAGGACACATCTCCTTCACTGTATTGATGGACACATCGGACACATCTTCGCTGTATTAATGGAGACATAGGACACATCTCCTTCACTGTATTGATGGACACATAGGACACATCTCCTTCACTGTATTGATGGACACATAGG
>JAQMYL010000009.1:4029298-4040672 GCA_030014365.1 Clarias pachynema
GATGGACGCATAGGACACATCTCCTTCACTTTATTGATGGACACATAGGACACATCTCCTTCACTGTATTGATGGACGCATAGGACACATCTCTTTCATTGTATTGATGGACACATAGGACACATCTCCTTCACTGTATTGATCGAGACAGAGGACACAACTTCTTCACTGTACAGATAGACGCAAAGTCTACACCCCCTACACTGTAGTGATAGACGCAGAGGACACGCCTCCTTCACCGCACCGATAAACTCTGAGGACACGCCTCCATCCCTGTAGCGATAGACACAGAGGACAGCGTGCACGTACGTAAACGGTTTGAAGGCAGAGTGACGGAAGTTGAAAGTCGACTACCGAACTCGTGCACGTCACAATAGTGGACCGTCCATGTGGAACCTGTTTTCTCGTTATCATCACGTTAACATGCATCACCGCAACGCTGTTCAGCCAAATGACTCGGTTAAGAATTGTGTGTGTGTGTTTTTGTATGGTTTAGACTAGACTCCTGTTTGTGTGTGTTAACAGTCTTTATTGTTTGTGCTGAGCACAAGTGTCACCCACTCCAGTGCCGTCTAGGTCTCCTCCTTCCTTCCTTCCTTCCTTCCTTCCTCGTGTCCGCCCTCCCCCTTTCTCTCTCTCTCTCTCTCTCTCTCGCTCTCTGGGATCTCTGCAGAGCTGCTTCGGAGGTGTTGCCAGGGAAACGTGCTATCTGGTCGGAGTTATTGAACCGCGACTGGCTTTTTTTTTTTTCCTCTCACTGTAGAAGATAATGAGGCTCTGTCTCACAGCTCGGCCTTTCCAGCGGCCACAGCTTCGATACGACCCACAGCTGGCGTCACCGGCCAACGGCAACACGCTCCGCAGGTGCACCGGCCCCAAACGTTGCGCTGCAGACGCTCACTCACATAACACATATACACACACACACACACACACACACACATACACACACCGAACAACCCGACTATATCGCTGAAACCTTCCCTCGAGCGAAGCCGTGTTTGTGGTTGTGTAAATCGAGTGTGACCGGTGTGTGATTGGCAGCTGAACGTGGGAACTTTAGTGAAGCTGTTCTGTGAGGGGAAAGAAAGTGTGTGTCTCACACACACACACACACATACACACATACCTACAATACACAGCTTGCGGTCTTCCTTTGTACTAGCGCTCACAGAGAGCTTTGGCAGGGAAAAACTCGTACATCTGCTTTCCTGCATCCTCAAGTGAACTCTGAGAAAACACACACACACACACACACACACACACACCCTCAGAGCTGCCTTTTCGTGTTATTGTCTCATTAACTCATGTCGTGCTCCTCTTTTTTTTTTCAGGAGTAGAAAGTTAAGAAGTCACCTTGTGCAGCATTCAGGTAAAAAAGAAAAAAAAAAAAAAAGAATAAATAAATAAAAAGGTTCTCTGTAATGGAAGTGTGTGAGTTTTTGTGAGAGTGAAGGATACAAATGCAAAAAAATGGGGATGGGTGTGTGTGCATGCATATATTTTATAATAAATAAATAAATATACATCTGACCAGTTTGACTTTGTAAGGACATCTGTCTGGTCCCGGTGCTGTTTTACAAAAAAAAAAAAGGGAAAAATTTGTTATATTAATAATTCTAACATCGTCCTTGTAAAGATTTTAAAGCGTCAGTTTTATGCACAGCTTTATTGTGTAATAGGAAAATAATATGTGTATGAATATAGTATCTACACACAAAAAGCTATGAGGGTGGGTCTTATTTATTATTAAAAAAAAATTTCATGTATTTTCCAGATCCAGTCGACTTTAAGTGACGAATTCTGTCGGCGCAGTTCGTCCCTATAAAGTCTGCGACTTTCCTCGGAAGTCAATCTGAGTGACGTAAAGGCTTTTCCACTGCAGCCATGCATAAGTCATGTGGCTCTACCGCTTTCACCTGCGGCAGTGTGCGTCACGTGGTAGAGGTTTTGTGTGTGTGTGTGTGTGTGTGTGTGTGTGAGTGTCTGGGCAGTAGGGAAGGCACAGCTGGTAAGTTCTGCATCACAGTCACACTCAGACACACATGAGTATATTCATCATATCAAACAGAAGGCAAGAGGTGGTCGAGTTCAGCATCTCGGAAACACACACGCATTCGTCTTACTATCCTTATGAGGACCTTCTCCTCGAGATCATCATCATCATCATCATCATCACCGCAGCACAGCGATATTAAATTCAACCCCGACCTTATTAACAAATCAAGCAGGTTTTGGCACTTAAAAAAAAATTCTTTTACATTTTAAGATTTTATTTTCAAATACTAAAAAAAAAACAAAAAAACAATTGTCAAATCAATATATATATTTACACATCTGTACACACATCGTAGTAATCTAGTGAGGACCTGACGAAATAAATGTTCACAAATTTCTGTGATATTCTTATCCTTGTAGGGACATTTGGTGATCTAAGACAAAAAAAAAGCATCCATTGTACTCCCTCATAGACACAGACACACACACACACTCTTGTTTTACTCTCATTGTGAGGACTGTCTATCGAGGACCAGCCAAGTGTCCCAACAAGGTCAAAAAGAGACTAAGATATAAATACTTGCTCACACATACAAAGTCTAAACATAAATTTATTAGGTAAGTACAACTATAAATCTGTCTTTTTTTTTTTTTTTTTAAATGTAATGCTTTTTTTGTATAGTAGTTACCAGTCAAAAGTTTTGACACCCCTTCTAATTCCGTGGTCGTTCCTGATTTTTATATCTTTCTGCACTGTAAAACAATTCGGAGGCATTAAAAACATGCAATAATCTCATAAATTTGAACAGTTGATATTGAGATGTATATCTGCTACTTATGATCTGTAAAGCTTTCATAACGACTCTAATCTGTTTGTTAATTGGTGATTTCTGGGGCTGGTAACTCTAAATGAACTTCTCCTCTGCAGCAGAGGTAGGTTTTGGTGAGTTTTGCTTTTCTGCGCTGGTCTTCATGAGAGCCAGTTTGGTCATGGGCCTTGATGGGTTTTGACACAATACTGTATGGACAATTCCGTACGGACATGCTGTATGGACAGCTGACCTTCGTGGCTTAAAATAACGGCTGAGTTGTTAGTTGTTACCTAATTACATAAGGCCATGTGTGTTATTTCATAGTTTCGAAAAACAAAAAACAAATCCATTGTTCTAGACTGTAGAAAATAAGTCCAAAATTGTGGCCAAACTTTTGACTGGTACTGTTTGCTAATAAAACTGAAGTTGATAACAATGATAACGATAGTAATTAATTCAATGTAACTGTATCTTTGAAACTGCAAAATGATCAATAAAGTAAATTGGAAATGATCCTTCGTCTCTTCTGATGTGTTGATGTGTGTTCTGTGTTTTTAGTTTGTCTGAGTGTGTGTGTGTGTGTGTGTGTGTGTGTGTGTGTGTGTGTGTGTGTTGTGTTAGTCATCAGTACATGTCCACTCAGACGTATAAACCACACAGGTTTTTCTGGGGACATGTGATGAAAGTGGTGTTCTATTTTGGGCTTCTAATTTGTTAATTAAATTGTTGCACAATTCCGTTCAATCAAGTGCATTTTCACCTTGTGAAGTCTGAACTATATGTTACTGGCTAATGCTAGAAGATTGAGAGAACTTTCTACGTTTAGGAGTAGATGTACTAAACTGTATTGTTTTTACCTTTAATCAGTGTCTTTATACAGTATATAACAGTATAAAATGATGTGCGCTTGAGAGCACCACTCGCGTGACACATAAAGGTTCAGTTTATTATTATCGTTGTTTGCCAATATTTAATATTTCCCAAATCAAGGTGTGTATTTATGTTATAATATCATGTACGTGTTATATATCTGCTTATGTACACACACAGGCAGAATGTACATGTACTTGTAATTCTGAAAGCGTAGATGCCTGCTTGTGTGTGTGTGTGTGTGTGTTTGTGCATGTGTGTGTGCATTACTTTGCGGTATATACAGGAATGTAGCACCCTGTATACAGTATGTATGCCCTAACATGTGTGTGTGTGCTAATAAACACTGTTCTTTGTGTGTTCATAGTGGTGTATACATTCTAATATGTGTGTGTGTCTTAATACACAATCTATACTCCGCTGTATTGCACAGTGTGTGCTTAATTGTATTTATATACTAACTTGCGCACGTGTGTGTGTGTGTGTGTGCACCTGAATCAGACATGTACCTGCATTCTAATGCGTCATGCTGTGTTGTGTGTGCATGTTGTTGGTGTTTGTGTGTGTGTGTGTGTGTGTGTGTGTGTGTACACACTGTCATGTGCGCACTTGCATCTACATCAGAAACGCACAACTGTCCGTTCTGCTTTGCGTCTTTGCATCTGTATGTGTGTGCTTTCATGTGTGTATGACAGTGTGCATGTGTTTCTGCTGTCATATGTGTGACTGTCTGGCTGTGTGTGTGTGTAAAAGTGTGTGTGTGTAAGAGAGAGAGAGAGAGAGAGAGAGAGTGCACTCAATGCACCCTCTCCCCCTCCTCCCGAGCAGAGCGGCCCATGCTGCAGATATCATCCATCTCCCTGTCACCGTGCGCCGGGGCTGCTGGGAAGGCAGCAGACAGCGTCTCAGTGCCGAGGACGGGAGCTGAATTCTAATTCAGCCACCCAGGACGGAAAATCGTTAACCTTGCAATGTGGGAACAAAGCAGAGGGGCTTAGGCAGTCGCGCTGTCCCTCACCAGCCCGCTCCTATTAACTCCACACACATTTCCCTGTCTGTGTATTACTCAAAGCAAACTCCTGGGGAGAAATCGCTGGAACACGTCTCAGAGCCTTATTGCAGCTAGCTTACAGAGTTCATCTTTAAAATCCTTAAAGGGGCCACAGCGTTAAGCGAGTTGGATATGTAGCTAAGACAGATAAATGCGACTTGGCGGCGTCTCCGCAGTCGCACCGGTGTGTCTATAAACCAAACGAAATCATCAGCGAAAATATCTCGTACGAGATGATAAAACACCTTCAGATCTGCTTGTTTTTTTTTAGCCGTAAACATAAAACGTTTTTATTATTATTATTATTATTAACACTAGCCCGCGGTATGTTGTACTTTTTTTCTGCTAGCTCCTGCAGATCTTCCTCAGACATCTACTCGTATAAACGACAAACCAGGGAGTGTCAAGATTTCAATTATCGTCAATTATACTTAATTACCCGGTCCTGCTCATTTAACGCCGCATAGTTCTAACCTCAATGAAACGCAGACGCTGAGTTAGCACCATGAATCAGCAATCGTCAGGCTGCGAGCCAAGTCTAACATCTTCGTTCGGCTCAGCGCCACCGTCGCACGTCTCAGACATTATACAGGATAAGCCGGTGATCTGGAATTCAGGGTTTATATCGAGGCGTGCATGATACAAATCCCCAGCAATAAATCTTCAGGTACAAGCTGAAGTACAAGCTTCAAGATCTTTAGACGAAGTAAAAAATATTCTAATGTATTCGATTTAATTGCTTCAGTTTGTTTGTTTGTTTAACAAAGTGAGATTTTTTTATGTTCAAGATACTGGTATCCCATCTAGCATTTATTGCTGTTTCACCAGTGTTCCTGGGATGGACCTTGGCTCCAGGACAACGACCCAGATCTACATGCTTACTGAAAATGAATGAAGACAAAACTGATGCAGCGTTCCAATGGTTTCCATCCATGCTCCCAACACTCCTGGTCCAACTAAAGACCAAATTACCCGGTATGCAAGGCTAACCTTGGACCTAGCTGGGAATTAGTACTTGGTCTGACTTTAAATCACCAGAAATAAAAAGTTTTCACCATCATGCATCATGTCCGGCTTTCAACTTTCTTGGGACCTGATTCCTTCCAAGACGAATGTCTCAGGGTCAGCACCTTATTTCGTTGACAAAGCATGGGCTGAGCAGGGCCGATGCAGGTTCTGCATCCTATTTTAAGGCGTTCCAAATCCGTCCCATGTCGAGTCTTCAGAGTCCTCCGAGTCCTTTTTCTACCCACTGATTTGTGTGAATTCATAGTCAGAGAATACACCATTAAATGCCTTGGATTTGTAGCCAAGACAGATGTGGAGCTGAAATAGCGGTGAGAACGTGGGCGCCGTCTCTGAGGTCTCTCCTAAACAGAATGATCGCTCGTCCTCTGAGAAGATATCAAAGCCAGGCATTGTTACACGAGACGCTGAAGCTTAGAACCGGTGCACGAGGAAGCTATTGTGAGCCAGGGTCTGGTTTTAAAAAGACAAGAAACAGGGAAAGTCAAGGTCAGAGTGTCTTTTCAGAGTCAGAATCCTGCCACGTGACCTTGATAAATTACCGGAGCACCGTGACTCAGCAGAGGCAGCGCTCCTTGGGATCTTGATTTGCAGTTTTTTTTTTCTCTCTCTCAAACCGTGGTTTTAGTTTAGCATCTCAGTTTCACTGGAGATAATCTCAAGGCCACCGTGTAATGTCATTGAGTTTGTATAAGCCCCCTTTTTCCCCTCCAGCGGTCTGTTTGTTCAGGCTTCATGCTCGCACTGAGCTGATATCTCACTGTAAGAGGGCTGTTTTTTTACACTGTTGTTGCAGGCCCAAGTTGTGGTTTTGAACCCGATGGACCCTTGCGGACGCGCAGGCCTGGGAAACCAGATCCGCACACAAAAGGCGACTTTTAATTCGGAAAAGGGTGGGAGGGCTGATGCTTGTATGTGTATGTGTGTGTGTTTGAGTGTGTGTGTATATGTGGAGGGGGTCTACTTGGGTAAAACAAAAAACTCTTTGCTTGTACACGTTATCATGAATCTGCTGACTTTCCTTCTGAAGTGCAGCCCCGAGGGATCTCCTGTGGAAAGAAAAGAGGAACAATAAAGCAAACTATCATCTGCGCGAAGCCAAACAGCTCGGCTCCTCGGAGTTACAAAACCCAACCCATGAGGAGCGGAGTCCAAAGTAAACAGCTGCAAGCGAAAGCACAGGGAGCGGGATTCGCTTTGACAAAGGAGGCTCAGTGTGTGTTCTCTTTTTCCTGTAGCGTCTGCTTATTCATATCCACTGCCCTACATGCGATAAACCCTTTAACCCCACATTTCGGAATTACCGGATACCTACGACATGTCCATCACGCTGTGGATTTTATTCCGAAGTAGGTTCAGTTCGCCCAGGATGTGCTTCCGTTGCGCATATGTACACAAAACCCCGACAGAAAGGCTTGATTAAACAGCTATTGATTTCAATTCACCACCGCTATGTGTGCCTCAGACACCAAGGCCGCAGATGATGTATCGATTTATTCCCCGGTTCTCGCTCTTTTCCAACCCCCCTCTGCAATAATTAAGGCTCCCTGAGCAAAGATGGCCGCCACAGCTGGCCGTGCACCAGAGTGTCTGTCGCGCACAACATGTCGGGCGTTCGAGAACAGATAAGCGCGGCGTCGCCGGTCTGATCGCTGCTCCTCACGCTCCTCACACAGCAGCACCTTTCACACTGTCGCACAGAGACTCTTTCACACAGGTCAGCCTGGACGCAGGATCGGACTGGCTGAACAGGGGAGTGTTTATTACACCCGGGCCGGAAGGCAGCTGGAGATTAGAGTACGTGTGTAATTGCCTCTACTTAAGCGTATTGCTGTAAGGGCTCTCTGACCTGCAGCTGGGAACGGAGTGTTAAGTTTCCGCATATATTTCCGAGTTCATAAAGCTCGCTCTTATTGCGACATGCCGTACCACGCAAGAGTGCGTCTGACCTTAAGTTCTCGAACGAACTTTCAGCTAAATTGCATTTGTATTCAGAACTATTAGCGGTACAACAGTGGCATTATTTCCAGCTCAAATAATACTAGTTCCTTTTAAAAATATGTTAAATTTAGGGACATGCCTACTGTAAATAGAGTAGTGCTTAAAGTCAGTGCTTGAAAAAAAAAATTGATCTTTAAATAAAATTTGACCATGAAAATACCTTTTCGTTTAAAACCATGAAGAAAAATTCTGCACGTTCACCAAGATCTGAAAGTTCAAATCTAAAAGCTTGAAAGTGTTTCTACAATAAAATATCGCATTAGATTTCATTCATTCACATGTATTGACAGCGTGGCAAAAAATTCTGCAATTGATGTCACACAAAACCCCCTGAAGGCTGTTGGCCTAATCCTCCTGCTCTACACGAACAATTATCATTTTATTATTAAGTTTGTGTTGCCATAGTAGATTAGCTGACTGAGCGGCCCCGGGCGGAGTAAATGGTGGGGTTTATGACGCAAATGCGGATCAGTAAACATCCCGTACAAACTTTATTCATAACGAGACAAAGCATCGGGTGACCCTTTGGCCTGCCTGAGTGGTTCCCAGCTCACTGTGTCTGAGTGTGAAGAGTCACAAGCATGATGTAGGACACCAATATAGAAGGCAGAAGCCGTGATATGTTGTAAAGACATAATATCTTTACCTAGAGCAGCGGTTCTCAAACCTATTCCTGGAAGAGCACTGCCCAGTATATTTTAGTGACGTACCACTTCAGTTAAGTTAATCGGTTGATTAGTTAAATCAGATGCGCTGGGACCGGAGCCGAGAACCACTGATCTAGAGTGGATACGTCTTAAACTTTTAAAAGTTTCATCAGTCCGAAGAACATGCCAAGATCCACCATTTAATCATTAGCCAAATGGATTGATCACCGGCTACTGTGTGTTCTCTATTAATAAATAAACTATTAATTGTCTTAATTGTTTACTCTCTATAATCCTACTCTGTCCTTCTGCAAGAACTTGTATGAAGAACCTTACAGGAAATGTCTTCCTTTTTACAGAGTTTCTTACGGTTTATCATCTGAAAAGGGGGAAATAATGTAACTAACAATGATATTAAGGACGCTACAAGAAGTTGTCTTTATCTTTTGTAAATCAAAGGTCTTTAGGAGCCTCCAAAGAAGATTCTCCAAAGAAGCCCAAGAATAATAAAACATCCAATTTCATCAAGGAACTGCACTGAAGTTTCAAAACTGTCTCCGTCCTGTGAACAGCCACATCAAAACGGGATCTCAGATAGACGTCAAGCAGCTATTTTACTGGAACAAGTCTCGCAGATGTTCTCAGCCTCAGAAAGAAAAAAAGAGGACAGGTGCTGAGACATATTTTGTGCAGTAGGAATAAAAAGAAGTACCTTGGGGTCTAGTCTGGAAAATAGTTGATTAGAAAAAAGAGTTTTTTTTAGCACAATGATAAAAGACGTTTATAAAATCATAAAGCATTTTATAGGTAGCAGTAATAGGCATCCCGCTAAAATTACTGTATTTATTATTAAATACAGTATTAAATACTGTATAATATTAATTTTATTATGATTATTATTTATTTTTATTTTTATTTTTTTACAAAGTATCATTTTAATTTCTATTATTACTTATAAAAGACATTAAATATGCGTTTTGAAAAAATTTGTTTTAATGAGTTCACTAGCAAGGTAACACCTTGCTTACACCATAATCATGGCTATAAAATCTAATCATTATATACTTGCTTCAATTTTTTAAAACTACATTATCATTCTGGAACAAAGTGAGATGGCCGAATTCATGAGTTTACATGTTGATGTTTAGTTCCTGTTTGCAATTATATATGAAAGAAATTCCTGGTTCGATTCCCGCATTGGGGTCTGTGTGCATGGAGTTTGCATGGTGCTTGGTGGGTTTCCTCCAGGTGCTCCGGTTTCCTCCCACAGTCCAAAGACATTCAGGTTAGACTAATTGGCGTTCCCAAATTGCCCGTAGTGTGTGTGTGAGCGTATGTATGTGTGTGTGTGTGTGTGTGCCCTGTGACGGATTGGCACCTCATCCAGGATGTACCCCGCCTTAAGTCTCCTGAATGAAGGCACCCTGTGACCCTGTATACAGGATAAAGCGGTATAGACAATGAGAGTAACTCTTTAAGAGTCTGTGAAGGCCATATTTAAGATTTTGCGTGAGAAAGATTTCTGTACGTTTTAGTAAGATAATAAATTCACCCCACAGTGCCATTCCAAAACTGAGAGGCAGACTTTTCCTAATTGATGTGATTGCAGTGTGGTTATGTCTGGAGGCATTTATAAGGCAAGAACAACAAAAAAATATAAGCCCCAGTGCTCTATCTCCCTCTAGTGTCCATCATGTGTATTGTGGTTCTTTAGTGCTACATACAGTACAGTAGTTTGCAACAATAAATAAAGTTTTCATAAAATTTTCATTTTGGTAATTACTATTAAATATTTATGATTCAATATTTACAGTATATTTGTAACATTTAATTAAATATTTATGAATATATTAATTTTATGAATATTAATATTTAAAGACTAAAACAATGCAATGAGGATAAAATTTTTAATTCATAAATCAAAATGTATCCTATAAAATGTCATTAGCCAGTGGAATCCTATTTCATAAATATAGCTGCAAAGCAACAATGATTGGGCCCAAGCACCTGCGCAATCACCACCCGGACACACCAGAACGACATTTTAGGGCACAGAGAAATGTGTCATAATGTGACATAACAAAACCTCATACTGTGAGCGTGTCACATTTGTTCCTCAATAGTAGTCAGACTTGTCACCAGCTTTTATATACAGTAGATAAGGAAGTTATTAGCCACTTTTCACCAAAAGTTTAAGGCTTCACCACGCCTAAACCATTTGAGATACCAAAAATCCCTTCGCAATTTTGCCTTCTCAATGTCATAAGATGATATTGGCCCGGTATAGTGGCAATCGCATAAATCCCCTAAGACGAGTATATCAAATTCCATTGGATGTGTTTTGCAAACAACACAAAATAACTGACTTCCTGTTGAATAGAGTCAATAAAATACACAGCAAAAAGTTGTTCAGCTCAATGAGATCTAAAAGTGTACTGAGTTTTACATGTATACATGCACATGTGTATGAACTCTGCAGCAAAATCTCCAGTCAAGGCCCTGTGCCACAACCATGGCCCAGCCGCTCAGGTGTCCTAATAGCAGCAGATTTTAACCTGTGTGATTATTTTCATGACTTTTTGAGCATGTTAAGTCCTCCAAAAAGCCCCGGGTGGTTTTAAAAAAAAAAATCCTTAGATTGAAATCCTTCATACACTATGATGCTATAGCGCTTGAGCCCTAACCATAATCATTAAAGATTTAGGTGGGCTGCAGGACATTTTCAAATTTCAAATTTGGCCACAGTCTTTGTTAACTTTGTTAAATGGCTGGCATACACCCTTGTATGTTACCTAAAGTGTGTAAAATAAATAAAATATATAAAATTAAGAAATTAACACATCCTTTGAACTGAATTAGGTATATTTTACACATCCATCCAGTACTGTAAATACACATACACTACCGTTCAAAAGTTTGGGGTCACTTGCAAATTTCTTTGTTTTTGTTTAGTGATTTATTTTCTACAT
>JAQMYL010000009.1:4072698-4090821 GCA_030014365.1 Clarias pachynema
AGCCTGGCCGGGAATCGAACCCAGACCCTGGAGGTGCAAGGCGACAGTGCTAACCACTACACCACCGTGCCGCCTTGTTTAGTCGAGTTTTGGTCAAATAAACGTCTGCACATTTTAGTCTAGTTTTAGTCAGAGGAACCCTTAAGTATTTTAGTTTACATAGTTTTAGTCAATGAAAATGTAACACTTTAGCCATAAGATTATTATTAATTAACCCTACAGTCAATCCAGTCCAGCCAAAACCAAAAGTTTTTTTTACAAAATAATTATCTTAACATTTAAACTGTATCTTTTCATCTGATGTTTTCAGCTAATGATATTTATTTTTAAGCATCACGACAACGGCTGCATGTCCATATTTTTTTTAACTAAGTACCGGACAATACAGCGTTTTCAAACTTTATATCTATGAATTTACACACTGTTGTAGCTCCTAATGTGTTCGGCAACGGTTAAACTATAAAATAAAACAAATCACAACATAATTATGTTAACATGTGGTAACACAAATACCACAAAGAGGCTGTAAAATTGGGTGATTTTTACGGTATGCCTTGATGCATCTCTTTAGGTTTGTGGTATTTTTCCCAGCGATTGTGTGCTCCCACTGTTTCCCCACATCTGCTTTATTCCCCCCCGGTTCAATATAAAGAAAATCGGCCCAAGTATCGTCTCTTCTCTTCTGGGTCATCTAAGATGGTCATCTAAGATGACCTAGCTTGTAACATCCCATCAATGTGCGCGCAAACTACTCCTGACATGCCGCGCGCTGTGACCCGGGAAACATTGGCGCTCACCGTATCGCAGCGGACTGTGAGAAAAATTACACGTTGGCGAAAATGAAGACAGAAGTTTTATTAGTTTTTATTCTTTTAAACCACATTTCAGTCTCGTTTTTTTTTTTGTCAATAAAAATTTCATTACTGATGTCGTCACTGTCGCTGTTCATTGATATCTGTGACGTTTCGTCATCGTCTCCAAAAACGATCGTCAACAAATATTGTTTCATTATTTTTCCTTAACGAAATTAACACTAATTTAGTCCATTTTTGCCCAACGAACAGGTTTGTTAATGACTGCGATCTTCCTAATCACAGGGTCTAAATGTGTGCATGTGTTACCTAGCACTGGTGTGCTGTACACCTGTAAGTAGTCTGCTTCGGAGGTGTGGTTTGTAGCTTTGCTCCGCCCACACAGCTTTCCATTAACATTCTTCCGCATTAAGAGAAAAGTGGAGGTGTGGCCGCAGAGGCAGTCCCGCCCCCTCAGTACAGCCAGTGGCAGCTCCTGAGCGGGTCAATAGGAGGGAATGTTAAATCATATAACCATACCGTCGTGGATTCAGACTTTAACAGCAAAATACAAACTAAGGACTCTCTATTCATCTGTTCCTCATTAAAGCTCCATTATTTCTT
The DNA here is from genome assembly GCA_030014365.1 of Clarias pachynema. Lineage (NCBI taxonomy): Eukaryota > Metazoa > Chordata > Actinopteri > Siluriformes > Clariidae > Clarias > Clarias pachynema. Next base: position 4,074,114 of record JAQMYL010000009.1, read on the forward strand.
CTCTTCTGGCAAAAAAACAAGATACTGTGCGAGTGGCTCGAGAGCGCAGAGCTTCATTTCTGTGTAATACTGAAAAAGAGGCTCTTGAATCACAAAGGGCTATTGATTGATGCTGGCCTCTTTTGAAGTAAGTACAAAGGAGGCGAACTAAAAGGCTGCAGCGAGCAAGTTCCAGGGACGTGGGATCCAACCTGATCAGTGCACGTCTCCACGCACAGCTGTGAAGTCATGTTCTGCTCGCCGGCATGGAGCTGGAAACCAGCGCTGATGTTCTTCGGGATATGGAAGCAGCCGTGATGGTGGACATTTCTGTCTGAGAGAGCGAGAGGTTGAACCATATTAGTGCCAATCTAGTTATAGGTGCATGTTATTTTTCACTTATTCATACACTACTATATAGATTCGGCCAAAATGTAGCATCGGTGCTAAAAAGTGTCTCAGCTACGTAAAAAAGTGAATTTACAGATAGGATCATATAACACGATTTTTTATAATACTTAATGCTTCTTAACTCCCGGTCTATGCTTTGTTTTTTTTTTAAAATATGCATACATATGTATATTTTTATCAGATGAAAAGAAACACATTTGCTAAATATAATTTCATGCCCGTTTATGTCTGTAGTGTCTGTAACTTGTTTTCCTTTTTTTAATTAAAATCTTTCAATGATTTTAATTGTCATTCAGATGAAACTTGGCCAATTTAGATTTCACATAAAAAGACATAAACCTGCACAATTGTTAAGATTTTGAGTGAACATGAATGTGACATGGTTACGGACACTACAGATTTTTTGCTTTTTAAGTTTTTACCAAAAACAATCTCTCGTTGCAAACCACTGAGGTAGCCCTGGAATTTTATCAGTATATGTGTTAACAATAATTATTGGACACTTTTTAGCACCAATTTTGGAAGTTAACTAGCTACATTAGCTGTGAGTTTAGCAAGCCATAACAATTGTTCAGTCATCAGTTAAATCTAAAATCTAAATAAAATGCACTATTTGACAGATTGTGTTACACATTGAGCAACATCTGAAACACAACACAATTAATGTCCTTTGGACACAAATTTACCATTATTGTCTTCCAACGTTTGTGTAAAAGGTTCTATAGTAACATCTACACATGTATTTAGTTTAATACTCTAATGATGATGCTCAGAAGCTACTGTAGGAGAGTGAAGAGACGTGTAGTACTACACACAGGAGTGTGTAAATGTGTGAAATACGGCTACAGATAGATAAACAGTAGACATATAGGTATATTTTTAATACATTCCTGTGAAATAAATCAGCATTTTCCTACATACTGTATACACATACATTCAATTTCCTAGGACATCTAGAGAGGACCAGCAGGCATGTTTGAGATTCTAAAGGTGTTCAGCTGCTACAACGGATCAGAAAAAAAACAGTCTCTCCATGTGTGAGGGAGAGTCTGCATATATTTGAGTGTGTGGAGTATGCATCAATCAAAAGTCTAAAAGTATTGGCACCCAGCCCCAGTCTGAGTCTGTGTAATAATCTATTTTAAAAAGAAATAGCTAAAGTAATTCTCCAAAAAAATGATAATATATAATAATAATAATAATAATAATAATATAAACCTATAATATATTATTTTTTAAACAATAATAGAGTTACATATATGGCAAAAATGTACACCCCAGAATAATGTGGTGCAAATACCTTACTTTGTATACCTTACTTAATATGATTTGAAAAATACATTTAAACATATATTAAATGAAAACCTCTGAATGCTGAATGATTCTTGAACATATACTGTGTTAATGTTTTGTTTTCAGTTTACGTTTAGTTTGATTTTGATATCTAAAATATGCACATTGCTTTTTGTCATGCCTTTGGCTATGTAATGTTCCCTCCAGTGGAATCGATATACAGTACAGTAAGTGTGTACACGTAAACTGCGGAAAGTGAATGTTCAGCCTGACACACTCACATCTCCGGTGGCCAGGAAGCCCCGCCTCTACTTTGTAGATTGACAGCCTGGCCACGCCTCCACACAGAGAGTCTCTCTCAGCCCTGCAGTTCAGGTTGCAGTCCTCACTCCGGGCCTGAGGGGCGCTGATCCGGTTCCCACAGTGACACTCTGTCCCGTATTCCAGCCCCGCAAACCGGTAGCCACTGTAAGACGTAAAACGCAATATACTGTAGATCAGGCTATTATATAAGCTTTTCTGCTCATCATGGGTGTAAAGTTTGGTTATTTTAGTTACAGTAGTCTTTATGTCAGTTTTAACTAATGTGGCCAATCTGATCAGACTTCTCTCTTCAACTTTTATGCAAAAATATACCTTACTGAATATGACACAGTATATGTATAAATAAAATACATTTAAACATATATTAAATGAAAACTGCCCTGCGATGGATTGGCACCCTGTCCAGGGTGTACCCTGCCTCGTGCCCGAAGCTTCCTGGGATAGGCTCCAGGCTCCAGAAGATGAATGAATGAATGAATAAATGAAAACCTCTGAATGCTGAATGATTCTTGAACATATACTGCGTTAATTTTTAATGAAAAAAATTAAAAACATTATTATGGCAAAAGTTTGGCTCACCAGCAACCATGCCACAGTCAAAGAAACCAAAATCACATCTGTCCTCATTCTGATGTTTAATATCTGCTTCACATGTTTGTTTTTTTTGCATGTTTTTCACACATAAATGACTGAGATCATCAAACACATTTTAATATCACACAAAGATAACCCGATACAGTTTTAGATAACCCGATAAAATACAGTTTTTAAGTTATGATTTAATTTATTAAAGGAAGAAATCTGTCCAACCCTACCTGGCCCTATGTGAAAATGCAATTGCTTAATCATGAATGAACTATTATTTTGGGGAAGCGGAATTAAATTTCCCTTTCCACACCCAGGCCTGATTACTGCCAGACCTGTTGAATCAAAATAGAACCTGTCTGACAATGTGAAGCATGATAAAAGATCTAAAATAAAACAACAAAACAATCATCTAAAAAAAACATTCAAAAACAGATGAGAAACAAAGCAATTAACATGTTTCAGTCTGGGAAGGGTTCTAAACCATTTCTAAGGTTTTGGGACTCCAGTGAACCACGGTGAGAGCCATTATCTACAAAAGGAAAAAACTTGGAACAGTGGTGAACCTTTCCAAAAGTGACCGGCCTAAAATTACTCTGAGAGCACAACAACGACTCATCCAGGAGCTCATGAAAGACACCAACATCTAAAGAACTCCAGGCGTGAGCCCTCAGTTAAGGTCAGAGTTCATGATTCAACAATAAGAAAGAGACTGGGGGCAAAATCGTCATCCATGTGAAATTTCAAAGGGGAAATCCACTGCTGACCAAAAAGATCAAAGTCTCATCTTACATTTGCCAAAAATATCTCGATTATCCCCAAGAATTTTAGGTGAATATTTTGTGGACGGAAGAGTCAAAAGTTACATCTGGCGTAAAACTAACATAGTATTTCATAAAAACATCAAACATGGTGGTGGTAGCGTGACAGTCTGGGGCTGATTTGCAACTTCAGGACCTGGATGACTTGCCATAATTGATGAAACCATAAATTCTGCGCTCTACCAGAAAATCCTGAAGGACAACGTCCAGCCATCAGTTTGTGATCTGAAGCTCAGGTGAACTTGGGTTATGCAGCAGGACAACGATCTGAAACACACCAGCAAATCCACCTCTGAATAGCTCAGGGGAAAAAAAGCTAATTTAAGGTTTTGGATTCGCCTAGTCAAAGCCTGGACTTAAATCCGATTGAGATCCTTAAACAGGCTCCTTATGCTTGAAAATCGTGAAAATGTGGCTGAATTATAACAATTCTGCAAAGAAGAGTGGACCAAAATTCCTCCACAGTGATGGGAAAGCCATTGCAAAAACTTGACTGAATTTGGCACAAGAAGTTATTAGGTTTAGGGGGCAGTTACTTTTTCCAGTAGGGCCAGGTACTGTAAGTTTGGACAGCTTTTACCCTTAATAAATAATAAACTCATAATTTAAAAACTACATTTTGCATTTAATGGAGTTAAATGTGTGTAATACCAAAAGTTGTTTGACGATCTCAATAACTGTGCTAAAAGTGCGACAAATATGCAAAAAATAAATAAATAAATAGATAAATAAATATATATTCTCACACATATAATATATAATATATATACTCACATTTTAACACTGTTCAGGATTTAGCAGTTTTGATTTATATATATAAAATAAGAGAGGCAAATACTTTTTTTTCTTTTAATCAAAACTGCAAAATCCTGAACAGTGTTCAAATGTGAGTGTGTATAAAATGTAAATGGATTCGTAGGCCACTCTCCTGATTACTCTGCAACCAATTTCTGCAGATTATCATTCCGTCGTTTCTGTTACGAGAGAGGGCACAAAAGTAGTTTCTTATCAAGCAGCATCTCCAGCAACCTGAGTTAGAAAGGTATCCTCATGAGAGCGTTCTTTTTTACCCAGTAATGTTGTTGAGTGGGCTGCACACTGTCACATCTCAGAGAAAGCCATTAGTCTTCCCTATAGTGCTTTGTTATGGTTGCTTTCTAACAAATGAACAACATTTTGATGTGGTTGCAGTCAGGGACGTTAATGATAAATAATTTTCTGATTAACCATCATTTAAGCTTTTAACTAAATTAAAATGTAAACATTGTGCCAAAAATGTTTGTTTTACATAATATTTCTCTGTAGTTCATTCAGCTATTCACTTGTGCACCCCAAGAGGGCGCACAAGCAGTACAGGTGATTGCACACCGTACTGGACACTGTATTAATAGCAGCTTTATTTTTGAATGAGACCACAAAGACAAGCAGTATTTTCAAGAACCTTTATTCTTTCTTTCTTTTTTTTTTAAAAACTCTGTTTCCACTATTTTGGCTTAATTTTAATCAATTAGACTTTCAACTATAAAAGCTTCTACAGATTTACAGTATGTTACGGAATGGACAGAACACTGTTAATGCAGGAAATTTCTGGACCAATCTGGACAAACAAGGATATCTCTATACCCAAGATAAAGTGAGACAGACCAGCGGAGGCCAACTGGAGACGGCTATCATAGCTTTTCAGCTTTTAACCGTAAAAGGCTATCTTTAGCTTTTTTGTCCCAGCAAAACCATCACCAGCAATGGGGAAAGGTCTTAAACATTACAACCGCATGGCAAAAGGTTGGGGGGGCGGGGGGGGTATTAGTTCATTTACATGGACACTGATACAGCACATTCGAGAAGGTGTGAAACAAATGGAATTTGAGATGTGACAGAATGCATCATCTTAAGGCTATTTCAACTGGAGCATTAACAGAGACGCTGGAGTCCCTCTGAGACCTGTAATGTCTGGTCAAAAAATAAATCTCAGAAAGGCCTGCTTAGCGGATTTGAGGCTGAAATGAATGGAAATGGGATAAGAGATGTCAAACGCATTAATAAAACCTGGAGGGATAGTGCTGAACTGTCAACTTCACAGAAGAAGGGTGGTTGGGGGAAAAAAAATCACGAATGACTCACTTAAACACCAAAAAACCAGCAGTAGAAATCAGGGCTATGTTTAAAAGTGACTAGGAAAAAAAAGGATTGGGACTAATCAGTTGTGTGGCCATAAGAAAACCACTTAATTAGTGAGACACATCAGGGAAAAAAGGCTTCAGTTTGTTGGGGAGGATAAAGATTAGACTTTAGAGTGATGGGAAAAGGTCATGCGGTCTGATTAGTCGAGGGCGAGACTATTCCGGAGCGATGGGCGTGTCAGGGTAAGAAGGGAAGCGCATGAAGCGATGCACCTATCATGCATAGTGTCCACTGTACACCAATCTGGGATTGGTTCAGTTGCTCAGGTCTAGTCTCATTATAGCAACATTATGTGGCAATTAAATGAAGTCAGCTGACGACCTGAATGTACTAAATGAGCAGGATATCACATTTATACACATAGACCAAATTCTGCATCGTAATAAAAGCTAAATGAGATTAAATCAAATACTGAAATATGACTTTGATGTTCACTTGTTAAAAAAGACAAAAATATGCAATCTTTTTTTTTTTTTAACTTATACAACCCATATCATTTTAAGAACCATGGCTTAAAGAAAGACATAGTTTGTTTCACCTCCCATTATCTAATCCAGGGAAAGTTTTTCCTCGGCTCTGTGAGACAATGAGCTTTTATGTTTCAGTGGTATTAATTATGCATCATTGGCAGAGCAGGCAGCGTGGGTCTGGATGACGGTTCTTTACTTTCTGTGGCTCTGAGTGGGAGCGTTGATGCTGACAGTGTAATTAGGAGGTGTAAGTATGCCTAAGACAAATATGTCCCATTTCTGACAAGAGTATTAACCTTTTCCGGCAATTTGCTTATGAGTGGTCAGGATGTTTTTAGTGTAGAGCTTTGGGCTCTCCAAAGTCCCTGTGTGTTCTGAATGTTTTTTTTTTGTTTTTTTTAAATCTAGGAAACAAAAGATCCACAGAAATGTTGGTTCAGCTCCAACACAGAGGGTCTGTATTCTGCCACCTGTGCCGGCTGCCCAAACACTGCCTGCTTTCTTCCTCGGTTTCAAGAAGCATACGTTTGTAAATCATTACCGTTATGAATGTAATACCATGTAGCTTTTGTAACGATTCCTCGCGATAATGCTTCTCAATGCTTTCGCATTTGTTGTTTTGTTGTTTTTCGCAAGGCATCGCACTGTAAGTAATTCAAGCTGTAAAACAAATCGTAAATAGCACATCGTTACACGTACGAGATGAATTCTGCGCAGTAATGTGTGTCCCTCATGTCAGATTACACAATAAAGAATCTCTAATGATAGACCAGCGATAGAAGAAAATTACAGCGTTCTGTGTTTGGCATCAATCAGTTTGCTCTTGGCTTGTACAAGAAAAATAAATAAATTAAATACTTCAAAGTGATTTTCTGCAAATTAGCATCTTTTATTTTCATTTCTCCACTATATCTGTAATTGTGCTGTGAATTTGGAATCGTACTGAAGCGTGCTCGGGCTCACACTCAGAGATTTTTAATAAGAGATTTATGATCCTGCTAGAAGTTTGTTGTTGGTCGCAATGAGCATCTAACATTGTGTGTTCGAAGACTGATGGTTTACGGTGTGCGAGCCAAAAATGATCCACTTTAATAGCGTCTTATTTATAACAGTGAATGATTTACATATCATTCAGTTTGCTCGATGCACTCGGCGATGATCTTTGAAATTATTTTTGAATTATTGAATGTTTGCTGCCGGATAATTATGCAGAGATGATTATTAGTTATAGTATAGTACAGAATAATATTATAACTTACAGTACTATTAGAGGTGATGAACTCGTTGAGTGCCCAGTATGATGATCAGAGTGAGATGGATATGAAACAAACACAGATTTTCTTATATCCAAAATTTCACCTCTCCCAGCAGGTGTCTTGGCACAAGGAGCTGGTAATTTTTCTGAAGTCGTAAAGCACGGTTCCTCCAAGTGCACGTTGTTTGTCGTCATTTATGAAGCACCCGATGTAGGTTCCTTTTAAAGCAAAATGTACAATCAATTCTAAGAGCGAGCAAAAAATATAAAACATTTGAATATACTGTACAGTAATTCAGGCCGTACCTTTATGTCTGGTGTCCTTGTTTGATGGATTGCGTTCAGTCGAGTTCTCTTGGTCTGTTCCCCGACCTTGAATCCAGTGTCTCCTCAGATGCCTAATCTTCACGTTCCGGGACACGAAGCGCTCTCGATCCGCTCTACTCCCCGACAGATCCGGATTATTTTCCACATCCTGAATGATTGTGGATCCAGGTCTCCTGTGGTGCCGGCTAACCCTCGGCGCCTCCAGGGATCTAGGGGACAGCGGTACAGAGGGTAACGACGAGGGCGGATATGTTCCTTTTTGAAACAAGGCCACGTTGGAATGCTGGAGCAGCAGCACACTTCCTGCCATGATGTAAGCCACGCCCAGGAACAGGAACAGCAGTTGGGCCTGTCTTAAAAAGCGCCGCAGTCTGTAGAAGGTTTTAGCCATCCTTATAGCTCGATGATCACCACTGTTTAAAAAACACAAGAGATGATTTCAGTTCTCATGTTTGCTCTCCTTTTCATCATCAAACACTTTTTGTGGTTCCTGTTGTTGCGCCTGGTATAGGGCTCCAGCTGAAGGGCTCCAGTTTTCAGAAAACGCGCACAATGTCTTTAAAAGCACTCCATGAACCTGGAGCAGAGTAAAAGAAGAGAGTCTTTTCATCACAGCTCCTTTCAGGTATTCTTTGGACATCAAAGTAATTCCAAACCTTTCGATTAAAGCAAAAAGAGGGCCTACTTTTCAAAGCCTTATCTCTGTACACACATGCACGTGCGCACACACACACACACACACACACACACACACACACACACACACTAGTAGTAGAAGGTCATGGTTTTGTGATTGGAGAGTTTCCTCAACACTGATTCTTCAGAATATCAATTAAATTCCATTTCTATCTATGAAAGTCGGCCTCTTATTCTTATTGATTATTTGTTTTTTGTTTTTTTTTACCAGATCAGTTCCAGAGTTTCTCATCACTTTGGCATCCAGCTATAACTATCCAAAATTTCCTCAAGGTCTTAACATTGGACAGATCATGCTCTTTGGTTGCAATGAATCTGCTACTGTTGTAAACATTACTTTTCTTTCTACATTAATCACACACAACGGCGGGAAAATATTCAAACATGTTAAATCATTGTGCTTCTTTTCCTAGCATTTGTCGAAATGTACGGCGGCTGAGAAGTGCAGAACAAAATAACAAAACTGAAAACAAAATAGCAAAAAACGGAAACATGAAAAATCGGAAAACAGATCGACATTTCCAGAAACAAAATGCCAAATTAGAAAACACAACAACAATTCAGTCAAACCGGAAAAGGGTACAGTAGGTATAGTTTGCAAATGAAATTCTTATCCCTGATTGGAAGAGACCTCCGTCACTCAAGATATAGGGCAACATCTTGTTTTGTTATTATTTTTTTTTGTTTTTTTTGTTTATGGTTTTACTTAGTTTTTTTTTTTTTGGTTTTATTTTATTTTGTCTTGCACGGCTACCGTATAAATGTGATAGTTAAAAGTGAAGTTATTCTCAGAAAGAACGCAAAGCAGCTAAAAATGAAGGTATTGGATCTTGTAGTTTCTTTTTTTGGTTTCAGTTTTTGTTACGTGCGAGGATGTGTGAGGAGCTACATGTTCTCTAATCATGTTCTCTTGTGTTTTTTTAAAATATATATTTGGTAATCATATTTTAGAAATGCAATTAAGATATATTCATTCTTGTGTTCGTCCTGTCAATTGATTAAAAACTTTAATCTACTGCAATTAATCACCATAGTCTGTAAATTAATCATGTGAACAAGTTTGATCTTAATGGCTTCCCATGATCACAGCGCTGTTTATCTGGCTGTGTGTGATAATGGCACATTTAACACGGGTAATTAGATGACTGAGGAAACATCACTGAACGGTTTCATTATAAAAAGTTTCTAGATGGAAGTTTGGATAAATGGTTCCTATGGAAGCTACCTTCACTGGCAACTATTTTTACAAAGATATAATAAATGTAAGATGTGAGAGCGGTGGCTCAGGGGGCTAAGGATCTACAGTAGGTTGTTGATTTTTAGACCTGAGGATCACAATTCTAAAATACTCAGATTTACTCCAATCATAAACACGCAATGCTGACGTAAAGAAATGTCTGACAAGCTGGTTAGAGGAAACAGATTATGCAGTTTTTATAATATCTCAAACATGAACATTTACCAAAGTTAAAGTCTCGAATGGGACCGGCACTGCATGCAGCGGCTGGGGAATATGGAGGTGTGACAAACAAACTCACCGACGGTGGGACTCGAACCCGGATCCTCAGGTCTAAAAATCAACAACCTACTGTAGATCCTTAGCCACCTGAGCCACCGCTCCCACATCTTACATTTATTATATCTTAGGTGCCAGTGAAGGTAGCTTCCATAGGAACCATTTATCCAAACTTCCATCTAGAAACTTTTTATAATGAAACCGTTCAGTGATGTTTCCTCAGTCATCTAATTACCCGTGTTAAATATGCCATTATCACACACAGCCAGATAAACAGCGCTGTGATCATGGGAAGCCATTAAGATCAAACTTGGTCACATGATTAATTTGCATGTTAAAATTTCTAGTTTAATCACATGCATTAACGGGTTAATACCGATAGCCCTAATCATACATTTTTCTCTGAAAAATGTGGATCGTCCACCTCACCCAGTTATCTAGAATGTCTTTGTATAGTATGTGGTAGCAATACAAGTTTTTTTCATTGGAACAACGAGGCCTGAAAGTCTTCCAGCAAAAACACTGCTCATCTACACAGAGCGAGCCCCTTGAAGACACGCTGCGTTATGTTTATAATGAAAGGTCAATCCTCTGAACACCTTTGGGATGAACTAGAACCGGGGTCTCCTTGACATTTCAACATCAGAGCCTGAGCTCACTGATGCTTCAAAATCTAATGGAAAGCCTTCCCAGTAGAATGGAGATCGTTATAACAGTACAGAGCGAATAAAGCTGGAAAGGGATGTTCAACAAGTACACAAGTCTGATTTTCAGGTGTCTTTTGGCAATATTAAGGTAAAGTTTAATGTTAAACTACCTGTACATTTTTCCAGGTGCTGAAGATATAAAAGGTGCCCAACCAACAACACCTAAAAACCTTAGTTCATTACCATATATATATATTCTTTCTGCTGGGTATGTTATTACAGTACATATCGACTGAATAGCTCTTTTAATATAATAATCGTGTTCATTACCAGGTTTTCCTTGTCCTTTTCATCATTTAATACTTCTTTATAATGCCGCTTGATTAACACTCAACCTGCACTAAACTGACTAACCTTGGATCATCGTTAAAAGCATTCAGGTGCTTTTATTTAGCTGATTTAATGCTCATTTTATTCTAAAAGTGAGTGGGAGTGATCATGCACCCCCCCACAAGCTGATGCATCTGAGCCACCAGCAACAAAGTCCTCCTGATGCCTGACTATATCTGCCACAAACGGTTCCTTGTTACCATAGTGAAAGAGGCAACAAAATAAGAGAATGCACATCACAGCTCACAGCACAGTGACTCAAGAGTGAGCTGGAGAGTGTGTTTCACTCGTTAGAACTCGTTATTACATGATGACAGGATGAAAATTCTTAATAAATTCAACCCTACAGTTCGAGGATCAGAATGTCTCTACTTTGTTCTAATTCCGATGCAGTGATTTTTATTCAATTCTATCTCTCTCTCTCTCTCTCTCTCTCTCTGTGACTACTGCTGTCAAAGTGAAATCACACTTTAGGTGACGCCAGAGCCGGAGTGTTGTTGTAGGTTTACCCATAAACATCTGCTCAGAAAAATAGCACACGGAGAAGAAAGGCAAAGCAGATTCAAATCCTTGCATAAACAAATAGTGGTTTTTGCTCATCTAACACACTCGAGCTTAAACCATCAGCTCAAAAATATGCCTTTCACAAAAATCAATAATGTTTTATAGGAGAGAAATTACTCAGAAATGAAATGCAGGGAGACCAAAGTCACTGTGCTGACACTGCAAAACAAAACTAATCACAGATATTAACGACAAATGTGCACGTTTACAAATGCACCAGTACCAATCAAAAGTTTGGACACGCCACCTACTTACATTTTTGTGCTTAATTTTGGAGATTCTAGAACAATACTGGAGATTTAAAAACTATAACTTTTTTTTTTTTTTTGGTCCATCCACATGACAACCAGCACGACAGATACTCCTCGCCCTGGAGATATATTGTCATTCTCACACTACGCACAATTTGGGAACCCCAATTAACCTAACCTGCATGCCTTTGGAAGAAAACCCACTAACCACGGGAAGAACATGCAAACTCCATACACACAGACCCAAGGCAGGAATCGAACCCCCACCCTGGAGGTGCAAAGCCACCATGCTGACCACTACACCACCACATACTGTATGGCATTAGTTAATTAAGTAACAACAGTCAGTTGTTATTTTAAGGCATGAAGGTCAGCTGTTCTGGAGCAGTTCTTGCAAGATCAGTATCGTCACACGGATTTGCAAAGCAAAACCCATCAAGCACTATGATGAAACTGCCTCTCATGAAGACCATCCAAGCAAAGCAAGACCAAAACGTACCTCTGCTGCAGAGGAGAAATTCATTTAGATTTACCAGCCTCAGAAATTACCAATTAGCACACAGTATCTCAGATTACAGCCGTTATCTCAAAATCAACTGTTAAATTTTTAGAGATTGCATATTTTGGACGACTTCAGCATTGTTTTACTGAATAGAAAGAAATAAAAATCAGGAAAGACCATGGTGTGTCCAAACTTTTGACTGGTACTATAATTAATATGATATCTTTTTTAGTATAAACAAGGGTTAAATGTATAGTTGGGTGTATGTTTTCTTACAATGGAATTTTAGTGAGGAAGCAATAAACATTTTTTTACATGACACTTGAACACTCTGTCTTATAGTTTAATGAGTGACAAAAAAGTTCTTTAAAACAATGATTCATGATTTAAAAAGAAATAATCAATAAACCGTGAATAACCAAGATCAATTTGTAGAATGGTATACAATTATTAAAGTGTCACCCATCAAAATATTCTGTAAAGGAAAAAAGCAACGAAAAAATTATTCCTCCGTTTGGCATCACTGTAAAATAAAAAAAATATATTTTATATATAGAACCTTTACTTTAAGCCTGCTCCATAAAAAAGAAAAACTGGTGGCTAAAATCCTGTGGTTTCTCTCTTTGAGGAAATCTTTAATGATCGTACGGTATGTAAAACTCAGTACACGTGTAATAGCATGTTTCTAAATTAAAAAGCTACGAACACTAAACTATCACAAGAACTGTTTTTTGTATGAGCACCTAGGTTCTGATTAAAGCCTCAGGGACTGGAAATATACAGAATATTACAATATTCTGCATCTGTTATAGGTGGCATGTTGGTCCGCTGCAGTTACTATCTCACCGCTTCAAATTCTCTGATTCAACACTGAGTTCAGGATACCGTCCATGTAGAACAACACAAATTGTCTGTGTAGGTTTCCTCTGGGATCTCTGGTTTCCTTCCACTCACTCACTCACTCATCATCTATACCGCTGTATGCTGTGTACAGGGGGGCCTTTAGCCCATCCCAGGAGACTTACAGTAGTGCACGAGATGGGAGTACACCCAGGATGGGCACACACACACATGGTCATTCATAAATTTAGGCAGATTAGACCAATTAGCGTAACATGTCTCTGGACTGTGGGAGAAAACCAGAGCACCCAAAGGAAACCCATCAAGCACAGGGAGAACATGCAAACTCCATGCACACAGAACCTGAGGTGTGAATCGAACCCAGACAGTTCTAACCACCACACCACCATGCTGTTTCCTTCCAACTCTCAAAAAACAACACCTGATAAATTTGGTAAATGCATCCAAGTGTGTTCTGGACCAGGGTAAAGCGCTTTACTGAAAGTGGACCAGTTTATTTAATTTAACACATAATTTTCGGATTTTGGAAAGAAATTATTAAAATTATTATTCATGGATACAAAAGAAGCGCACACACACGCGCGCACACACATACACACACACACACATACACACACACACACTACACATTTGTGGTTTGCCTGAGTTGAGGAAGTTGATGCGCAACCCGAGTTCAGCACCATCTGTTCTGAACAGCGACCACACACACACACACTAGTGTTAATGCACATTAAGGTGCCTCATTACACTCATGCGTTTCTGGATCAGCAGAATTTGGTTCAGGCTTTTCTCTCTCTCTCTCTCTCTCTCACACACACACACACTCAGCAGGAGCAACAGTTTGAGAGCAAGCTTTGTTTTTTTTAAGTCACTCACACACACACACACACTCATGCATGCACATACACACACACCGAGCGGACGCGAAGCTGCGCGTTTACCTGCCGACGGTCAGTGTGCGCGTGCCATCCTCACCGGCTCCGTTACGCAGCGCGTGCGTCTCACTCTCTTTCTCTCTCGCGCGCGCGCGGCACTTGTGGCTCTGCACTAGCGCGCGACGCGATTAAACGCGACTTTTATCTCTTCCTACAGCGTCAACTTCAGCGCGCGCGCGCGTCTCTCTCCCTATGTGTGTGTGTGTGTGTGTGAATGAGGGTGTCCTCGCGCCTCCAGGCGTTTCATCTGCGTCACTCGTCGTTCATTTTTTTCAGCCAATCAGCGTCGAATATGCAAATTATGACATGACCACAAGCTCCTCCCCCTACATAAAATTGTCAAACAGGATTAATACTGTACAATGGAAGGATTTGTTCCTGTTGTAAAACATTATATTACATCTGTTGCTAATTTAGAAAGGATTCCCCTATCCTTGGGAATATTCATGGGAATCCGTATGAAATAAAAATTTTAAATTTCAGATTTTTTTCTCACCAAATAGTTAACAATCACTAATTAATGCCTGTGTTCGATTCCCACCCAAGGCCCAAACCCCAGCCAAGGCAGTGCCGGTCCCAAGCCCGGGTAAAACCTGGGCCATGTTGTTGTGTAAAATTGATGGTCCACCACGGTACCCCTCGACAGGAGCAGACAAAAGAACTAACTAATTAACAACTAATTAACGGCTGGTTAATTGAAAAGAAAGTGGTGGTGTCTGATTCTTTCCACAGCCCTGGAGGTGCAAGGCGACAGTGCTGACCACTAAACCAACAGTGCTGACCCTGAATATCAGGGGTACTGAATAAAACATTTTGAAAAAAGATTCAGTCGATCAAATTTTCTTCGAGCTGAGGTCCGAATTTCATGTTTGTGTTAGGATTCGGATCTCTGTATACACAGTTATTGTATGTCAATATGAATAAGCAATTTTTTTTTATATAGCATTTCAATATTGTCAGTTTTCAGTAACTACATTAAACACATGGAAAGTTTGAACTTTTAGGGCCTTGTATATTTCCTTGCATGGAATAGAAACAACAATCTTTTGAGTCAAGATCCGAATTTCATGTTCGTGTTAGGATTCAGCTCTCTGTATGTGCAGTCATTATAACTCAATCCATCATCCATCCCTTTAGGAACCTCTGTAGTCCAACTAGAGTTTGTGGATGCCAATGATTATTACCATTATATTTATTCCTATTTTGCTACCATGGTAGGATCCTTAACATTTACAAACTCATACACAAACTACAGGCATTTTGGGAACAGCAAAAACCCACCATGACATGCCATATTGAATTCAAATTTAAGAATCTCTGGTCAATAAAATTTTCTTTGAGCAAAAGTTCAAATTTGATGTTTGTGTTAGGATTCAGATCGCTACATATGCAGTCATTGTAAGTCTACATGAATAAGCAATTAAAAATTTCCGTAGGATCTCAATAATATTTCAGTTTTCATTAACGACGTTAAACATGTGACGTTAAACCGTTTGGACTTTTTATTTATTTTTATTTATTTAATTGTATTTGTCTGAAATACATACAATACTCAATCAATCTTTAGTGAATATTCATTTATACACGGTTGGGCTGTAAATGAATGTGAAAGGTTGCTCTGTCACACTGGGCTCTCAGTTCGGGGAATTTTACACGCCCTTACTTCAGACTGGAGTGGATATGTTTACTCAAACGACACGTATTTTTATCTCATAGAGGCGTTTCACATTATCACTTTTTAATCGCCGCGGTTTTGAAACATATGAGAAATACTGGTCCAATCTGTCCAATCCTATTTGAAGTTTTATTTTTCATAGTCTACTTTGTTTTACTAAGTAAGCCATGCTCTGTCACGCTTTCATTTCCATTTCTTCTCCACACTCTGTCTGTACACAGTGAACTGTCACGTTGATTGGCTCCGTTGAGTGAACGATGGTCATTGTTGCAAAGCAGCTTTACAGAATAAAAAACTATAGAAGTAAGTTTGAGAAGTGTGAGAAAATGTGTATAAATTATAATGATCAGATTGTCCCTGATGAGGCAACGGTGGCAATGACAAGAACAAGATGACAAACTCCCTGAGATGGCGATAGGAAGAAACCATGAGAGGAACCAGACTGAACAAGGAACCCATCCTCATTTGGGTGATTGCAGATAGCAGGGCTTGATCTGCAGTCATACTGTGTGTTAGGAGGCTGGAGGTTCAATATAACATGAGATGTGTTTAAGTTAATATGGAGTCCACTTGCATTATTGGAGTTTCAGGTACAAAACTGTTTGTAGGAAATTCAGTCCTGAACTATGAGTGACTGCAGATCTACAAAATAGTTTTTTTTTTCATTAAATTTTGATAAGAAATTCGCTAAAATAGCACACCAGTGTTCCAGTAACAGCGTTACAGTAACAATCCTTTTTTTAAAAAATGCAACACGATTACATAATGTAAAATTTGGCAGTTTTAGATTGGAATGCAAATTGACAGAATGCATGGATAAGAACAACTAATTTGTATTATATGCATGTTACAATTGATTTTCGGAAGTCTGGTATATAATGGTTAGAAGGTGTTGATTGATTTCCTATAACTTCAGCTTTGAAAATAGTGCAGCTGTAAATCACAGGGCATTGATAACCTGAATGTTCTAATATATATACATACTATATATATACTATAAGCTCAAAACAATTATTCAAAACACA
>JAQMYL010000009.1:4115654-4126155 GCA_030014365.1 Clarias pachynema
AACCGCTCAATTCTGTTTCCTGTGTAATGCACTGCATAGCGTCTATGAGAGTCACGTGACAAAAGAACGAACGATTCTGACCAGAAGATATGAGAGGTGAGCTGATCATTCTGTTTATCATAATATGTCCTTTGCTGCATTGTAATATTTTTATTACTGGAACTATAGCCAAAATGTGTGTGTGTGTGTGTGTGTGTCTGTGTGTGTTAGGGGTCTGTTTATTGAAAATGTAACATTTTATTTAAAAAAAAAAAAAAAAAAGATTTGTTCGTTTTGATAAATGAGATTCAAAGAACCAAGTCACTAAAATGATTTCCATCGCTACTATGCATGAACAAACTAAACAAATGAGACAAGAAATCTCTGTTTTCCCCATTTTTCCCATTTGTGAATTGGCAAGCCAACATGATTTTCCCCCTATTGTGACTATTGAGAGCCCTTCCTCCAGCTTGTTGCTCTGCTCTTCTGTTCTCTGGAGGGGTGTGGCTCAGCATTAGGCTATTTACAGTACATAGACACTGAAATAGCAAATTTGGAGGAGGAGTGAAATTAAGGGAGCAACGACCATGACAAAATGGATTTTATATTTGATTATGTAAAGCTGCTTTGCGACAATGACAATTGTTTAAAGTGTTATATAAGTAAAATATAATTTAATTGAATATAATACACTTTTGGGGAGCTCTGAGAACTGTGTTAACTTTTTAAAAAAAAAAGTTAAATATGGGACCTTTAATGCACCTATACAACTTTTCTATATTATTAAATGTACTGAAGCATGCTGTACACCAATCAGCCTCAGTGATTATCACATTGATTTTATACCAGTAGTACCACCAGTAGTGAATTGTTTAAAAATGCTGGTCAGTGCTGGCCACAGTAGAATGGTATCAGAACACCCAGTGCATCACAGCCTGCTGAATATAGAGCGTAGCAGACAAAGAGTTCATGGATGTCGCTCTGGCTTCTGCAATCAACAGATGGTCATCCTAACTGACCATTGATGAAATGTGCAAAACAAACAAATCCGATCCACGAAGGTTCCACCCTTCAACCCACAGCACTCGAAGGGTCCACCCTGACCAGAGCCACCCAGGTGGCCCAAGGGGAACCTGCACACTTTTGGGCTTAACATTTTGCATTTTAAACCCATGCCTTATCAGTGTACATTTGTAAAACCACTAGTTACTTTGTTGTTTGAGGTTATTTGTGACAAACTGAATCATTCATGCTAAGACAAATTCCAGGCACTGCTGAATAAAAGTGACACTGATTATTCTGGGGGCGAGGAGCAAGAAAAAACCGACAATGCCCATGTTTATATCCTCCAGAGCTAGGTGACATTTCGTCCTCTAATAAGGGGACGTGTCAACCAAGGGATTGCTGCAGCAGTGCGAGGTGTAACAGCACGTCGGTCCTCATTAGAGTCCCTCTCATTCCAGCTTGTTCACCTTCCTGTGTGGGCAGTGCACTCTGCAAAATGAAGTAGAGTGCAGTCCTGAGAGCTTTCTCCATCATGAAGGATGTATTTTCTGCAGTAGAAAACATTTTGAAGTCTCGACGCTAGGAGTTTTCATGACCATGTAAGCTAGATTTTTTTTTTTTTAAACAAAAGCACAAGAGCCATGTTCATGCTCCAAAGAAAAAGTTTCAGATGATGAAATTTTAATAAAAGAATAATATAGTATAATGAGCATTTGAGTCACATGCTGCCTAATTTAAGTTTAATATTGTAGAATGTTTCCACTATGGTCTGGTGCAAAAGTTTGTATACCCTTATGGGAAAAAATAAACTTAATTGAAATTTGTTACAACATACTGTAACTGGATATTGGTGCATTCCATTTCCCAGATGTTATCTTTCATTGATTCCTCAATAAAAACTTTATACTACTGTATACTGTCACAGAGGATCTGGGTTTCGTCCCTGGAACACAGAATGTGAGGCAGGAAGGCATCCGAAATGGGATGCCAGTCCATCATAGGGCACTGTGCTCATTCACACACACTCATGCACATTCATATCTAGAGATTTATCAAAGTGTATTTAAGCTTATTTAAAGTCAAAGGTTTTTATAAATAATAATGAGTCATTTCACTAATTTGCCTCCTTAACTATATAATAATAATAATAATAATAATAATAATAATGTTCTGCTGGTAAAAAAAAATCTAAATAAAAAGTCCCCTGGCATCAAATAAATAGGCAGAATATTATTCAACACAATTATTATTATTTATTTTATAAAATTTTTTTACAGTTATGGGCATCCTAAGAATTTTTTTACAAATGATTAATTAATTAATTAATTTAATCAAGCACCAATGTGGCAAATCCGAGTGGTGCTCTTTTCATATGATTTTTCCCA
This sequence comes from Clarias pachynema, assembly GCA_030014365.1. Lineage (NCBI taxonomy): Eukaryota > Metazoa > Chordata > Actinopteri > Siluriformes > Clariidae > Clarias > Clarias pachynema. The sequence continues at coordinate 4,118,024 of JAQMYL010000009.1, forward strand.
TTTTCTTCAAAGAACAATCAAGCCCAGAACCTTTTTCATTACTCTATTGAAATAAATGCTAACCCTTAATGATTCTACTATATAATCTGTAATGATTAATGTTGTATTAAGTTAGAAAACAATAAAAAACAGGAGCATTTTCACTCGTGCTCTGAGAATGGATGTGTGACTGTGGATAAACTCTACTGAACTGCACTTTTTGTGTGGCCTTGTGCTCTTGACTTTTAGACCGTTAAAATGCATATTTGACCTTTTATGTTTATATAATGTACATAATTGGACCATGATAATCTGTGAATATATAGTGTGCAAGGTGGTATCAAAAAGTTTCGAGACTAATTTAGTAACATGCCAACAGATGGCAGCACAAGGCTTCACGCACAGTCACAGGGAGAACCGACCTTCATAAGTCAGTGTGCCAAAAGACATCATGCTGTGCACATCAGGAGCTGTAAAACTGGTGCTATTCTGATCACCTGCGTGACTATGTCTGCTATTTCATCATAGACAGCAATTTAGAACAAAGATCAAACGTGAAATTCTACGTGAAATCCACAGAGATGTTTGACATGATTCGCCAAGTTCCAATGCTGCAATGAGTCTTTCGAGCTGTTTTAAGTGGCACATGTACATTTCAAGAGCAGAAGAACATCACTGGAAGACAACAAGATATCAGGAAAACTTTGAAAATGTTGAAACCATTTGGCAACTTGTGCATGATGATCGTCAGAGATCAATCTACAACATTGCTGCCGTTGTCGGTGTGTCATACAGTCCAGTCAATCCTCATGTGTGATTTGAACATGCGCTGTGTTGCTGCCAAGTTCGTCCCATGGCTGCTGGCCCAGGAGCTGAAGGAACATCACGATGAAGTCTGCAAAGAGCTCTATCAGCATGCCATGGATGACCCATCAAGGATTATTACTGGTGATGAAACTTGAGTGTATGAGTACAACCCTGAGACAAAGCAACAGTCTTTACAGTGGTAAAGTGTATCATCTCCACGACCATTCTGTATCAAGAATTCGTCCCCAGGAACCAGTTCATCAATAGCAAATTTTACATACGGCGAAACTGACTGGATCTGTGTCGCACGAATGTCAAAACTTTTTAATACCCTTTTATACATGACTTTCGGGGAAAATATACACATTAAGGAACCTTTTTCCATATTCCCAAGCTGTTTGTGAGAGCATGCCGAAGTTCTTTTTGGATTTTAACCATTTAAGCAGATTTGCTCCACACCTACTGTATATAAGAGGTTTTTCAATATTTTTGGACTCATTGAAATGCATTACAAAGAACCACATACCACCTATGAAGTCTACAAACCACCTACAAACTGCTTAAATTTACCATTAAATAACCTACAAATTCCTACAGTGTTTTATAGTTGGAAATTTTGTTTGCGAATTTTTAAGCATGGATGAACCATATTGAACTCTGATGAACTTCCAGAAGTGGAAAGTAACGAATTACATTTACTCGCATTATTGTAATTGAGTAGATTTTTTGTGTACTTCTACTTTTTAAAGTATTTTTTCAAATCTGTAATTTTACTTTTACTTAAGTATGTTTTGTTTGAAGTAGGCTATTGTACTTCGCTATATTTTAAATCATATTCGCTACTGAGGAAAAAATAAATGAATGAAGATGAAAAATTATTTTAAAAAATGCAACAGGAAAGGAAAAAAATTGCACCCCGGAGACCACTGATTGATTGATGGGCGTGGAGAACAAACTCACTAAACTCACAAGAACGATGGAGACGGACAAAACAGATGCCAGCGATGCAGAGCCAGCTGAAAGCGAAATGCCAACAAATTCTTATGAAGCAAACCCCTGGTCATTGTAACGGCCACTACTATGTTGTATACCACATTATGTATGTATGTTGGCCTTATAAGAGTTGCCGCCCCTCCCCCAGTGTGTGCGCTGCCGTGGTGTGTGCGTGAGAAGGAGAGAACGGAGTAGGAGCTCATTTGTGCTGCTCACCCCCGAAACACTCTATTCTTTTACCCTTTTCTTTACTTTTACTTTATGTTTTGGAATATAATTTTGTGACGTTAAAAGAGGCCGATAAAGGTTTTGTGCTGAACGTTATTCCCGGCTCTGAGCTCTTTTTTCTCTCGGCTATCTGGCGCAAAGCGTCACACCATATTTAAGCGACCACTTTGGTTTTCAAACACAAGAAAGGCAATAGCTTTATTATGCAAAAGTGTTTCTTCAATTAAAAACAACTAGTTTGTGATTTATATCCTCTTGTCCTTTTTGAACTAGACTAACTCGGTAACTTTTACTTTGAATAAATTTTTTATTATCTACTTTTTACTTTTACTTAAGAAGATTTTTATAATGGTAACTTTACTTGTACTTCAGTAAAATTTCACTGAAGCAACAGTTCTTGTACTTGAGTACAAAAACGTATTACTCTTTCCACCTCCCTACTAAATGACCGCCCTACTATCTCGTACAATTTCAAAATGGTCAAAATTTTCAAAACCCTGTGCGATGCTATAAAAGTAGCTAGACTTAAGGGTACAACAGTAAGGAATGTTACAGTTAAGTACCCTTTTTTTTTTTTTTAAGCTGTAGGTGGTGTAGCTGTAGGAGTTCAGACTGTGTTTAGTGTATAGTAAGACACTCAAAGATGGTGACAAGTGGGTTATTAGATTTCAGCCTCTGATTTATGCACGATATGTATTTGTATCCTCTAATTTCCTGGTTCTCGTCACTCACTGGGTCTGAATGGCTCTTGTTTTAGAGATTGGATTGCAAGTACTGTATCTGTATTATCTCTCACTTAGGGCCAAAGTTTCTCATTAGTGGCTGTTGCATTATACACCTCATTACCGAATGTAGAAATTGATGTCATTTAAGTACTTGTCCTTTGTTTACAGGAAGCAATTTGTCAGGAAGATGACGTAAAACAATAATCTGATTATTTCCTTTTATCTGTAATATCTTTGCTGCAGCCGAGTCTCTCTATTTTATCCATTGGCATCAGCTCTCATTGCTTTCTGTTCTCACTGACCCATTGTGTGTAATTGGAGCCATTTTTCTCCCTAACAGCCAATGTGATTAGCGATTGAGGCTAATCGTCCCTCAAGGTGGCATGCCATCTTGCCTTAACAATTCAGATCTCGCCCCGCTGTTCTAATTAACAGAGCCACTCCGCCAGCCGGGTGCGGTAATGAAGGAACCGATGCGTCATGCTCGGCATATAAACAGAACGGCAGGTGCGAGACGGCAAACTGAGCTGTGCGTTTTCAGATCTGCTTGATGCACAGATATTGTAGCTGAATCTCGTGGCACTAAATAATAAATGTGTCACTAAGTAGTCGAGCAGTGTAGCTTAAAATAGGACACTTGAAAATGACTGTAACAGCAGATACAAAGACAAACCAGCTACTGTGATATTTTATATGTGCGTGTTACTCATGACTGCTGACAGTCTATGGTTCCTTGCATAAATATTTACACCCCTCTTATTATCCGAAAATAAAATGGACTTGATTGGCATTTTATGTCATAGATCAATAAACAAGTTACTCCTAATACTAAAGGGGGTGGTGGAGGGTCAATACATTAGCCAAATTATTTGCAGATAAAAATACATTTATTATCAGAAATTATAGAATTAGATCAATGGAGCTGACCTGAATTGTGTGTGCAATTCAAGTGTCATACTTGTACAGTACATGTAAATCTTGAAGACCCGATAATTAGTGAGAAAACATACTGTACCTAAACAAATAAGTATAATGAAGAACTAGGAGCTAGCAAAATTACCTCAGGACAAAGTTCTGGATAAGTATAAAAAATATAATAATGAATCTGTTATTAAAAAATGGAAATCACTGTATATTGTGGCTCAGGAGCAGGTTCCGCCAAAAATCAGCCTAAATAGAGTCAGAGGAACAACCAAAGTCCAGAGAGTAACCCTGAAGGAGATGGAGAGATCCATGGCTGCAATGGGAGTTCTTAGGACAACCGCGTCCAGACATTCCAGAAACCTGGGCTTTTTGCAAGAGTGGTGTGTGATATGAAATTATACATGGAGTTTGACGAAAGGCATGATGGTTCTCTAAAAATTTATCTTACCACAAAGCATTGGGTTTGGTAGAATCCAACATTGCTCATTACCATCTCTACACTGAAGCATGGTGGTGGTAGCATCACGTTGAGCGTTATCCTTTGCCCGTTGGTTGGTTCTCTAATGAATTTTGGAGTGGAAGCAAATGTGGGCAGAGTACACAAATCTTTTACTTGATGAAAAGTAGAGATACTCTACTCTCTCTACTGTCTCTGAGTAGATTCACCACTACATCTGTTTACTTCACGTATGTTCCTCAACATTTGGTGTAACAGTCAAAGTAAGAAAATGTGTGATGTGTTAATGAAACCTTTTAGGGTTTATTCTCTTATTATATTATTTACTACATTTACTACTGTAATTATTATTAATTAAAAGTAGAAGTTACGATTATACTTCAAGTACCAGTACTTCAAGTACTTCAGGGCCAGGGGTAGCTCAGAGGTTAAGGCATTTTACTATGGTTCGGAAGATCCCAGGTTCAAACCCCACAACCACCAAGTTGCCACTGTTGGGCCCTTGAGCAAGGCCCTTAACCCTCAACTGCTCAGATGTATAACGAGATAAAAATGTAAGTCGCTCTGGATAAGAGCGTCTGCCAAATGCCTAAATGTAAGTACAAAAGTACTTACCTTCAATTCGACATAAGTATCAAAAGTACTGAGCTTTTATTAACTTACAGTAGACTTCAAGTTGTAGTAAAAGAGTCTCTCTCTTTCTATCTCTCTCTCTCTATGTGCTTCCTGACTGCGTTTCATTGCTGTTTCAGCCGTCTTCATTTCTCATCGCAAACACCTGCTACATGATTAAGCATTTCACAAAGGGAAGGAAAATCATATAATTATGCATAATAGTCAGCAGGTGCCAATATTATTGCTTTAAATACTATATACCACTCTGGTTATGTAACGCAAGTCCATGCAGAAATGTAGCAGAGTAGAAAGTACAGATATTTGTAGTAGGATATAGTGGAGTAAATGTAAAATGAGACCACACAGATAAAGTACAGATAATTAATGTATGTAAGCACAGTAGTTACCTTTCCATCACTGAATTAAAGTAAAATTAATCATGAATCATAATACTGACCATTGAATGCAAAAAAGTACAGTATCATTCTTGTTGACTGTGCTAGGGCTTAAATAGAAATACATACACTTTTGAATATATTTAGTCTTAAAAATTCTGAATCTATGCCTAAAAGGGGTAGATGTGTCTTTAAATTCAGTTGCTCCAGTCTTTGGGCAGAGGATATTACCAATGGAGCTATATAATAACACAGTGCAGATTGGTATGAAGAGAGAAATAAATTGTGTAGTCCAGACACATCATCAGTCTCATGGCTTGGCCTGCATTCAGATGGCAGAGTCACTATTCTCTCTAACTGCGTCGTACGAGCTCGCAAAGCAGGATAAGCATACGGCATCTCAGCACCATCAATCAACCAAAGTAAATTGCTTCAGCGGCACAAATAGTTTAGAGCAGAAATATGCCGGGGTAGAAACGTAAAGCGAGGAGATGAGACGCAGAGGCGATTCAAAGCGGCTGCATTTCGAAGTGTTAAAGTATATCAAGTCTGCTTGTTTGTCGCTTGAGTCTATTTTTCCACAGTTTTTCATTTATATGCACATACAGTATATAAAGCAGATAGCAAATGTCCAGATTTAAAATAATAATAATAATAATAATAATAATACACAGGAATACACATACTAAAAAGAATATGCATTAATGAACAACTTCCATTTGGTGTATTATAATTGACTTTGCATAGAGGACTTGAACAAGGAGTCAAGCCAACACAAGCACATGACACTTGTTACTATGGAAACAGTGGTAGGAAAGTGGTATCATTGACAACAACAAAAATGCCACTATTTAAGACGAAAAACACGAGGAGGTGTCTTACCATTTGGGGAAGGAGTCTCCAGTGTCAGTGTTTTGTAACAGAGGTAAAGCTGTACTTTTTTTTTTTCTTTGTGGATAATATTGGATTGTGGTCCTCGGAAATAATCTGTCTTTTTTGACGTTAACTCAGTTAGAGAAGTTCTGCCAGCCCAGTGCATTCTACAGAATAGCAATTGTTCTTATTCTCACACACACACCAAAAAAACCCTGCTTTTTCTTTCTCTACTTAATTTACTTAATATCATAAAACCACACTATAGTAAGCAGCTGAAGTGCGAAGCGCTACCTGACTCATTGTGCACAAAGCTTTACTGGATCTTTTTATTTCTGTCCTTTTTCTCTGGTAGGCAAATGCTATTCAAATCCCCTCTGACTGCCGAGAGAACGGCAGCGGAACCTTTTCCATTGCAGAAAATCAAATCCATGCCTAATAAGTAAGGTTATTATGGAGCCATGTAAAAGGCAGGCATTGTAGGAGCAGGTTATTTCACTTACATCGTGTTCTTTTAAAAGCATAGAAAGGTCAGCATTCTTATTTCTCACAAACTATTATACTGTGCAAAAAAAGAATCAAGGAAGAAGATGAAGAAGGGCTGTATATTGAAAATGGTAAACTTGCTGTATTTTTTTCTTTAACAAAGACGTGTGTTGATTGTAGATGCATTTCTAATATTCTGAGGAGATTCATCAGTATATCTGTTTATTTCATGTATGTTCCCATAACACTTGATGTAACAAGCAAAGCATGAAAATGTGTGACGTGTAATGAAAGGATGTACTGGAAATCAACTTTGCATGCACGGCATCACTCCGGCAAGAGTTTTATTCCTTATTTATATAGTGCATGGAGACATTTATTACCTATTGCAATGATTTTTTTTTTATTTTAACACAGCTTTTCTGTTTCAGACCTGACATGGTTGTACTTTTTGCTCTTCAATGCAACCAATTCCCACCCATGAGCCAGCTCGCCACCAATGGGAGTTCAAGCTCCATCAGTGTAACACACAAAGAAAAGCACTGTCTGCCCTCTTCAACATACATGAGATCCACATGATTATCTAGTGTATTTGTGATTGACAGAGGAGATCATATTGCCACTGAAAAAACACCTGGAAATATGTTTTCAAGACTCATGATGGAGGAAACGCTTCTCCGTGAGCACACAAGTTGTTAAATGTCTATTGTTCGACCTAGCAGCTCTTGTTAGACCTTTGTTGATCGAGAGCAATGCAAGCAGAGCCAATAAAGCTACGCATGACACTATATGTAGATTAATGAGTAATTGTACTGTGCGATGGAATGAGACAGGTCTGCATAATGGATGAAAGCACACAAAGGTCAGTCCTCTCGCTTCTCACAGGCCGTTTTATAGAGCAATCTCCCAGGAATATTCAATCCATTAAAGCCAAAGCTATGTGGCGAATGAGAATTGGAATAATTAAGACCCAGGACATAGAAAAATACCCTGCTAAATTACGCCGTTCGCTTAGCAAAGACCCAAGAAGTCTGTTTAATATTCTGAAGGGCTGCTCGATGTTTGCATTTAGATAGCACTTCTGAGAGCAGAGCAATTTGTTGGATCCAGAGACGAGTGAGTGCCTCAGAATTGGCCAATACAGACCCATATGGCAGGGATTTGGACCGTTAATGAATGTGTCTTATCTGTAATTAGACCACTAAGTGTCTTCTGAATGCTGCGGCGTGCGTCTCTGCCAGGTGGAACTTCGCCGGGATGTTCAGTCCCTCATCTGGAGGCCTTTTTGTCTCAGGTATTAATTACACACTGTCTGGATTTTCTGTCTGGCTTCTGTCTCAAAGTCTGCGCTCAGAGGGATAGAGTAAGCACTCAGAAATGATTTGTACATAGGCATTGATTGATAACTATGTCTAGGTGCATGCTAGAACCTTTGCAGTAAATTAAAACTTGTTTTGTAAATGAAAACGTTTGTTTTTGTCCCTGCAAGTAATCTTCACTACAATGAAGGCGAATATTTGCAAAAAAAAATCCCTGAACCTATACGTATATTCTTCCACTTCCTACGGAGACCTGGAAGTCACCTAGAGGAGAAAAAAAAAACAATCTGTGGCAACAGTTTTGTAATTTGTGCCCTCAGTTTAATAATCC
>JAQMYL010000009.1:4154864-4180339 GCA_030014365.1 Clarias pachynema
CCTGGGATAGGCTCCAGGCCCCCCGCGACCCTGAATACAGGATAAAGCGGTATAGAAGATGAATGAATGAATGAAAACAGCCTGAGAAACAATGTTGAAAAATAGGTGAAACACGTGAAATGTCTAAAAACAACACACAAACATCTCACCATATTTAGGAGAATCGGTGTCTGTCCTCAGTGAACACCCTCAAGCAGAAGACTCCTGATTTCACCTCTGAACACCGCAGGCCCTGGCGTGAGTCCTGATTTTACATTACAGAAGACTTTGGGTATAGAACAAGACACACTTATACAGAACCATTAACCATCGCTTCCCTCCAGTGATTTATGTCCCAGTGAGTTGCTTGCATGCTTGAAGAAGCTGCTACAAAAAATGTTATAACTTGTCCGACACTTGCTCTTGGATGTAGGTGGAATGTAAAGACTCGTAACGTGTTCATGAAATAATTCTTCAAAGCAATGTAAATCTGATCCCATGATGTGTATAAGGTTTCTCAGTTTTGAGACCTTTTAATGTCCTCATATGAGGACATGACATTTTCTCCCAAGTTCATTGCCTATACATATATAGGTTTAATTCTTTTGCCAAACTTCTCTCAAGTTGAAGACATTGATTAAACTTACATTGATCAGCTATGAATAAAAATAAACAGCCAGTAGCAAACACAACGTACACAACAGTAGAGTCTCAGGAGGGTTTTGACTTCAAGAAGAAATTCATGGAGTTACTGCACTAGTAAATTGTTACACTCTCATTTCTACTGATATTTGAAGCCCCACAAAGATGTACTTTTAATACTCATCTTTAATCTGTTTTTATATTAAATAACTAGTGTATAGTGTTTGAAATTTTTTAAGATCTTGATATTTGGAGATGAAGCGCCCTCTAGTGGTGCAGTATTGAACTTGCTCTGGGAGGTGGACCTGTAATCCCTTGGACATGGACATGATTAATGCCATGTCCTTATTGAAGTCTTGAATTCCATAAATTCATGGTACAATAAAAAAAATGAAGTCAACCTTTATAACCTGAGATTTTTATGAGCAGAAACAATTAATATAATTCGACACATCATTTAAACGTGTTCAATAACAACGAGAATAGTGAGATTTCTGAACTTTCCACCTTTTTTTTTTTTTTTTTTTTAATTAAAGCTATTTGACCCCTAAGAATCACAATAAATGCACAAGGGTGAGTCAAAAATTATCCGCACATACTGACTGTCTTACCAGAGTACAGCACAGAAAAACATCCTCAATCGAAGACTGAGAAAAAGTTCCAAAGTCGACCATCAGCTGGAACCTTTCATCAACGCTTACAGTTTTCTGGAAATCCCCAAAGCCAGAAGTATTGGAACATCATCAGGAAAAAGGCTCAACAATCAACAGTGCTCGTTACAGTGAGACGCTTATTGAGGAGCTGAAGCCTGACCTTCGGATTAAAAGCATAATTTTTTAATACGAAAGCTTGTCGACAGACAGACAATGTACATTGAAAAGCAAGGAGATTAAGTCAGAAAACGTATGATGTATTTGTCTTTTCTAAAAGTTAATTAATAAGATAAATTGTTCAACATTTATTAAAATATTTATTTTGAATAACATGACAAGTCTCACAAAATCAATATGTTACAATGTAATCTTTTTAATTCTTCACAAACATTTCTGGACGGTTCTCTAGGGTGTACTTGGTTATGTAACTAGGGCTCATTATAATATTTGAAGAAGAAACAAAAAAAAAGTTTAAAAAAAAAAAAAAAAAAGCAAGAGATTTTTTCAAATAAAGTGGCACCCAACACTTTTTATCCCAGGTAGATTTCACACAGGAGGTTTGAAAGGTGATTTTTATGCACCTCGCACAAATTTACATAGATTAAACTTCAGCTTCATAATACTTCAGGTTCGCTTTTATATACAGTATCTCGGTTGTATTCACTTTGTACCTTTACAGATGTGCCTTATTTCCTGTACATGCAAAAAATCTTAGAGGGTCAAAAAATATTAATAGTTAAAATATAGAGTAGTTTTAAACCAAAAAAAAAAAAAAATGCTGAACACAGAATATGTCCATTATGTTTCTTAGTAATCATTTCTTACTGCTGAACTGCGTAGAAGAGTTGCTTGTTGTAAATATAATCAGTTATAAAATGATGCATGAACTAATAGATTTTGTGATATTGTTTTTTATCACGGTATTATAAAAGCTGTAAGCCACTCGAGGTGGTGTATTAGCATGATTTTTCGGACAGGATTACAGCATTCCTTCTACTCTATCACCTCTCTGACTGGCTGGATGCCATGTTGTGGACGGATTCTGACTGTATGACCAAAACATATCACGTTTTCATTCGAAACATAGTTAAAAAATATATATATTTAATTATTGTTGTCTGGATGTGAGAGTTTTATCACTGTATAAAAAGCTACTTTATATTACAGATGATGCTATAATAAACAAACCCAGTCTCTATGAGCTCGAGATGATGTAACTGTTTTCACTAGTGTTACAGCGGCTGTGACACGCTTACAGAATGACATAAAGGTTACTGTTACATTCAGTGAGGAACACGCCTGTGACACGCCTGTGACAGAACTGCATGCGCAAACACACAAACATTTTATACACACATGCATACAAGGAGATCTTGTCAAGCATCACATAAAAACGTTGTATTTTTATTATTTTTTTGTATGTGTGTTAATAAGTGTGTATCCTCCGGATACTCTGGTTTCCTCCCTCAGTCCAAAGACATGCAGATCAGGCTATCTACCCAAATTGGGGTAATTTTTTAGTTAGATTACGGTAATCACCACTGGCCTCCTCAGTCCTTATTTGGACTACAGAGATGGAAGGGATGGAGCTTGCTTTGTGCTGAGATGCGACCCTTTTGGTGTTCCACATGGGCGGAGCGTTTGCTCGCAGTAGCGGAGCTTGACCGACAGGGGGAGTCATGCTGAGTTAAACCCGTGCTCAGTCCCGCAGAGTTTCAATGGAGGAGCAGCAGCACCACAGACAGCGGGCAAACAAGCACCACAACCACACAGCTGCAGCGCCATGGACCGGGGGAAATCACACGGCACTCCGAGAGACATCTGAACAATGGTGTTCATCTGTCCTGTGAGCTCAAGCTGCCGGAAACGCAGAAGGAGAAAACTGGAGGTAACTGGGAGATTAGCATGATTAGCACCAGGTAGATCTGACATCAGGCTAGCTAACACTAGATTAGCTTAATTTACAGAGGGGAGAATTTTGAACTAAATGCACCTTTAGACACCTTTTAGGCACATCTTGTAAACATATAAATATATCTAACACGGATTTAAAAATACAACAAATCGTTATGTTTGACAAAGCTAACGTTAAATGCTGGAATTTTCGAAGTAAATTTTCCTCCTACCCATATTCCGACAAGTCCCGCCTCATTGTCTGGCATTGGTCAGCTAGTCCGTCATCAATCGGGATCGCAATACTGGCTGGTGTACTCCGTGTGCGCGTGATCTCGAACGAGCCAATCGTTAAACAGAAGGCAAGGTTTGATCCGGAATATGGGTGCGAAGTTTAACATGACGTGATCAATTTTCCTGTCCGCCATGTTAAAACCAAAAGTCCCAGATTATAAAGCCAAAAAGTTTATTTGTGCTTAATTTATTTTCGCCGTTAAAGTATTTGATGGAGGGGAAATATGATATATATATATATATATATATATATATATAAAAATCTTGCACACGTCAGTACTTAACATTTGTGATTTGCAATCTCGATGAATTTCAGCTAACGTAAGCAAAAACATTAGCTAGCTAAGCTAAAGAGAAGAGTTTGATAGTTTTAGTTGAATAGACAGCGAATAAAATGCGTATTATTTTAAAGAAAGTGAGTCGCAAATGTACATTTTAACACGCTTTTACCGTTTCTTCGGGTTTTATGTTACTTTTTCAGATACACAGCGAGTTAGCTAGCTTCCATATCGGGCCTGGGCCACCTGCGGCGGTTCAATCCCAAATCAACGACTCGCCCTTATTAAGGTGCACTTCGTACAGTTTAAATGAACAGCACTCGCGCGCTACGTAGTGCCCTAGGTGACTAAAAGGGTTGGAATATCAGATAGAGCCGGAATCAGAACGTGTCATGACCTAATTGTGTATAAAAATAGTAAGTTTAAAACGTGTCTGTTTTAAACAACTATTTAAAGAATCAGGTTTATTATTAAACTTCCTGACGATATAGTTTAACTAAATATGCCTAAAAAAATAAAGCTTTATGAATATTATTTGGAAAATTAATAATAATAAAAATATTAGTTTTATTATAATGAATGTTTGTGTGATGATTGTTTTGGTTTTTCCAGGAAGCTCGTATTTATGCAGATGGTGTTTGGCTCAGAGTTTGCTGCATGAGTCAGTCAGTCAGTCAGTCAGGTCTTGGTCACGTTTTGCTCAGTCATGGTGGCCTTGGGAGATTTCAAAGTTCACCTGAGTTTCCTGCTAAATCTGTGTGTGTGTGTGTGTGTGTGTTGTTTGTCTCACGATATACTCGGTGCTATGTGTTAATCATTCCTGCTAACCTTTTTTCCTCATGCTTGTGTTCTGTCTTGTCTTGCAGGTCAAAGTTTACTAATCGGTTTCGACCTGACTGCGAATAAGACCAACTTGTTCCCTGATGTTCCCCCCCAAAGCGAGGAGGGTCAACTTGTAACAATTCCTATCTCTCAGAATGGATGAGGATCATCACCAGACGACAACGACTTCTGTTTTAAAGGTTAAAAACATGCATGAAAAGGAGGCGGTGTTGTCTCTGAACGGAGAGGCGGTCCTCTGTCCCGGTTACATTACGAACGGTTACTCGAGCAAGCCCGGCGCCGAGAACGACGGGAGCGGCTCGGAGAGCGGCTACACCACTCCTAAAAAGAGGAGGGCGAGACGCAGCAGCGCGAAAGGCACCGAGAACACGGGTCGAGACAAGGAGAAAGCGGCGAAGCCCTTTTCTAAGCAAGATTCAGAAACGGCAAACCAGGAGGTGTCCGGGAAAATGCTGCACTCTCGTCCTAACTGCACCAGGACTTTACTTAAACCGGAGGTGCACAAAAGACCAGGCTTTCAGGACGCCGGCCCCAGGGCAGAGGCTCAGCGAGGCAATCCTGACAGCAAGACCTCCGTTAGTCTCGTTGGTAAAAAGACTGACGATCGGGTCAGTAAAAGCAAACCTGTCTCTTCAGTGAACTCGAAAGAGGACTCGTGGACTTTATTCAAGCCTCCTCCCGCATTTCCAGTGGACAACAGCAGCGCCAAGATTGTCCCGAAAATTAGCTATGCGAGCAAAGTTAAGGAGAACCTCAACAAAGCGACGCAGCTTGGCGCAGAGACGTCAGGAAAGCTCTCGCATGTTCCTATGTCTGCTGTAAAAACTGTCACATCTGCTAGCTTAGACGCTAACGGGTGTTACTCCGTGGAAACATCGTTCAGTTCCGCTGCTGCTCTTAGCGCCGCACCTTCTTTCTCCTCGAACCAGGCTGAAGAGGAGGAGGAGGACGCCGAGTCCGCCACGGATAACGATTGCAGTTCGTCATCTTGTTCGTCTGCTCCGGAGCCACGGAAATCGAGTCTTTTTGTTTACCCGCACAAACCTTTAAATATGCAACCCCCTGCTGCTCAGACAAATCAGAAGGCTCTCGGGGACATCTTTCAGAACCAGTGGGGCCTGTCGTTCATCAACGAGCCCAACGCAGGCCCGGAAGGGATGCCCGTTTCTCGTCCCGCCGCGCCGTTCGAACTTTCAGATGTCACGTTTCAGGACGTTCCGTTCATCCGTCCCTCGCCCGTCGTTTCTTTCCCGGCGCCTCAGGACGTTCAGAGAAGGACTAACTGGACCGGTCCGGAGTCTCCACAAATTCGGATCGCCCACCAGGAGAAGCGTAAAGAGGAGCGCACGGGTTCAGGCGCCTCTCACCAGGATGTGGACGCCGACCCTACAAGGAGTGCCGAGGGTTTGTCCCATGTGCACGGAGTGAAAGAGAAGCGTGGGTCAGGAGCTCGGGGGTGGGGATGGGCTGATCTCCAGGCTGCTGTCTTTTACCACACTAAAGGTAAAGGTCTGATAATGAAGTGTGTCCGGTTTTTAAGCGAGCAGCATTTATATAAAACGTCAGCTTTTGTATACTGACTGTTTTTGTTTTGTTTTGCAGCTTTTGATCATCTTCTCACCCTTCACAAGCAAGGTGAGGGTTTATTTTTCTGACTTTCATAAACATTAGCTATACCTTTTCTCATTAGGGAAATGTACAAATTACTCTCTTTATTTCCCAATGGCTAGTTGGATATATTTAGGATAATAATCGATTACAATCGTTGTGTGCGCTTGTAGGAGCAGCAATAATGAGAGCAGCATTGTGCAGCAGCAACTTGCCCGTCTCTTGGGTACATCTGCAGGATTAAAAGCGACATCTTGTTTTGTTTTTGATTTACTTACAAGCTGCTTCCAAAATCAAAATGTTTTCTCGGAAAAATATTCACTAATTTAAAAAGAATTCTGAAACCGTGTTTAAACGCAACGTGTTATAAAATTCAGACGTTTCCTGATTATTGTTAGAACTCAAAACAACACAAGTCGACATGATGTTACTTGACGGGACTTGGAACTTACGAAGATTGAAAGCGTAAAAGCGTTTGACATTTACAGAAGACATCAAGCGCAATACACCACATCCCCTTACAGTCCTGACCTCGCTCCAAGCCACTTCCACATGTTTGGGCCATTAAAGGAGTTCCTGGGAGGCTAGCGTTTCAGACATGATGCAGGCAGTCCGTTCATATCCTTCTAACTTTCTACCTTGATAGTATCCGAGCACTAGTGAAATTCTGGGATAAGTGCATGAGTGTAGCCGGGGAATATATAGAGAAACTAGACGGGTACATTTTCTGAAGAAAAAAATGTGAGTGGTGCTCGCCGTGGCAAGACTCGGGCCTCTGGGCCTTTTAGAATGACGGTCTAGGGGATCGGTGGCTAGGGTGCGGCTCGACCGCTTCACAATGATCCTGATTGGTTGCCTGAGTAAAGTGAGCCCACTTGATTAGCAACATGCTAATCAAGTTAGCGTCCGGCTAGCAACATACTAACATGAGTAGCATGATTCTAGCATTATGCTAACTACATTAGCAATGTTGTTAGCATAATGCTATCGTGTTTAGCGTGCTGCTAGCATGATGCTAACATGCTAATCATGTTACAAGCATGCTAACAACATGCTAATGATGTTGCTAGCAACATGCTAATATTGTTAGCATCATCATTAGTATGCAACATCATTGGCATGTTGCATAATGCTAACATGTTTAACATGATGCTAACAATGTTAGCATGTTGCTAGCATGATTAGCATGTTGCTAGCAACATCATTAGCACGTTGTTAACAATGTTGCTAGCATCATTAGCACATGCTAATGATGTTGCTAGCAACATGCTACAATAGCGTTTGTTTTTTGTGTGTGCGCGCGTTAGAAGTTAAAAGTGAGTATAATTGATCCTTGATGATGGAAAAATAAATAAATAAAGCGATGCAGTGTAAATAACCCCAAGGATGCGTTCCCAAGTCTTCTCACGCCCCAGTGTCCCCAGGATAAAGATCTCTGACTGAATGAATGAAAGAAAAATTAAAGCATTAATGTGTCTTATCATAATAATCTCTTGCTCCTCCCCCTCTCCTTCTTCTAGATCCAGAAAACATCATATACTACGAAGAGGCCATGGACAGACCTGATCATTAAAGGTGCTGAGTACCAGTACTACATCTGCTCCACCTTGGGTGCTACAGTCAGATCTGATCCAGGATCATGAACCAGAACTGAAAGAGACTTAGAGAGAAGTGTGAATGATGGTGATGAAGAGACTTGCTAAAGCTTTGGACTTCTGTGGGTTTGAGACCGCTACGCCAAAACCGGTTAAAGCGAGCGGCAATGTGTTTTTTGCGTGGATCGGCTGCGGGGGGAAAGCGAGCTTCCCGGGAAACAACTACAAGCATCCTGTAGTGAAATCACTCACGCTTGCTTGTTTGAGACGTTTTTTTTGTTTTGTTTAGTTTTTTCTTCCATGCGATGCACATAAACAGTCCATGAGGGCAATTTTTAAGGCTCAGTAGAACAGAAGAAGATAAATGGATTAGTCTTAATTTTATCTTCTTGACCAGACCCCCTTTTTTTTTTTTTTTGAGCAACGTTTGAACACAAGCCTGATTTATAATCACTTTTTTTTTCCTCAGCAGCATTGTTCTAAGACTGCTCTTTAAAATGTTTTTTTTTTATTATTATTATTATTTTAGGTTTCTCAGTATTATTAATAATTCCCAGCAAAGAAGGGTCTCGTCCCTTCGTGCGATTTGGGTTTCTCTGCGATACATTACTTGAAATACACAACAGCACTGAGGAAAAACGGAAATGGAGCGCGGCTTACACAAGCGAAAGAGTTTGGACGAGGAAAAACTCGTCGAACGAACAAGCTGGACGTTTTACTGCGTTCGAATAAATCGAATCGACTTGGTTACACACGCTGTCGTGAAGCAGCCGTGGCCGGACAAAGCCGTATACTCAGTGGTCTTTTCTCCCGTCGTGACCCGAACCTTAACGTTTGTTTCTTTGCACATTTCTGTTTCGAGAGCTAACTAACGTTCAGGCTCGTAACCCGTAATCAGCAGGGTTGCGTTAAAGCCTCGGCATCATCTACTGTGACATTTCACGAGCAAGACCTTTCTTCAGAACTCTCAGACGGTACACTGTGCCGAGATATCACGGTCCCTTTCTTTAAATTTTTTCCTTTTTTTGCCCAGACAGACCAAAGATCGGGCCGGAGTATAGATAACCTCTCTGTCTTTCTTAGACTTTGTTTAAATAATAATATAATCGACCTGTCTTGTTGTTTCTTTTTCTTTTTTTTTTTTCTTTCTCGTTTAACCAAGCAAAGGTGTTTGGCTCGTCGTGAGTAATCGCACTTTATGTAAACGTACTGGTTTAAAGATGACTACATCTATCTGAAACACGAGTTACTAACTCCTGCTTTCGAATGGCTTTGAGCTGTTGTGCATTTGAGAATAATTAACTCTTTACTCAGGTAGAATCGGGAAAGCCATTACAAACCGGAATATGTTTTTGTTTTTTTGTTTTTTCCTTTCCCTTTCACATGGTGCATTTGGTGGAGAACGATCCTGGCTTGCGCCAGAATGCGCTACTCCTCTCTGTGGCTTAAAATGTAGCGTGTGTGTTGGATATCTATTTGGTTTCGTTTTTCTTTTAAAGATGCAGTTTGTCAGGTTTTTTTTTTTTTTTTTTTTTTCCCCCCCATTCTGTTTTCTAATTTAAATCAGAAGAGTGACGATGATACCGTAGGTTTGCTTTCCTTTTGGTTTAGTTCGGTTTCACAATGAACCAGAAATTTTTTTTTATAAAAAACCTTAAATCTTTTTTCTGACTGAAAACTTACTTCATTTATTCATCAGTAAAAACCGCCAAAGTGGACGTAGAAGAAAATCAAACACATTAAACACTATTTGTTTTGTCTATACGTTTATACGCTATACAAAACCAGATCCATTGTATAGCAAAAAACTGAGTCTTGTTTTGCTTTAACGTATTAAACATACGTAAAGACAAACTGCTTCTTTAAAAGGTGACCCGTTACCGCTTTAACCTGAGTCCGCCACGGACGGTCGGATTCTCCTCCTGCGCCTCGTTATATGCAACTGCAGTCGGGAGTTGTCTGCACGTCCTCTGTCTCTCTGTCTGGATTAGATTATTTTTGTCTGTTTTGCGTGCAGAACGTAAACTCGCCGAGAGAAAATGTAGCTTGTTTATATTTTCAGTACTTAATAATTCATCGCGAGCGTTTCTGTCGGGTTTAGGTGGCGGTTTATTTTTTATTTATTTTGAGTTTTTTTTTTATTTTTATTTTTTTAGTTTTTTTCTCCTTCATTAACAGTGTGGAAGTTTTTACTTCAGTCACGCGATCAACTTGTTACGATAAGCACGTCTTTTAATCGGTTTAAACGTCTTAAAATCACATCACGTCATTTAAACACCTGCGGTCATGTTTTGGATTTTATTTTAAAAAATTTTTGTTTTTAGATTATTGTAGTATAGTTGTAGTACAAATAAAAAAAAAATTATTTACTGAAAATAGATTTTAAAAAGCAAATAAATAAATAAAATAATAATTAAATTAGTAGTTTATTTTTCGCTTACCTGATATTTTCTTCAAAGCACTTATTTCAGTTTTTACGGCTCTGTTTTATACAAAGATAGAGAAATTATTCTATACGCCAAGTTGTTTGTTTTTTCTTCTTCTTCTTCCCGAGCGGCTGCGTCTAGGCATGTGCCGATCGTCTTGTATGCAATATGGATATCTAATGAAACGGTGCACAGTATTGTTGAGCAGTTCAAAAGTTTGCGCACGCTCGTCGGTTTAGCGTTCCTTCTGATATGAGTAATTTATTTCATTTGAAAATAAGGTAGTGTTACATATATAAATAAAGAAATATATATAAAAAGAGGCGACGTTTTTCGTGTTTAACGTCAGCACATGTCTAGATGCATCGTAGCTTTAGGAATGGATGAGGGGGAGGATTAGCATGGACACGAACGCTAGTCTGGTGTGTGTGTGTGTGTGTGCGTGCACGTGTATGTGTGTGTGCTGCTCTGAAGATGTGCAATGGCGATTTGACTCCAGAGCTTGAGATATGCAAGTTTCCCTCGTTGCTCTCGCCTCCTGTTTAACCGACATACAGGTGCCTGAACGAACCACTTTATGTAGACGATTTTAATGTTGTTGTTTTGTTTTTGTTTTTTTGTTTTTTTCCTCTTCAGTGTCAGATTGGCTTTCGGATTTGGTCAATCAGCGCCACGATTTCTTGTCTCTCTGAACCGTCAAGTCTTGTTTTCTCTACTTTTTTTTTCACTTTCTAATGAACAAGGCTGTGATTTTTCTTCTTCTTATTATTTTATTTTATTTTTTGTATTTAACTTTTTCACACTGAGCAACCATGCGTGTTTAGATCTCGCTGTTGTTTGTTTTAGGCTCGTGTTCGATTAACAGTCTAAACACTAAATCTCAAAAAAGAAAAAAATCACTAAATCCATCCTCAAGCCTTTGGCCTGGACCTTTACACTTAGCGAATCGATTTCCTTTAACCGTGTCAGATAATTAGCTTTCGACAGTTTGCTCAATAAGCTCTTTTTTTTGTTGTTGTTGTTCGCCTGCTTTTATTTATTTCTCATTCTCACACTAGATTTTGACTTTCTAGCGTTTGGGAGAAAATATTTTTTGTTTTGTTTGTTTTTGTTTTCTTGAGGAGCTGAAATTGTTTAAAAAAAGATCATTCTTAAGGCACGATGAGTTGAGTAGGTTTAAGTCGGATGAGTTTGCTCTTAATGTCTGAAAGAGTGTTGGAATGTGTTTTTTTTTTTTTGTTGTTGTTTTCTTTCTTTTCCTCACTCCCCTTAAAAGGGGGGGGGGGGGGATTGTGAGCTGTAATTGACATGCAAAAAAAAAGATATGTATTTACAGTGGAACTTCGGCTCGGTTTACTAACACCCTCCCTTATGGATTTTTCGTCTAATCAATTGAAATTTAGCAAAAGCATTGCCTTAGTATACGAACAAACAAACGAACCGAACGCCGGCTAAGTGGCGCGTATGTCCAACTTACCAAAAGCCGTTCAAAACTTGGGACGACAAGCAAAGCAAGTTTTATGATTTTCGTCTCCAGGACGAATTCGGTCCGTATCCCGAGGTTCCGCTGTATTTCGTTTCACGGCGGTTAATCGTAATCAGTTGTAGCTACGTTCATTACTGTACATTATCCTTCTTTGTCCGTTTTTGAATAAAGATTTTAAATAAATAACTATACATAAATATATCCTGGACTCAATATATACACGTCCGCTTGTTCCAGGAGTACAAGATCTGTCGGCCCGCGAGGCTTTCGGTCAATCACCAACCTGTCTGTATGTCGTGTGCTTGAATTCGATTCTGTTTCTTGGATAAACGAGTCCGTTAAACACAAACGAGGCTAATTCTCAAAAAAAAAAAAAAAAAAAAAGAAGTCTTTACAGGAGGCAGTGACCTGACATTATTACACACAGTCCTGTTCAAGTATTAAAGGCATTTATTGAAAGTTTTTTTTTTTTTTAAAGGGATTTCGAGACTGAAATTGAACCCGACACCTGCGTTAAGCACTAAAGGCAATACAAACAAACAAAAAGTGACATCGTCACTGTGACTGACACGATTCCCGGTGCGTAAACACGTATTCAAGGCAGTGCAGCTGTCTGTATCTCTATAGTGCTTGAATCTTTTTTTTTATTTTTTATTATTACTATTATTATTACTATTATCGATTACAAACCTTCCCACTCTGTCCCTAAGGACAGTTTTCCATATTCACTGACATCACGTTTATTTTCGGATCGTAACACGTAAAAGGAATATTGTACAAAAGCGACTTCCCAAAGTGCTGCTTTCTTTAAATACGTGGAATATAAAAAGTGCTGGATTTTTTGGTTTGTTTGTTTTTTTTGGTTACTTGACTTGATATGGAATTTAATCATATGTGTATCCTTGAGCCACCTATTAAGGTGTGTGTGTGTGTGTGTGTGTGTGTGTGTGTGTGTGTGTGTGTGTGATTGAATGAGAGAGAGGAAGAGAGTAGTGTTTAAAGAGGATACTCACTGTGCCAGTGTCATATCAGGTAAATATCACAGTGCCACGTCACGCCAACTGCCAAGTCTGACTTCTTGTCCTCTTCATGTCGTCTCTTTTTATCCGTTTGTCCGACACCGTTATCCTTTTAACCGACACCGTTGACATTTTTACAGCAATGTTGATTTCTGTTAAAAACAATCTTTTTTTTTTGTTTTTGTCGCCTGTAATTTGAATTGTGAAACTGTATGGATGATGTTTCAGACGAGCATGAGGACGTCCTTTTCAGCTTCCACAACCGTGTAAAACATTCAAAAGTGTTCTCTCACAACCTTTCTGTGCCCATTAAAATGTTGAATTGATTTAAACCGTGAGTAGTGTTTTGTTCCTTTGTGTGTGTGTGTGTGGGGGGGTGCTGTTATGAAACCTGATTTACTTTTTATTTAGATGTGTCTTATGTCAGTGATCGTTAAACCGATTACATTACACACTTAAAATTGCGTTCTGTAATCATCTCTAATACAGGCAGTCCCCAACTTACAAAGGAGTCCCGCTCCAGGAGCGCGTTCGTAAGTCCGATTTGTTCTTAAGTCTGACAAAGTGAGTATTATACGGCTTTGACACACATCTAAGATTGTAAAGTATACCAATACACTTCTCTAAATCTGTCCCCTTTCCCAACACTGCCATCATGTGGCCAAACAACGTAACTGTGGGTTAGGGTTAGGGTTAGGGTTAGCCCTAACCTTAGGGCTAGGTTAGGGCTAACCCTAACCCTAACCCTAACCCTTAAGGAAATTAATCCCACATGTCAAATGTAACAGTGTTGTCTTTGTGCCTTCAAATCGCGAGGGGAATCACGGATGCCATTTTGTCTCAGAGCTGTTTTCCACTGTATTGGACTGTGAACTCTGTCTCGTTGAGGATTTTTCGTATTAGAATTATTCACCGTCAGGACAGCTTTACAGAACAGACATTTTCACCTGTACACAAATAATGGTTTAGAGCGCTCTTTAAGACCTGTATGGTTTGCTGTAGATGTTTGTTTGTTTGTTTTTTTCCCCCCCATCACAGTAAGGCTTCGTGATGGAGCGGTTTACGGTTTAACGCAAGAGTAGATGAGTAGAACACATCTAGTACAGTATGTACAGTAAGACCGTTGGTTTTCCGGTTGCTCCCGGCAACAGGTCGCCACAGCACACCATCCGGTCTGCACATACAAGTTTGGCACATGTTTTACGCTGGGTGCCCTTCCTGACGCAACCCTCCCATTTTATCTGGGCTTGGGACTAGCACTGCATCCAGTGGCTGGGATTTGAACCCGTGCCTTCCATATGCCATTGCGTAAAGCTGCTTTGCGACAATGTCAATTGCTATGCAAGTAAAAAAAATGTGTAGCACCTACCACTGAGCCATATATAAATTAGTATATAAATTTTTAAAAAATCCAATCCAGATATGTTACTGTATCATGTTTTTTTTTTTTTCCAAAACTACTAAATAATAAGCATTTATAATTTTTTTTTCTTTAGAAGTTTCATGGAAATAATCAAATTTGAGGTTAGAGTAGCTCTACTTCAACACACCACAATCTCCTAAATAGTTTTCCCTTAAAAGCACACCTCTAAGTGTTATATACTTCTCCTTCATTATGCCAAGTATAAAAAAAATTTTATTATTGATTCAAGAGAACACGGTTTTATTGCTTTACGAGAATGTACCTGCGGCTCCGCCCACATGCAGAACCTGCCGCCCGTATACTGTAGATAGATAGATGGATAGATTTCATGTTATTTAAACAACAAAATGATATAGGCCTATTCTCAGGATTTTTTATATCCTGAAAAACGTCGAATGATTCCTTTGTGCTACAGTGTTTGTCCAACAGGGGGCGCTGTTTACTTATTGCTGGATGAGACAGACAGACACCCCTTTGCAAGCTTAATGTCAAGTCTATTTATAAGGCACGTTTAAAAGCCAGGGCTGCGTTCCAATACTGTTTATAACATCACGACTGCCTCTTGAAGTTCCTCAGCAGCGGGGGGGGGAACCTGTCGCCGCCTCGGCGCTGCTCTGTTCATGGACGTATGGAGGTTTTGGCTCCGACTGCGAATATATACGTTGTGTGTACTGTAGTATCCTGAGGCATTCTTCTATGAAAGATCTGTAGTTATATTTTGTTGCATACTGTACAGTCTCTGGTGTTGTGCATCACTTCATACACTCAGATCCTTTGTGCTGCATGTGACTGATACGGGACGTCAACATGCATGTAGTGAAGATGGTAATGGAATACAGAACAGATCCTATAGGAAAGAACAAACAGAGACCCAAAAGACAGGACGGTAGAAATAAAATCAAGATACTGTTACAAACAAACACATGAAGCTGAGATAAAACCCTGGGTACAGTACACAAATTAGAGATAGAATAGAGCGCAAAAGTTTGCATCCCCTATGTTTTTTTTACATGATTAGAATGAAAATGTACAACCATGTGGAAAGTTGTTTAGTCCAAATACAATGTCCATTTAAGATTTATCTATCTATCTATCTATCTATCAGTCTATCTGCCTGTCTGTCTGTCTATCTATTTGTCTGTCTGTCTATCTATTTATCTGTCTATCTATCCATCTTTCCATCTGTCTGTCTATATGTCTCTATATCTATCTATCTATGAGGAGTAAGAGGTCAAATATGACCCTAAAGCCAGAATGTCCAAAGACCCTCTAATGATGACATCAACAGATCAATACTATAGGCTACTCTGTGACATCATATTGCTCTGTTTGTTCCATTAGAGTCTTTTATGCCTGAACTTTCCACTCACCCAGATGGTGCTGCAGCTAAATATTAACACTACTTCCTGTTTTTTTTTTTAATTAAAAATGGACTTAAATTATAGTCAGTATTACTTGAAAAAAATAAACGGATTAATCCCTTTCAAGCATCTGCACCAGTGTTAGTGTAGTGTAGTTAATTTGAACTTTTACGTCATCCATAATAAGAGGAATTTCTGATTGTGTGTGTGTGTGTGTGTGTGTGTGTGCGCGTGATGTTTTCCCCTCCACCGCTGACTGCAGTTTTGAGATTCCTGAATTGCTCAGTTCACTGGAACATTCTTTCATACGTAACAGTCTGAAATAGGAGGAACAGATGGGCTCTGCTTACTCTATTTTTAGATGCTGATGCAACACACTCACACCACTGATGGATGGCTGCAGGAGTGTGTGTGTGTGTGTGTGTGTGTGTGTGTGTGTGTGTTCTCGTCCTGATCGCAGCTTGCTTTTTTTCCGCACTAAACCTATTAGCTGTTTTCCAGTTTCCCGGGTAAACAGGGTAATACATTCACAGCATAATAACCAGACAACAATCACGTGATCTGCTTGGTTGGTTCTGATTGGTCGGGTTGTGTTGGTTCGTTTTCTATAACAGCAGCTATGATTATTGTGTTGCATGAGCTACAACTCACAGGCTTGTATTAACGACCTCGTTTTATTGTTCCTCTAATATCGGCGTACACCGGGGCTTGTGACATGGTCGATCCACATGATGATAAAACTGTTGATACGGTGAAGTGTTTGTAAGAATGTTAATGGAAGGAGTCTCCATGGTCGTTGGTTTGGATCTCGCCTCCAGTCTGCATCCATGGCGTTTGCATGTTCCCCCTGTGCTTGGTCTGATTGGTGTTTCCAAATCGGCCCATAGTCTATGACTGAAAGTGTTTGGCCCCCTATCCAGGGTGTTCTCTTCATGATCCTAGACAGAATGAGCAGGGTAGATGAAGCATGGATGAATATAAAAAGAATGAAATCATGTTGTTTTGATTATATCTGCAGTACAGACCTGTGGATAGGCCTATGTCTAAGAACACATACAGGAATGCACAAAATTTAAATCAGACTCAAGTTCCTCTTATAACACACAGAGCGGTGCTTGACTTTATAACATGCAGTTACAGAAGAGACTTTGCGGTGTCCCTCAGATAAGGAGTCTGGTTCCTCTCAAGGTTTCTTCCTCATGTCATTTCATGGAGTTTTTTTTCTTTTTCTTTTTTCTTTTCCTACCCTTGCCTCTGGTATGTTAGTTTCATATCTGTATTGTTCTCATTTTCGCCCTAAGAACTGAAATTTTGCAAGACATTTGCCTCTGGTATACGAAGAATTTTCAACATACGAGGAAACAAACTGAGCGAACTGAACGCTGGATAAGTTCCGTGTAGGTCCGGGAGCCATTAAAAATTTTTTTGCATGAGTGAAAGGCCAAGCGAAGCAAGTTTACGATTGATTTTTTGTGGGGTTAAGTGAAGACACAGCACCATGGGTCCCAAGAATGTTAGCAAGGACGGTAGCAAGAAGAAAAGGGAGACGGTTTCAGTTTCTTAAAGCAGCTGGTGCCAAGAGGACTTATAAATGAAGGTTATACAAGGTTTAATGTCTATTTATTTAAGATTTTACTACATTTACATGTCTTTTCTAAATGTTTTGATTGTTTTTATATGCAAAAATATGCTTATAGTGTTGGAAATTGGTAATATTGGTAATATTTTTGGAACGGATTATCTGCATTTACATTATTTCCTACGTTTCGCAATACGCGTCTTAAGAACTCGTCTTTGGCATGGATTACATTCATCTGCCAAGATACCATACCGTATTCACATTTAAAGTTAATAAAACAACAAAATGATCTATGGCTATTAATTGAATTTGCATGCATTTGATTTCAATTAATTAAATATCTGGATTTATGTCAAATTCCTGTCCATTGTTATAAGTGAATTAAATTGTTTCCCCGCAGCAGCACATTCATTTCTTATTTTGTCCAGCGGTTAATTTTTTTTTAATGCTCAGAATTGTTCTCGTTTGAAAGAAGACACAGCTTTTCATGCTCCTAAGAAACCACAAGGTATGAAGTTGTGAAGATTACGGCCTTAATCCTCACACACATACACACACATCTCTCATTCATTTTAATAAATAAATAAATAAATAAATAACTTCATCCACATAACACCATGAAAACACACCGTCAAAGCACGGCACACCTGCAGGTAGACCCGAGCGCTATAACTCCATCACATTAAGTGTAATGACGTGTTGTCCAATCAGAAGCCTGAAGAAAGTTCTCACTGAGCACGTCAAACACAGGTGACTTCAGCACATGCTGTTTTTCCTGTCTGCACAAAATAATCTCATCTTCTAAGTTTTTTTTTTCCCAACGAGTCTGTTTTCAGTTACATATAATCAAGGTTGTGTTTATGTGGAGGAAAAAAAAAAAAACACTGTTTTTGAAATCACTTAGTTACAGCTTGAACTATTGTCTATTTCAAAGCCCTGACACTGGAGACTCATTCGACGTGTTTTCCATATTACAGAAAAGTTCGACTTGTTTTTAATCTGTTCCGTCAAGCATTCTTTGTGTACGTCCTTGTCAAAGA
Source organism: Clarias pachynema (assembly GCA_030014365.1). Taxonomy (NCBI): domain Eukaryota; kingdom Metazoa; phylum Chordata; class Actinopteri; order Siluriformes; family Clariidae; genus Clarias; species Clarias pachynema. Next base: position 4,172,984 of record JAQMYL010000009.1, read on the forward strand.
GCTGTTGCTGTAGAAACGATGATTAGAGCGAGTGCGTTAATACAAACCTGGGATTTGCAGATTTGCAAAATCAAGCAGAACCGAGCGTCCGATTGATTTATCTTTGATAAAGTTGAGCATGCGTACTTTAGTGCCATCAGACTTTGAAATGTTTTTTTATTGAGTGTTATTTCCATGGTTTCGGTACGTCTGCAAGTGTTTTATTAGTTTTATTGACCCAGGAGACAGTCTGTAAGCGTTACAGCAGTATTGATTGTTTAGAGTGCACTAGCTGCTTTTGGGCATTAGGTGCCACTCAAGGTAAAGCTTAGGAAAAAACCAAGGCACCTGCATCATAATTGTTCATCAGTTTTTTCGCACCCTCGGTCGGTCCGTATTTGAAGCACCTTTTTTTAACTGAAAGGATAATCATAAGGAGTTCTGCATAAAGAAAATAATTGCACTTTAATTATGACGTTTGGAAATGAGCCTGTGTACCTTGGATGAATCTTGAGGATGAAAATGGAAATTTGACACGTTGTCCGTGTAATAAGCGTGATTTAAACGTGTCCCGTAGCGTGTATGCGGAGCGGTCCTGATAAAGCGCGCGTGCCTGCCTGCCTGCCTGCCTGCCTGCCTGCCTGCCTGCCTTTGCCACTGGCTTTGATGACTTTAATTAATGGTGTGCGGCAGCGAAAAACAATTCGGAACTCGATGAAGAGCCTCGTCAAAGAGCGCCGTTGATTAATGAAGTCCCACTCAGCCCCATTATCTGTAAGAAAAGCACCGTCACCGCCAGAATAACCGCGGAGGAACTCTCAGCGGACCCTTCAGGCTAAGCTACTTAGGCCACATCACACACATTTACATTTATATTTGGCAGACGCTTTTATCGTGGTGGCATGGTCGAGCGGCGTATGCAGCACTGTCGGCTTGTCCTAATGCTCCCTGGGTCCGCGTAGGTTTTAACATCAGCTTTCTCACTAGGTGACCTTTGTTGAATTTAAATTTCCGCAGGGATGCAGTGTATCAATCTGTGTGTGCTCTGATCAAAGACTGTCTCATACCCAGATAGATAGATAGACACCAGATCTGCTCCGACGTCTGAGGGTTTAGGGTTTTTTTTTATGGCTTCAAAAAGAGCTCTCTTTCTCACAGTTGAGTGTGTCAGACCAAAACATGCCGGGTTCCCCAGGGCCAGGGTTGGGTTCTTACGGCCTAGAAGCTTTGTATCCTCATTTTTCATAACTTGAGCGACTCACCAGCGAATTCCTTTCCTGAGGAGGGTGAAGGCTAACACGTGCTTTATCTGAGATATGTGAAGTGTGTGGTATTTTTTCCAGCTGCTTCTCAGGCTGGGTCACAGAGCAGTGTACCTGTGTACTGCTAAGGAAAGCTCTCTTTAACATACACAGGCTCAGCCATGCTCTCTTGGGCTCCGAGCGAAGCACTGCCTAGGATTTCACGTTTTCATATAATTTCGATTGCCTTTTTATCTCAGGATTATGGAGCGAGTGCCAGCTCCGAGGTCTGGGGTTAGCTTTTAAGTCTGGGTTCTCGTTCTCTCTGAGTACGTGTAGGTCATCTGATTTCCTCATGACCGTAGATTGACTTCTCTAACCTGCCCCTAGGCATGAAATTGTGTTTGAGTCGATGTCTTGACTGGCAGCATATGCAAGGTGTTTTCCCAGTGTTTCCTGGATGGGCTTCAGGTCCACGTCAGCCCTGATCAGAATGTTCATGCATAAAAATAAAAGAAATGGTAAATGCTTCTTCATCAGTTCTACATCAAACAATCTTACAGTATATAAGGTTCTAAGTAAAGCCTACATAGGAAGGAAAAACCTTTCATTAAAGGAATCTCTCTTTTATTCTTTATTTTTTGTTCCCAAGAGAGTATATGGTTTCTGGATTTCAGGACGAGAAGCCTTGCCAAAAAATAAAAAATAAAAAATGACCTGGCCCTCTTCCATGCACTATTTTATTTCAAGCAGTTGCCATTTTTACACATGGCAACAACCCCACGCTCCTAAGAGACGCCGCTGTTTTTGCCAGCGACGCTTCCTTTCGGGTGCCGCTGGACTGTGAATGAGATTTAAATAGAGCCAGGCTGCTTGGTTGGGTTTGTGGTTTTGCTGCAAGTCCTTTAATAGATTATATCTGTCCTTTCACCGATGGTGTTTACTGCGTAACAGCAAGCCGGCGAGTAAGAGTCATCGTTTGTCATCATTAAGTCGGATTTTACTGCTGGTGTGAGACCACACTCGGTCTTTTGTAATGCTGTGAATCTGTTTATGCAGTAAGTTTAGAGGAAGTAGGCCAAAACTGGATAGTCATAGCTTAAAGGAACTCTTTATGTACCCGATATCGAGGTTCCCGATGTTTCGTTGTTTTTCTTTTTTTTTTTTTCCAACCAGGTACCATTCAAAAATTGGGCTTAAAAAAAGATCTCTTTACAAACCCCTTTAGCACACACTCTACCATTGTTTATTATTTAAATATGCACAATAATACAATGATTGTGCATTGGAACTTTATAAGGTTTTCATTTTGCTCCTGCGCACACTGAGGAGGATGCTGAGCGGCAAAGACCAGCCTGAAGATCACAGTTTCAGAACTGTAAAGTTCAGCTGTATCTTGGAGGTTTCCCGGTTTCAAAAGCAACAATGAGACAATAAATCCATGAACAGAAGATGTTTTGGATGACTTCCATGTAAGAAGCCCTTTCTGAGAGCAAGACCATCGCCAAGCAACCCTGGAGTCCCAACTGGAATCATGTGCTGTGGTCAACTTTTTGGCCACACACACACACACACACACACACACACACACACACACCATTGTCATGTTTAGTGGAAAAAAAGGGCACTGCATACCAAAAAAAATAATAAAAATAGCATTGGGCCCATTTTACCGCCAGTTGTCCTTTTTAGCTGAAAGTCTTGCGGTCATTTTAGCTGGACGTCTCTGCCAGAAGGCTGGAACCGGGAAGTGGTGGGGTGACCCGAAGCCCTTGCTTTGAAACTCAAATTGACACAAAACGACAGTGACACAAAATCAAGGTTTTCGTTAATCAATCGATGGCTCTTGACCTGAACCCAATTGAAAAACTGTGATCTTAATTACGGAGAGCAGGTGACAAGAGAAACCCCAAGAATCTCAGCAAGTTCAGCATGGTACAGTATAGTAGCTCGAGATCCTTCTAGACGTGTTCTCCAAGCTTCTTACACACTCTCAATGAAATTGGGCTGTCTTATTTTTGGAATGTGATTTTTATTTAATAAATGAAATTTAGCCCATTTTTATGAAAGGTGCCAATAATTCTGGAGTTGACAATAAGTACGGTAGTTTACGTAGAGTAAGGTTTCCAACCACTGATTGAGGAGTTTGGGCATCTAGAGGAAGTTCATTCCACACACACACACACACACACACACATTGCTACCCTTAGCCCAGTTCTGGTGCCCGCTGTTCATGTTTAGTTAAAACATTTAATTACCACACTGCTAGTTGTATTTGCGTTTGGTATTACAGTACGACCCTCCCAGGCATTTGCCCCCTTTTGTCAAGAGATAACAAGTTCGAATCCAGACGACGTCTGTGTCTCGTTGTCTGACAGTCCAGGAGCTTATTAATGGCCTCCGTCGCTGTCTGGATGAGAAGGATGGTGTTCCTCTTTCAAAACAGCGCCAATCAGTTCACCTGTTGATTCTAAACCACCGTTCCTTTATCTGGCTGTAGAAAAAATAACAACGACTCACTTTGGAGACCTGAAGGACTCCTAAGGATTTCTTCATAGTGTAAGGGTCTGTCCGATCATTAAGAGAACACTCATGACAAAAAGCGAGCATTTAGGATACAACATTAATAATAGAATACTGCAATAATTATAGTCATTTTATTAAGGTTTTTGGTTCATGGAATAAAAATATAACGTGAAATGTGAAAGTATCATAATTAAATTATCTCACTCACTCATCGTCTATACCGTTCATCCTGTATTCAGGGTCCCGGGGTTCCTGGAGCCTGTCCCAGGAGGCTTAGGGCACGAGGCGGGGTACACCCTGGACAGGGTGGCAGTAATTAAACTGGCGGAACCAGCGTTTCTCAATCTTTTGTGTAAACCTATTACATCATGAAAGAATGTACAAAAAGTCATTCACAAAGTCGGGTGGAGCTCTGTGAGACCTGGGAATGATGTGGACATAGATTTGGACACTGTGTCTCCATACTGCTCATCCCTACGAGGCAGGGTGGACCGTAGATGGAGTGCCAGTCCATTGCAGGGCGCACAAGGACACACACACACACACACACAATGGGGAAACGTCAGTTCGCCTTCTCTGACGGTGGAAGGAAACCAGAGGAAATCCACCAAGCGCAGGGAGAACACGCAATCTCCACGCGCACAGACCTGCGGCAATCGAACCCTCGACTCTTGAAGCAGACACACACACTTTAAGACCTTTTTAGAGGGGTAAAAACAGAACCCTTTACACACAGGTAGGTGTGAGTAAAAAAAAAAACAGCGGAACCCAGAGGAAACCTCCTAACTCAACAAATCTACACAGATAAGATCCTGCTATGTGTATTCTGTTATATACGTATATAAAACCATAAAACTTTGCTTCCACATGACAGCCGTGCTATTATGATGTTCCATCACATGCCTACACACTTCTTTGCCCACCCAACACACGCACACGCGCACACACACACACACATGCTTCTTGACATTGAGTTATTCGTCGTGCTTTGACATCCGCATATTACCGCTTTTCTCTGTCTCGAGCTACTTTGACATCAGAGTGCTGTACGAGAGGCCAATTTGAGTCTCGCCGAAGCTGGCAGAGCGCGCCAGCATCCGGGGCGCCTCGCCGTATCAGCTTGACCCTTTAATGGAGGCGACGGGCACATCTTCCACACGAGGCCTGTAATAGAAAATACATTAAAGCATCATCCAGACAGTTTTGTCGTTTTTGTCTTTCCTATTATGCTGCGTATTTTGTTTCAATATTATCTGGGGAAGGAAAAAAAAAGAAAGAAAGAAAAGATGTAATACATTTGCAGAAGGAATCTGCTCATAGGTTTAGGTTTGCGCGCGCCTCGCTTATTGATCTGTTCGGGGCGTCTAACAGATGTAGGGTATTAAAAATTAAACCCTCCTTTAAATACTTTATCCGTTCATTAATCAAACACAGATGCCGCCGCGACTGCGAGGCACATTTCAGAAATGCGCGCCTGCCACACGATAATAGAGCATCTCCTCTTTGTATTTAACAAGAAGGGATTCTGTCTTGCAGTCAGTCGTGATAAACCGTCCCGCCACGCTGTTTATACTCACCAGCTGCCATATTTACTATGAATCTTAGAAAAGAATCCTATTTTCTGTACTGGCTGTGAGTCATGCGTTGAAATACTGCTCCTGGTGTTACAGAATCCTGTCTTAAAGCACATTTAAAAAGGAAATATCCTGTGTTAACCCAGGGACATGGACAACCCAGAGCCATCTGCTTGTTTTACCGTCCTCATGAGGACGTTCCATTGACATGACTAAGGATAAAGCGCGGCACGGTGGCGTCGTGGTCATCACTTGCACCTCCAGGGTCGGGGTTCCATTCCCGCCCCGGGTTCTGTGTGCATGGAGTCTCCCTGTGCTTGGTGGGTTTCCTCAGGGTACTCTGGTTTCATCCCACACTCCAAAGACATGCAGATTAGACTAATTGGTGTTGCCAGTGGTTCAGTGAGTGCGTGAGTGTGTGTTTGTGTGTGTGTGTGTGTCCTGCAATGGATAGGCAACCTGTACAGGGTGTACACCGCCTTGTGCCCTTAGACTTCTGGGATAGGATCCAGGCCCCCGCAACCCTGTATACAGAATAAAGTGGTATAGACGAGTGATTAATAATAAAGTGCATTAATGATATACATCTAAATGTCGGCTCTTTTAGATTTTCTTTTAAAGCACTCATTGTGCTCATAAAAAAACAGGATAAATGTCCCTTAAAGGTTAAACCTGTCAGGTATTCCTACTCATGGTTTTAACCGTGTAACAGGGATTAGTTTTTAGCATTAATTTGGCAAATACACCAAATGGTTGACTTAAGAACATTAAGTAGTTCCTAATTATTAATGTTCCCCTTAAAACTCATTTTTTGTTTTACTGTTTTTTAATGAACGTACTGTACAGTATATATGGCGCAGGTTCGGGCAGTACAGAGTGACATATCCCCCTTCTTTTTCAGCACAATCTAGACAATTATGATGAATTTTAGTTCATTTTAACCAACTATACAAACATGACTGAGCAAAAATAAAAAAGAAAATGGGTCACATAGGCAAAGAAATAGAACGGATACACATGACCAGCTGTTTTTATGGTTGTTTTTCGGGTGTGTCTACGACCAAGAAAAGAGTTCTACATTTTTATGACATCATTCCCATATTCCTAGTAATTCATATTCATAGTAATGATAACTTTCGTTCTATATGACGAACCCGAAAAACCCAAATACACAGTTTGATGTTTGAAGCCTCCCTGTTAACACACACCAGCAAGGCTTCCATATACTGTAAGCACATTTATATATACATGTACTGTATTTTTTTTTTAAATATCACTGACCTGTGCTGTGTTGCCGGCACGGATCTGTGCTGCTTGGGTTTTAAATGTACCACATGCTATACATTAATACATCAAAACTGTAATTGGGTGTTTCTCACGAAATCTTGGTTTTAAAAAATTTCAAGCATGAAAATTTGAATGAAAAAAATGCTTAAATGAATTTTTTTCCCAGACATTAGCAACAAAGTCTGCAGTATTTGTGAACATTAATTTAAAAACTTTACCTTAGCGTTTAACACCTTTTAGAACATAATTTTCCTAAAAAAATCTCATTACCGCAACACTCTGAAAACATCAACACTGTCAGAAAAGCAAATACATTTTCACATTTTTGAAAATGGATTATTAACAGTTGTGCACAGTTACTTGAAGTTCTGAGATAATATTTATTTTTACCTGAACAGTTTTTTTTTATTATTTTTTTATTAATTTCTCTCATTACTGCAACACCTTCCACAATTTACAACCATTTTAAAAAAATATTTTGATGAAACCTGAAATTTTTTCATAATGATGTGACAAAACTGAAAGAACATCGTTTGTAGATCCTGCACATGCATTTAAATTCAAAGTACTATTTTTCTATTAATTAAATTAACATGTAATAAACATCTGTTTCGGTAATAATATATGGGTTTAGGTAATGAGCTTAATTATTTTGGTAGTGATAATAAGTGTGGTTTTCTCCGGGTACTCCGGTTTCCTCCCACAGTCCAAAGATATGCAGGTTAGGCTAATTGGCGTTCCCAAATTGC
>JAQMYL010000009.1:4192463-4206172 GCA_030014365.1 Clarias pachynema
ATATATACACACACACCGCGGCTTTGTTTTGCTTTCTTGCTTTTTTATTTTATTTTATACAAATTCAGGAACCATCAATACATCAAACGCAACTTGTATCTCTTTCTTCTCACTTCAAAGGGAGCATTGTGTTTATTTTTTGTTACATTGTTGCACCTTCAGAAACATGGCCGATCTCGCACCTGGAACTGGAACTCACTTCTTTTTCTCTCTCTGTCTCTCTTTCTTTTTTTTCCCCTTGTTTTTTCCTTCTTCAGCAAAATGTTTATCGGTGGCCTGAGCTGGCAGACCTCACCAGGTAAAGCATGATCTTTGTCTTTTTTTTTTATCTTTATCTTTTATCTAGTGTAGGAAAATTATGAATCTACTGAGAGAGAGAGAGAGAGAGATTTTTGTCTGTCTATCCCAGAGTCCTCTATTCGACCCCTGCGCTCGCACGGCACGGAGGGGCGCTTATTTACGCACAGTGATAGAATGACTGACCCTGCTTCTTCTCCCTCTCTTCCCTTCTGTCTCCCTCTTTCTTCTCGTCCGCAGACAGCCTTAGAGACTATTTCAGCAAATTTGGCGAGATCAGAGAATGCATGGTGATGCGAGACCCCACAACTAAACGCTCAAGGTAAAAGAATCAAAGTCTCATCATCATCATCATTGATAATAAAAAAGCAGATTGTTCATGCGCACAAGGTTTCGCCGAAGTGTTGCTCAGGAGGAAAAAAAGCTCGGTGCAAACCCTCCTGCTGCTACTGCTGCTGCTGCTGCTGCTTTAATGCAGTCTGACATTGACTTGCAACCTTACATTGTAGAGAGGTGTGTGTGTGTGTGCGTGTGTGGGGTGCATGCATGTGTGCTGTCCTCCTTTTCTGCACATTTAACACGCCACAGCTGAGCTCCAAAACAGTACGTTTTTTTTTTTTTTTCCTTTACCCCTGTCCCGCAAAGGTTGCCAGTTTGCACGTTAAAAGGTCGCACGATGCACCAGAAACTTTTCCCAGGTGAAATGTGACACCGCACACACCTGGTGGGATTTAAGAAAAGAAAATCAAAGGAGGCACGATTCTTGAAATGACTGCTATAGAAATCTTTCAGTAGGTGCAAGATATTGATTTCGCCAGACGAAGCGAGGAACCTGATACTTTCTGGCGAGCATGATGCATCAGTAGAAATGATTATATTTATTTATGGTAAAAAAAAACAAAAACAAAATATAATAGCATAATCATCCATCGAAATGCTTTCTGGATGTATTTATTTTACAGTTTTGTTTTAAATTTTCAGCAATTTTAAACTTACAGCACCCTTAAATATACGTAGAGCGAATGTAAAAAAAAATCTGTGATGTAAAATAATAATTCTTCGCTCAAACCAAGAATCTCTAATTTATTTCCCATCGTCATCTTAAATCGTGCGCTCGTTATGTCCAGAGTCTGGCATGTCACGTTTTTGTCACGTCGGTTTCCCTGCACGAACGCACCTCGAGCCTTATTAGGTCAGTCTGAGCAGGTGAATCGCCAAGATGAAGTGGGAGTTCGTGGGAATCTGGCAACCCTACAGCCCTGCCTCGTGTTTCTCTGGCAGTTGGAGAGCCGGCCATGCAAAAGCTGCTGCTCTAATGCAGTCTGACATTGACTTGGGGTCTGTACAGCAACTGGAGAGAGAGAGAGAGAGAGAGAGGAATAGAGAGAGCACGCAAGAGAAAGTGTGTGTGTGTGTGTGTGTGTGTGTGTGTGTGTGTGTGTGTGTGTGTGTGGTGTCCTCCTTTCCGTGCACACTGAGCGGCTTCCTCAGAGCCGAGCGTTGATAGCTGCTATATTTAAAGCATCCTGACCTGCTCTGTGTTCCACTGACTAATGCTGCTGTCTAATGCAGGCTGACGTGTGTGTGTGTGTGTGTGTTATAGAGCTGTAATGCTGTCAAAATGTGACACTGGACACAATCACCTGACTGACTGAAACGCATCCAAATGTCTTTCCAAAAAAAAAATCCAGATTTGAAAACGTCACGGTGTGGATTTGCTCCAAAATCATACTTAAGCACCGTCAGTTTTCCCACCTATTGGCTGTGTTTAATCACTAACACGTTAATAACTGTATTATACACTACGTCAGATAACAAGAACACGCTTGAGTTACACACTAATCATGCTAGTTTAAATGACACATCATTCAGCTTAGAGACAACAGTGTGAGAAATACCGACAGCGCGAGAGATTTTCTTGGAAAAGCCGTTCTCAGAAATATCTATTTGTACAATTAAGGAAAAATAAATTTTCCTTATAACAACCACATCGCTCCTGTTCATGAGGATACATAATGAAAATGATGTCATGATGAAGTGTATGTCCTTTATTTCCTCCCTCTTTCCACTGTCTCCTGATGTCTGTGTCCGTGTGTCTGTTTTTTTGCCCCACAGAGGCTTCGGGTTCGTCACGTTCGCCGACGCCGCCAGTGTAGATAAAGTCCTAGCTCAGCCGCATCACGAATTAGACTCAAAGACGGTAGGTTGTTTATTTCTATTTATTTCCATTTCTATTTATTTCCACTTGTGCCATGTTTGCTTTCTTTTTTCTTTTTTTTCCATTCAGTGGAAATCCAGCATGCATGCACTTTGCTCTTGTTCTCCGACTCGCGATCATTAAACGCACCCGTTGTGTTAATGAAGAATAATTTCATGTTTAATCACGGCCCAGTCAGTACACATACACGTCTCAATGCATCAGTTCTTCCTTGGTTCTTCCTCAGAGGGAGGAGCTACAAGTTACAGAATTTGGACCAAAATCCCCCGGTCCTTCGTTGGCTAGACAGAGCTTTGTCTGTCAGAACGTCGCGATCCTAATAGACTGAGCTGAGTGTGTCCTTGTCGAGCCATGTTGTCCTTCATATTGTCCTTCATGGACATCTGGGAAGGTTACTCTAAGAAGGTTGCTGTCTGATGTTCTAGCTTCTTGCTTTTGGGTGTTTAAAAAATGCTTTTCAGCTGGCTTCTCATTAGAGAAATGTTTCAGTGATGTATCAGGATTCTTCTGTGTGGCAATCCATGTATGACTCCAAAATAATAATAATAATAATAATAATAAAAATTTTGTTTGCATTTAAGGAGGTTGTAATGTTGCAGTTCCGCTATAATCCTACAGATGGCGTGGTCTTAACTTTTCATCGTGTCCTGAGTAAATTATTTGCAAAGTTTGTTTAGAATCATAAGCAGATCTAAAATAAAATGTAATATCGATGCGATTATTTATAAGATTGTGAAGTGCAATACAAATCGAATCGGCACCGGAGTATCACGATAATATCGTATCAGTCTGGTGATTCCGGTCCCTACTTCTCATGTAATTTTTATTTAAGTATTTATTTTTTTGGATCACTATAAAAATAAAGTTTGTCCTGGAAACATATTAAAAATATATGCACGTGTGGATTTCATCGATTAGTTAGTTTAACTGAATAACGTCACTACACTTTTGCGTATATATACACACCTCGACCTCGCGCCTGCTCTTAGACGCAGATGTTGTTTTATTTAACAGCTGACATTCACATAACCAGAGCGTCCCCTCTGTCTGTGCCCATCACTGTGTCTTTGGGCGGGGGGGGGACCAATTCTTTTGAACCCTGCACTAAAAATCAGAAATGAAACAAATGTTAGCGGACGGCGGGGCGTCCGAGCTCGCAGTTTAAAAAGCGTTGGAAATGTCAGATGTGGAGAAGCACTTGAGGGGCGGTTAACGGAGGATGAATAACGGCCGCGCTGATTTACGGAGGGTAACAGTACGGCGGCGTGAGGAGATAAGAGTGTGTCGAGTGGCTAAATCTATAGTTCTGTAGCGTCTCTGTAGCTGCTTTTATTGAATTATTTAATACTGTCGTTGTGTTGTGCTGTTTCGCGTGGTGTGTAGGCCTGGCAGAAAGGACACAGTGTATTGGAAACCAATCCTGGATATAGTACACGGGACTCTTTGTAGTGTTTTTTTTTTTTTTTTTTTTCCCACAGGGTGTGTGAGAAGGGAGGAATGATTTAATGTCGATCATGCTACGGTGCTTTTGTTTTTTTTTTTTTTTTTGGAGAAAGGATCATTTTGTCGTTTGATCCCTCGGATACATGCTCGTCCTGACACACCTGAACGTTTACATTACGCCGTTTAGCCTTGAGGGTTAAGGGTTAAGGGTTAAGGGCCTCCCTCAAGGGCCCAACAGTGGTGGTGCTGGGGTTTGAACCTGGGATCTTCTGATCAGTAGTCCTGAAGCTATCCGCCGCCTTCTACATACATACTCGCAAACACGTACGATTGGCCAGTGCTAATTGTCGCTTTGATTGACAGGAGACAAAGCATGATGCCCCTCCCACTCTGATGGGATGGAAGATCATCAAAACTATATAGAAAGTGAATGACACTGTGTGTGTGTGTGTGTGTGTGTGTGAGTTTATTACAGATAATAGAAGACAAGGTTATTTGAAATAGACGCCACTTCAAGTCCCTTTAAATCCCAAATGTATAAAACATCCCTTACACGCCTTGCTAATTCGTTAAAATTCAAAAGATGAAAATCTAGCCAATCACATCACTGATTTGTATTTATTTACCAAAAAAAAAAAAAAAGCTTAATTATAAAAGGGTTTAAAAAATGCCTGAATGTGTAAGTAAGCACAAGAGTCAGGTGTGTTTAAACCATTTCCAACACACACATTCACACACGAGAATCGGATCAAGGATAACATGAAATATAGAGAGAGAGAGACAGAAAAGTCTCCCGAACGTCTGCAAAAATCTGTGCAGGATTTTTAGCAGGAGATGATTAAGTAACAGCTGCACCAAAAATAAAACGTGTGCGCAGCAATAAATAGGCGGAGTGTCGAGTGTGATCCCGAGTCCCGCGCACTGTGTATTTCTGTAATGCAAATCGCTGGAAAGTTTAAACGTCTATAGAGTTTGGCACGGTGTGATGAGAGACGCTGCTAGGGGAAAGAAGCTTTTTTTTTTTTTTCCTTTTTGTTTTTTTTTCTGCTTGTTGACATTGGTTTGTTTAAAATGGAAATTCAGGAGAGATTTTGGAAGACTTGATGTATCAGAGTTTAACCTGTTTTTATGTCTGAATGTGAATAAGCACCCGGCTCATGTTTATGTAAAAGTCTCTTAAAGGCAACCTTACAAGGTCAGGCCTAGTAACATGACCTGCATGCAGTCACAATTATGGGCCAGATTGGGAGGTTTTCCCCCTAAATTTGGCCACTTTATTTATCAAAAATGTGTCTTGATGCTCCCTAGCCTCGAAGTGCAATGGAAACGTGTTTGCTCCATCATCGCGAGTTCGATTCCCGGGTGATGCTACCGCTATCCGTAGCCGGGAGTCTAGAGAGCAGATTGGACACAAGTGGAAGGGTTGTAACATCGTCCCATAATGATACTCGAGCTGCAGTTTGAAAAGATGCGTTCACGTGCGTCGGGGAAGCACGGCTCAGTCTGCGCCCTCTCCTGATGCAGGAGGGGTGGGAATTGCACATGACTAAATTAGGGAGAAAAAAAAAAAAGTGTCTTGGGCGAGTAGAAGTTGTAATACTTGTAGTTGTATTGAACCCACAGCACTAACCACTGCGCCACCACGCCACCTTGAGTAAACACAACTCTTAATATTTAAATATTACTGTCAGATTTTCAACACTGCCTAGGCGGGATTTTATCGGTGTGATCTGGCAACCCGGGGTGCAACTGAATTCCAAAAATGTTGGATAAAAATTGTGAGCAAATCACACAAACGTTTGGCAATCTGTCTGGACTCATAGAAAATATACACCACACCATGTACTGTCTTTAAAAAAAAAAAAAAAGAGGGAAGAAAGAACAAAAAAACCTCAAGCGTGGCAAATATCATGCACGTACCTTTGACGCTCGCGCTCTCTCTCTCTCCTTTCAGTGCAGTGATTTATAAATAATATTTTAATTATTTTATTTGGCATTCATAATTTGTTTAAAATTAAAAATTATTCTTTTAACTTTTGATAGCCTTGGACTGACTAACACAATCAGATTTATTACAGTAATCCATGATAATATTTGACTTTTTTTCTTTTACTTTTTTGATTCAAATATAAAACATTTTTTATAAGGTTTTCAAGAGATATTTTCATGTAATATTTATCCTGCTACAAAACTAATCCCTCAGTTAGATGATTACTAGCTGCTGGCTACAGAAAAATTAACAGTTTCTTGAGCCATCCATGGTTGTCCACAAATCCGTAACCCAGGCACTTAGGATGAGCGCTCTGTGATTTGTGATTATTATTATTATTATTATTATTATTTTTTTTTTTTATAAATGTTTTTAGTTGCATGATGGACAATGATGACAACCACCAAGCCGACAAACAAACCTGCTCCTTATTGAGTGTGTGTGTTGATTAATAACGTGTCTATGTTTGAACTTGACACACTCCTTGGTGTGTGTGTGTGTGTGTGTGTGCCGCACCTCAGCGCTCAGTCCCAGACACCAGACTAGGAGTGATGTGAGGTCAAAACAAAACAGTCTGGCTCAGGCCTGAAACTTTGCCTAATCCCAATGTCCGCGATCTCCAAAAAAATGGCAAGCGACTCTCTAATTATTTATATATATATTGGTATCTTATTGTGTTTAATCAGCTATATAAGTATAAATTATAGAATAATAGCTTATAGAACTTTAGTGTAGCTGATTCTGTTTAACCAAAAAACAAAGACTTTGGTCTAACTAATGCGTTTTTTAAAAATCTTTTTTTTTGATGTATAAATAATATCTTAGAAAGCTTTAATCCAGACTTCTAATCTTTGCTTAAAGTGGTCTAACATGATACTATCAGTACTGTGATATTTTTCTTTACCTTTGACTAAAATCAGAGGCTGTGGAGTTTAAAACTCTGCATGACGTGACGCTTCGTCAGCGAGCACGCCTCACTCCGCTTTTATTTACGTGTACACAGCGTGTAAACTCGCTCCGGGTTAAACATCAGCTCTGTGTCGACTCATGTGACTCCACCGGCCTGCTCCTCATTTCCCTGCTCAAACACACACACACACACACACACACACACACACGTTTACACAACCAGATATCTGTCGTCTATGGATTTGTCTACAGGATTGTTGGTTATGATTTTGTGAGTTTTGTTTTTTCCGCACCGCAGGTGACGATGCTGCTTCATTCCTCCAGCTTGATATTGCGGCTAATAATCTGATTAAAAGTCTGCATCAGATGTCCTTACAGTCTGTTAATGACAAGGAAAAACAGGATGTGATGTCATTCGGCTGATTTTATTTATTAACTCAAAGTGTTATCGCGTTAATTGTTTACCTCAGGGCTTGTTTGCACTTTAATAATTAACGAGAGTTGATTCTCTGTTTGTCGGTATTGCAACTTTGATTAGCGATGCTGATTTCTGGGATTCATGTGATAGTGTAAAATATCAGGGTTTTGCTTGAGGGGGTTTATCATCAGATGAATTACTTGTTTAATTATTGAAAATTGGTCTATTATATCATTTATAAAACCAACGATTATAAAAATAATCATAAAGTTTGATCTATTTTACATAAATATGGGACGTTCAAGTCAAAGCGGGACTTTTAACTGCGCAGCTTGCATTCGTCAATTGTTTTACATTTAAAAGTCCCGGTTTGACTTGAACGCTCTTGTAAGCTCTTTAAAAAAGAATGTACTAAATAATGATTATCTTTAGATAAAGCAGGTTGTATGGTGAAGCGTCTGGGTCGCTGTTTAAAATGTCTCGAGTCCCAGAGACTCAAAAGCTGGTTGTTTTGTTTAAAGTTTGAGTTCGAATCCTATCACAGAGCCGCAGTCGAACCCCATGCTCTGCTCGGGTTCTGGTTAGGGGGTTTGGATAAAATCACCTGCCATGTGAATGCGTGTAAACATTAGTGTAATACCTAGAGAGAGAGAGAGAGACGGAGGGAATCACATGTAACAGAACAGACTGAGTTGAACTGAGCAGATGGGCTCGCTGTCTTTAACAGAAACGCAGTGCATTATGTCATACCTGATTACTCTGGCAGGATTTTGGACAGAATCTTTAAGATTGAGGATAATGTTTGCATGCAGCGTTGCATGTTTCATACTCAGGGAAGATGATTGCAGAATTCTCTTAAAGATCATGAATGCCAGATTAAAGGGAACTTCATTTTGTAAATCTTTTAGTAACCACCTTGAAAACAGGCTCAATGTCACCGCGTTTTTGCATAATTAAATTTTAATGTGTTAAATAAAATAAATAAATAAATTATACATTCATCAGGAATTAATCACTTTGCCTGTGTTATTATATGGTTGGGGAAAATAATTTTTTTTATTTGTTGATGTATCGTGATAATGATATATTTGTGGTGGTAAAATATTAATATCGTATCAGGATATTTATAAAATCACGATACTTATAGAATCACGATACAGATCGAATCGGCACCTAGGTATCGCGATAATATCGTATCGTCTGGTCCCTGGTGATTCGCGTCTTTAGAAAACATATGGTGGTCTGATCAGTGTTAAGTGATTTTATTTTTCTTGCATTACAGCATTTCAAAGCCATTTGTTATGACTCTTTTCTCTCATCCATTCCAGAATACATTCATCTTCCGGAACATCCACGGATCTCATTCTCAATTACATCATAGCAGCTAGAAACAGTAGTTCCTTCATCAGCCTTGTTTGTTTCCCTCGTCTCTCAAAGTTAATAAGACAAAAACTGTCTTGTCGTGGTGCCGAGAAACCAGACAGCAAAAAAGACTCTCATGTCGGAAACCGCTGGATAAAAACTCTTTCTTCCATAAACTTGGAATAATTGTCTCCTCGCAGCAAACTTCCCTATATCGCCGTTTGTAAAGTCTGTTAGTGTGCAGCGTTTGTGCCGTATAAGTTCCTGTGTAAGTGAAAACTCAACATATGGTGAAGAAGAAAAAAACAACAACAAAAAACTGCTGATGGTTTCACAGTGAAAATTCACACCGCGTTTACTGTGATGAGCAATTAGCAAGTTTTCTATCCGGACACACACGCACAACGCCGGTTTCAGCGTGGCCGGAATTGAAGCACGAAACCTTTTGCACCTTTTGACTCTCTTCGAAACCACACGATTCCGGTCGAGGGTTTAATTAACCCTTGAGCCGACAGCTCGGGCCAATTAGCTCAACCGCTCGACCTATGCGCTGGAAGCGAGCGAGCAGGAGGATCCTCAGGACAATGGGTTCAGCAGCAGCAGGCCGACCCGCCGGCGGGAAAGACAGAGCAGGGGAAATTTCCTGCCGCGGGTTCGTGCGACGCGGCGTTCGCGTGTGATGTGCTGTAGAGCTGAATAGCCGGAACTCGAAGAGAAAACAAATGCCGCGAACATCTTTGAACGCTCTGTTGACTCTAAATGATCCTGGCTTTGGCTCCGAGTGCCCCGGATATCTTGTTTGCACACGCAGTTTCTGGGTTTGGTTCTTTAGTCGCCTGGTTCTTGTAGAGGCAAGTTGTCGACTAGGAAATGCAATGGCGCGTTCAATACGTTTTCTGTTCAGGATCCTCCTGGACAGCGGTGTAGCTTTGTATCGGTGTTGTATTGTGTTGTCTGGCAGCGCACATAACGTGAAGGATCTTTTTTTTTTGTTGTTTGTTTAAGGCTTTTTACTGTTGGTGGTCCAGAACTTCCTTTTGCTTTTCCGTTGAGAAATCCAACGATTTGATAATTAAAGACAAACGATAAAAATGCAATCATATATTTAATGTCTAAATTTATTTCAACCCAATTGCATTATTTAGCTCAAAAAGTCGTTCAAGCAACACAAACACCCCATTACCCCCTCCCCCACCCTGCAACATGGATACACAAACGGTTCATCTTTTTTTAATCGTCACACTGCACTCGTTTATATTTAGTATGTAAATTTTCACGCTCTTGCTCTAAAGCATCTCGAACGCGAGGCACTTTATTATTGCGCCATTGCGCGTCATGATTGCACCAGATTGTGCTAGGATTCAGATTTAAACCTGCAATCTGCACACTTTCGGCAGTTCTAAGTTAATTTTATTATATTATATAATAATAATACTAATAATAATGATAATTCTTTCTAAATCCGAATCTGCTCGATGAGGCTGTGGAAGCTGGAAAGATAAAACGTGTTGATTTATCGTTTAATGATATTTTATTCAGCGTGAGATTACAGAGACGCGGCCGCGGTCCTACTCGTTTAGGGTTACATTTACATACGGATCTGGAAGTCGTTTGCATTCGCATCATTTGCAGGCGCTCCCGTGCGATCGTATTCCCAATCCCAGTCTATCTCTCCCTTCTTCTCTGAAAAAAAAGCAGTGATTTTATTTATTTATTTATTATTTTTTTTGCTTTTGGCCAAATCTGCAGACATTTGATCGGATTAGTCCCGGCAGGATTGACACATCAATGTTAGTCGCAGGCTGTTGCTCGGTCTTGCATTGGAGAAAGAAAGAAAAATAGTATTTTCTTTTTTGCCTGACACTTCTTCCCGTAGTTATTTCCCTACTGCATGGAGCTTCATTCATGAATCGCGGATTCTTTGAAAGCACCGCTCAACGAGCCGCTTACTGTACTTCATCTCCGTGCTGCCTACACACTGCGTAGACAAAACAGCCTCCGGCAGACGTTATGTCAGACATCACAATGGAAATACTAATTGAAGTGATCCATACTGATTATTTCTTACAACTTCTAATCAGTGATGCAAATTACTTTAGCCAGAAAGGTCAGTTTTGGTTCTCAAGATCTTGGGTTAAATGGTTTTTACTTTATCATTCCTTCATCACTTGCAGGCGTCTGTCAGATCGCGTGTGCGGAAAAGGTTGAATAGCGCTATCCTCTGATTGTGAGGCGCCGTCTTGAGCATGATGTAGCATGAGCAAGAGGTTTAAAAAGATGCGGTTTGGCCAGCTCGGCATGCCGTCACTTTCCCTGTTGTATGATGGGCTGGAGGGTGAATATTAGCAGGCGACAAATGAGGGGGAAAAAAGTCGGAGCCAGAGGTGCTGTAATAGTCAGAACAGCAGAGAAGGAGAGCACATGTTTTCAAGGTTCAAGGTAACAAGGAGGTTGTGAGTTCAAGCCTGATCCACTTTTCTCTTCAACTGATTTCTTTTCGGATAAAATCCACAGCTCCACAGTCTCTTCTGAGTAACAGATCCAAGCATCGTTTGGTCTGATGTTGAAAAGTGAAGGTTAGGATGTCGGCTAGGTTCTTCTTCCACCGACTTTCCTTTGCTCTCTGCAGTAAAACCAGAAGAAGAGCAGCAGGGTTACATAAGGCCTCGTCACACCTGCACACTCTCCTGCTCCGGTACCTCGCTGCCGGTCTGTGCTTAGACCAGACACACACTCGCTGTGGGAAGCAGGTTTACCTCCGCAGAGGTGTACGGTTTCACAGAATATGAGTGTCGGAAAAGTGATGACTTACTTCCACCCGTGTGGAAACGGCTTTTTTTTTTTGGAATATATTTTTTTAAGCCGTTCCCTGTCCTGCACCGGGTCATCATCTTCTTTAACTTAAACATCCCCTAACATCAACCGCCTGCATCTGATGCAGGTGACGATGCGCACCAGCGGTATCTGCTGAATTCGGGTAATTCGACCTTGTACCAAATTCCTGTTGCAGCTGGTTTCATCACTCCCCGAGAGCTGAAATGATAATGGAAATTTGGTGCTGCGTGATATACTGTATATATTGTTTATGCATCGCTATTGACATTGAGTGCATTTTGCAGAACAGACCACTTTGCATCAAAAGCTGCTGTTGCGGTATGTGAATAAACCCTGTAATAAATATAAGCTTAAATATATACACTATTTATTATGGTACACTGTTATGAGCCATCTACTACAACTTTAGACACTTAGACACATAGACTCAAGCGGTACTCAAATTGGAGGTAAAATGTTTTTCATACCCAGTATTACACTTTCCTTCATTTTCAGTTTATGTTTGTAAAAGGTTTAGTAAATACAACTGAATTACTTGTTTTAATCCAGCCTTCAGTTTTAAATGATTGATTCTGAGTGGTCAGAATTAAATATGCTGATTAAAATCTTTTGTAAGGAGTCTCCAGTGCCAGGGTTTGTGTTATAGTCATGTCCGTGACAGGGAAAGCCAAAGACTTGCTTAGTATCATTGATAACATAAAAAACTGCTGTACTGTACATGATGATAAGAATTATGTTTATTGTTTCATAACAATAAACATAACTGTAAACAGATAATAATCGCAATGAAGGTTTTGACTTAACAGTGTTTGACTGCGGTAATTGAAATGAAATTGAAAGTTTAATAGATCAGTTGCTTGTTTATTATTTGTATTTTTTTGTAATAATTTTGAGTTGATATTGGCATACATCCAAGAGAGCATTTGTCCAATTTTTCGATGATATTCTGGATAAATAGGTTTGAACGCAAAATGCTAAATTTAATAGTTATATATCGCAGTTTAAATCGCAGTTGCAATACGTGTCAAAATAATCACAATGTGACTTCTATTTATTTATTTATTTATTTATTTATTTATGTATTTATTATTATTATTATTTTTTTTTTTAGCAAATTGTGTGGCTCTATTCTTAACCAAAGACTTTAATCTATAAATATTTTGTTACATTTTGTTGACATTTACTTAAATCTGTTGTAGATTACAAATTTGCTACAATAGAACAGATTAGTAGTATATATTTTTCATAGTTTTTGCTGTACTGCATTTTTTCCCCAAAGGTTACATTTCATGAACATCCAAAAATTTTTAAAACACCTTTCTGTAACCCATAACTACAGGTCATATTAGCTTAGTGAAGATTTATTTCAGTGTAGATTTATTATTGTTTAATATTTTCATTAATTCATTTAGTTTGCATTCTCTGCAAGGCAACATTAACTAAGCGGCCTTGAAGATTTTCACACATGCAAAGCAGAGGCGGCGGGGGATGTGTACGAGCATGCAATGCAACAATTTTTCATACAGTATTGTCCTTAACACAATTATTATCGGTTTTCATTGTTGTGAAACGTCCTCGAAAAAAAAATAGTTCCTGTCATCATGTACTTTGCAGTCCTTTACATTACCTGGTTATTACCATTAGCTGGTTATTGATCTGCACAGGGGGGGGGGGAGGGTTAACCGCCTTGTTTAGCCAAGCGCGGAGTTAATCTCGCGGAGGGTGATGTAGCCAAAATATTATGATCTCATGTTACAACATAAGATAACTTTTTTTTTTTTCCTCCCCTCACTTTACCTGTTGTGCTCTGTGATATTCAGATTTGAACTTCAGAAAACCTACACGGATTAAGTTATATAACATCGGAAACGAGGACAAACTGCTAAACAGTGTGAAGTAGAAGTCACGCTGACTAGCTTCTGTAAATATTTAATGTTGTTTTAAATGTGGGGAAAAAAAGAGGTATTAAGCACATATGGCACAAATCTCTTAAAAAAAAAAAAAAAATTTAGAGTTATTTAGAGTGAATAACGGTGCTGCTAGACACACTTAGAGCTAATCGTTTTAAGCTCAACGTTTAACCAGCTAGCATTGACGGTAGGGATGCACCGATACCACTTTTTTGGAAAACGAGTACGAGTACTTGCATTTCAGTACTCTCCGATACCGATACCGAGTACTTAATAAAAACATGATTTAAATTTACAGAAACAGACGCGGAATTGTTGCGCATGTAA
>JAQMYL010000009.1:4221091-4263009 GCA_030014365.1 Clarias pachynema
TCATAACACAACCTTCAAAATTTTTCATATCTACTGTGAGACAAGATGTTACTAACAGTGTAGAAAATTCTAGATTTAGATTAGCTGTCATGTGGTGAAAAAGTGCTAGATTGGCTATGGCTAGTTGATTTTGCTAAATTGAGCTAAGCTAAGGATATATGCTAAGAGAGGTTTGTTTACTGCTTCTAGCATTTAACGTGTGTGTGTGTGTGTGTGTGTGTGTGTGTGTGTATGTGGGGAAAGAAGGAATGCTGTCCTCATAACACAACTTTAAAAAAATTTCACAGCTACTGTGAGACAAAATGTTAGCTGTCATGTGGTAAAAAAAAAGTGCAAGGTCAGCTGTGGCTAGTTGGTTTTGCTAAATTGAGCTAAGCTAAGGATATATGCTAAGAGAGGTTTACTGCTGCTGGTATTTGTTTACTAGTGTGTGTGGGGAAAGAAGAAATGCTGTCCTCATAACACAACCTTCAAAATTTTTCATATCTACTGTGAGACAAGATGTTACTAACAGTGTAGAAAATTCTAGATTTAGATTAGCTGTCATGTGGTGAAAAAGTGCTAGATTGGCTATGGCTAGTTGATTTTGCTAAATTGAGCTAAGCTAAGGATATATGCTAAGAGAGGTTTACTGCTTCTAGTGTTTAACGTGTGTGTGTGTGTGTGTGTGTGTGTGTGTGTGTGTGGGGAAAGAAGGAATGCTGTCCTCATAACACAACTTTAAAAAATTTTCACAGCTACTGTAAGACAAAATGTTACCAACAGCGTCCTGTAGAAAATTCTAGATGTAGATTAGCTGTCATGTGGTGAAAAAGCACTGAATCAGCTGTGGCTAGTTGATTTTGCTAAATTGAGCTAAGCTAAGGATATACGCTAAGAGAGGGGTTTGATGCCTAACTGTCTAATTATGAATATGAATATTAACACGTTAACAGCATGTAATCGAGAAATTTGTACACATGACTATTTTTTTAATGCAAATTAATCATGTGACCAAATTTGACCCTGACGGTTTCGCACGATCGCAGTGCGGTTACCTGTCTGTGTGTGATACTGGTGTTTAGCTTTGATAATGAGATAACTGAGGAAACATCACCTGATGTGCTGAACGACAAGTTTCATTATTAAAAAAGCTTTTAGATGGAGGTTTGGTTAAAACCGAAGTTGTGTGCTATTTTTACAGGAATACTTTAAATGTAAGATGCGGGAGGGGTGGCTCAGGCGGCTAAGGCTATAGGTTGTTGATTTTTGGATCTGATGATCCGGGTATGAGCCCTAAACCCCCATAAAACCCAGCCAGTGCAACGAAAGCGGGCGCATTGGAGAGATTTTAATTCAACATTTGTTATATGTTAATGTTTGAGATATTATAAAACTGTTTCCTCTAAACAGTTTGTTATGCATCTTTTTAGTTCATCATCGCACGTTTAAATAAATCTGAGTATTTTAAAATTATGATTAATCATGATTAATCACAGTCTATGAAAAGCACTAATAAATATATTATTAAACCCACTAGCATGCGCGGCTAGCACGCGCTGCAAAAGGAAGCGGCATTCGTGGTGTGTGTGTTAAATAGCTGCCCTCTGTCTGCCCCGGCCCTCTTTAGCAGAGTGTTATGAGAGGATTGGATAGTTGCTGGGTCAGTGAGTGTCGTATTCGAGAGCTAAGTGTCTCTCTAAGTGTATTAGCTTTTCTGACGCTTTTACCTTGAAGCTTTTGGAGGTCGAGCGGGAGATTCTGTCTAACGCTTCTGCCGCCGCGCTCGACCCCGCCTCAAGGTCTTTGGCAACGTGTTGCGCTTTCTTCAGGAAAGAAAAAAAAATATTTTTATCATCCTGTGATGGTTATTAACTTGTATCATTTTTGTGTTTTAAGCGAATTCTGCGTAGATGGGATTCTCCCTCGTGAGTGGTGCGAGCCTGTCCCAGTTAGTCTCAAAGAAAGATGATCAGAGCGCGTGTGTGTGTGTATAAATATATATTTGTGCGTGTATATTCATTCTGGCCCAGTTTTCTCTCTAACACTCGGCCCTGTGAGTGGAGCTGCTGTAGCGATGTTTTGCACTCGTGGTTTTATCCCAGTGCTCACTTTTAATAACGGCGTTCGGAGTGAAAAATCCCAGTACTCCCACACGCCATCGGTAGTGAAAGAGGCTTCTGGTGCGCCGGTGTTTTACAGGCAATTACTGTTCATCTCTTTGGTATTGATTGTGGCGTATGAGGTGTTGGGGAATGTTAGGGAATAGGATCGCAATACCGGGACGCATCCAGACAGGGCGAAGTGTGGATTTTATGGCAGATTTTCCAGATTTGAGTGTTGATTAGATGGAGGAATTCTGGGACGTCCAGCATGAGGGTTTACAATTCCAGTCTTCCCAGTCCTGAGCGTCTAACGTATTCTAGCTTTACGTTTTTGTTTAATATTCATTCTCGATTCTGATTGGTCAGAATTATTTACTTCACACAGAGTTATGCAAACCATCACAATGTGAGATCTGTAAGGGGATGGTTGAAGGAAAGTTGTTGAGATGATGAGAATTCTGATATAATAGCGATATAGTGTAGGTCAGAGGGTCAAACTGGCTCCAGAAAGGGCCATGTGGATGCAGGCTTTTGATCCAAGCAAGCAGAAGCTATGCCTTCTGCTTGGTTGGAAAGAAAGCCTGCACCCACACGGCTCTTTCTGGAGCCAGTTTGACACCCTGGTGGAGGTGATAACAGGAACCAGGGGTGCTGAAAAGGGGAGTGGGGATAAGTAAGGACGATTCCAAGGAAGCCTAAAGGCATTTTCACACTAGGCATGATTGATTTGTGCCGTATCCAGGAATGATTTCTACCCCCTTTCCATTCCCTCAATGGCCAGCGTTCACATAGCTGTGTAGGTCGGAGGATGAGATTGGTGCATGATATGTGCATGATGTACGATTGGCTTTAATCTGTGCCCCGAGTGCATTGTATCGTTCCCGAGCACGGAGCGGTTGTGTTCTCACTGATCAAAATGAACCAGGCTTTGGGGTCAAGTGTTCTGGAAAACGATCCCAGGCCCTAATGCGAAAACGCCCTAAGTGAAAGAGAGTGCTTAAAAATGGACCAGCAGTTCAACAGGGTAGGCGTTGTCAGGGTGTAGGGCCCGGTGTATTAGGTTTCCAATGGGCCCCTGAAAGGAATGGGTGTTCCATAACAAAGAACGGGGGGATAAAAAAGCCTGTAATTGCACTGGTTTTAAGAGGAATAAAATATCAGACTTGTCAATAGACGGACAATGACTGTACGAATGAATGAATGAACGAATGAAACCCCCTCGGTGAGGCTTAAAGTCTTTTTAAGAGCAACTCTGCTTTCATATTGAGCCACACCGGCCCATCGTGTAGTTGATTATTTTTCTATACCAGCAGATCCCCGAGTGTTTTATTCCCTTCTCAAGGCACTTAATTAGATGTTTAAGACAACCGCGCTTGCCTTTTAACTAACATTTACTTTGTTTTTACTTCGGGGAACAGAACAGCACCTCTACCGAACCTTTTATCTGTCACTTATCTTCGTGTCCCTGTCTCGACTTTCACCCGGCGTGTCCTCAAGCTCTTCAGTCTTCCCACTTTCTAAACATGCTTTTAATCCCTTTAACATCCTCTCTGCTGTGCGGAGAATGCACATTAAGCACATCTACCGTAAGGACGCTGGGACGCGCGGCTGTCTCAGCACCGTGGCCAGATTGGTACCGGTTATGTACATGTCCTTTCTTTGACCCGAACATGGCTGCCGTCGGGGTTGCGGGTTTGGTTTTTAAGCCGTCTTGCCCGCAGCACTCCGTGTCTGTTGCAGAGTGATTCATCCCTGCAGTTAAGCCTCCACAGTTTGGGTTTGCAGGAGAACAAAAAGCCCAGAAAGCCGAGACAGAGGAAGCGCTCGCACGCGATCGTCTCACTCCATCGTCTCACTCCGTCTCTCTCCCTCTCTCCAGGAAGAGGCACGGTTTGAGAAAGTAATCGGTGAGCCATTAAGATTAATAGCACAATTAGCGGCTAGCTACGGTCAATCTTTAAGGTGGGAGTACGGAAGCGAGTCAAGACGCTCAGAAAGGAAGGCTTAAGTCTTCGATTGAAGGTTATTTGCCTCGAACTGAGAATTCCCAGAATACTGTATTTTTTTTTTTCTTTTTTCTTTCTCTCGAGAGAAGTCTTTGCTTGCAGCTGGAGACTACTTCTTGTTTCTATATTTAGTTTTGTCTGGCCTTAAAGCATGAGGTTCGCAGCGCCAGGTTTAATTACTGGCTTAATCTAATTAATTAACTGGTTAATTAGGGGACACTGACCATCCGCGCATCCAGTATCCTATACGTAAGATTGACAGACGTCATGCCGTGTAGTGATCAGATTCAAGACTGGGTGTTTCCAAGAAGGACAATTAGTCCATTTAAAAAATTTTTGAGGAAGTCTCAATAGTTCTTGATAGCTAGCTTGCTGTGTGTGTATGTGTGTGTGCGGTGAAACAGATGAACACTGCAGGATAACAAATCTAAGGCCAGCCTTCATTCGTTATATGGGGCGTATTAACTTTTGCCTTTTCCTTGGTCAGCAGGTGCTGCCATCTTTGCAGTGCGCAGTGTTCTGTCAGAGATCGTTGTCGAGATTTAGCCAAGCCCGTGCCCTCACAGCGAAGCCAATGAGCCGAGCGACAGACCGCGGCTGAACAAGTGACCAGTGGATGCAACCAAAAAAAAAGATAGAAAGAAAGAATCGGGATTGTGTATCGAGGCGGATATTGAGGTGTATCTCCGGCGGCTCTTTCTCTCGAATCGTAAATGTGATTTTTGTGTGCGGCGCCACTGTAGAGCAAGACGAGCACTCCTATCTACTCCTGACTCCTTAAAACCGTTTCCTGCTAATTAATTCTGTCCTAACCTGCATGCAGACGTTTCAGTTCCTGGCTTTGAACAGTTTGAATAATGCATGCGTTTTCTTTTCTTTTCTTTTTTTTTCTTCCTTTGTACGTTTCATGGAGCCGTTCTGAATATATGAGAGAGCGAGCAAGAAAAAGAGAGAGTAAGTCTTGTCCGTCTTTTTCCCCTCTACTTGTGAAGCTCCAAAGTGAGCAGGCTCTGGAGCACGGTAATCAGCTCGTAGAGAAACTGTAGGGAACTCGGCAAGAAGTTCCACGTGGGCTGAGGAGAGCAGGCTCTGGACTCGTGCCCGAAAACTGGAGAGAAAACGGGTTTAACGCCAGGTACGTTCTGTGAAGCTGGACATGCGAAGGACTCTCTGAGATCTACTCCGGATCTACTCTCTCTCTCCTGACGGAGAGGGCGCTAACCTTCTCCTAACCTGGCGTCTCGTCTCCAATTCCAAGCTTCAAGCTGGAACTCGGATGAAATCGGATATGAATTAGCTTTCGTGTTTATCCAACAAACATGCCGTTCAAGAAAATCAGTATAACATCGCTCGTATAATCATATCGCTCACAAAGAGTCACTAGAGTTCATATACTGATACACACTGCACGACACTGATAAAGCATTAAACCTTCAGTTAGGGCAAAAGTAATTGCGCCCTATAACGAGAGCTTCAACGGATGAAGATTTTCTTAACCAGGTTCATCGTTTACTCATCATTTTCTGTTGTGTTTTATTCTTAATAAATATTCATGTACATCCATGATGATAAACCATGATCTTTTTAAGACTGATCTCTTAAAAAGAAAAATCTCCTGTAAATCAGGGAGGAATTTTTCAGGCGGTTCTGCCAAAAGAAACATTTACACACAGCAATAAATAAATGATTGATGAATGAGGTCCGGAGGACGGGCGGAAAAAGGAGGACTAACTAAGCAAAGGGCAGCGACTCAACAGAGCAGGACGCGATAAGGACCTGGAAGCAATCGGAACGCCGAAACACGAAAGAGGAAAAACAGGCCAATTATTTGTTTCCGTCAGACTTTACTCCGCGCTAGACGAGGTCACGAGGGCCAGGACTTTTTTCTGTCTTTTTTTTTTTTTTTTTTCCGTGGGGCTGGAATAAGTACGACCGGAATAGTGCAGAGGGGACGTGTGACGGGGCGACGCCGAAATGCAGCCCGAGCGACCCCGCCTCCGATTCTCTTCCTCTATGGGTCATCAGGGAGCCGTGTACGGGCGCGCTCCACCCTTCGCCTCATCCTCTACCTCGCCTGTCGCTTTCTCTCCTCTGAGGCTGCAGAAGGGCAGAGCTCCTCTGATTAATGACTTCATTTCTCTCATTGTTTTTATTCTGATGGAGAAGGAGAAAGGGAAGGGAGGAAGAGAGGGCGGGGAAAAAAAAAACAAGTGCACGCACGCTGATAAATGAGTAAAAAGAGACACTGAACTGACCTTTAGCAATCCTTTGTTATTGATGTTTTTTTTTGTTTTTTTTTAAGCAAGAGCAGCTTGACCTATGATCACGATCATTGTTTACAGTGCTCGTTACAGCTCACTCGACATCTTTCCCTAGTCTGAATTAACATTTTTTTTTTCTTTCTCCTTTTACGACCTCCTTGAATTTTTCCCCTGTAAAGGAAGGATGAGCCGCGCTATTGGATGAGACAATAAGACTAAATTGAGTATGCTATTTCAGCCCCTGGTGTGGAAAACTGTAATTTGGGAAGCTTTTTTTTAGCAGGTTTAATTTGACTTTCCTTTTTTTTTTCTCCCCACCTAGGTTTTTTTTTTTTTTTTTTTTTTTTTGGTGGGTTGAAGTTTACGCACGTATGTACGTGTGTGTGTGTGTGTGTGTGTGTGTGTGTGTGTGTGTGTGTGTGTGCTGAAAACTCTCAGGGGTGCACGTGATGTGCACTTGAATTGTATCAGAGAGAAATGCTAAATAGGGGATAATAGAGGATAACGAGTTACTTAAGAGACCCAATACACACACACACACACACACACACACACACACACACACACACACACACACACACACTGTCCTCTTCCTGACTGGGTGGGATAGGAGATGAGCTGGACGGAGACAGTTTGTGAGTTCAGATTGGAGCTGCTGGGGCTGAAAATGGGATCGTGTGTCGACACGTCTGAATATGTGACGTTTATGAACCTTGATCACACTGCCTATTAAAACACCATTACTGATTTAATGAAGGGGAGAGTTGAAATGTGGGTAAAGGGGCGTTCTAATTAGGCTACTTGTCGAGGGTCACTGAAAAGCTAGTCTCATTCATACACACACACACACACGGAGAGAGAGACGCATGCACATTTGGGTTTATATTTGCATTTCCCCCAGGGCTAGGAAAGTAGCCGTTTCCAGCCGAACAGAGCTGAAGTACTAATGTTTTTGCATCATTTCCTTTAAAACCCCCAAGTCGTGCTCCTGAGACTTGTTTGTCTGATTCTAGAAAGTGTTGGTGTAAACATTAGGCTAAATGAACCTCCGAGTCAGCAACGTCAACGCATGTTTAATGCACTTGCGTGGTACGTTTAAAGGGACAGGATGTGTGTGTGTGTTGGTGTGTGTGTATATTGTGTAATATATAATATATATATATATATAATTTAAATATAAATATATATATATATATATGTAATGTCCCTGGCCATTTCAGAAGGATCAAAGTATTGGGCTGCATGAAGCAAAGAAAACAACTAAGGATATTCAAAATGACTCTAAATAAGTGAAAAAAAAAAACCTTCAACACATCATCAAAACCTGGTAGGATGGTGATGAACTTCCTACAAATCAACTTTGTAAAATAAATACGTTGAGACAAAATCATGAATTGAAACCACTTAAACACTTGAAGTTGCGTGCTAGAAGAAAAACAACAGTTAAAACCAGAACAGTTTTTAGTAGTGAAAGTAAGAGCATTTCCATACACACACACACACACACAGCTGTGAGTCCATAAGAAAACCACTTGTTAGTGAAACTCACCAGAAATAAAAAAGCTTTGTTTGTTTGCGAGCATAAAGACTGGACTTTGGAGTGATGGGAAAAGGTCATGTGACCTGATGAGTCCAGAGTGATGGGCGTGTCAGGGTAAGAAGGGAAGCGCATGAAGCGATGCACCCATCATACATAGTGTCCACTGTACAAGCCTCTGGAGACAGTGTTATGATCTGGGGTTGGTCAGTCGTTCAGGTCGAGACTCAGCAACGTTATGAGGACATAAAATAAAGTCAGCTGACGACCTGAATGTACTGAATCACCAGGTTATCACATCTATGGAGGTTTTCTTCTTCCCTGATGTCGTGGATGTGAAAGAGTGTTTCTGGGAGCACGAGGAATCATTTCCATTTCCACACAACCTGGACCAAACATTGTGTGCTGTAATTCAATGTATTTAATCTTATAAATGAAATTAAGCGATTCACTGAAGGGGAAAGGACCGAGACGTGAGGGATGTGTTTGTCTCTTCTAGCTGTGACTTCCACTTCACCTTGACGCGTCTATCTCGCGAGCCAATAGACAACAAGTGGGCGGGACCACGAGTTCTTAAAGTAAAAGTTTCTTGTACCTCCGAGTCCGGATCAGGCTTTCACATGTTTATTAATGAACGTAGATTAACGTTGACGTGAGGATGAGGTTAGTTATCGTTCATTTGGTTAAAATCAAACCTGGCTAACGTTAGTGAAATGAAGTCGAGTACCGTAAATGAAAATAAAAGTGAGGGTAAAGTCGAGCACCGCACCTGCGAGACACTGCAGAGGACAATATTAGATCATGACTTGAGACAAGACTACGAGATGCTAGCTAGAAGAACTAGCACACATTTGTTCAATCCAATTTAGCCGTATGAGGGTAGCACATGGTTCGTCTATTGAACCCTTAATTGATCATTTGTACCACTTTCAAGCAATGTCAGGAATATTGTCACTAAACTTTCTTTCCACTGCTGCGGTCAAGAGGTCGCCAGGGCGGATCAGCACAGGTTTTTACGCCGGACGCTTTTCCTGACGCAACCCGACCATTTTTCTAACCAGGACTGTATGCAGGGTCGGGTGGGGTCGTGTGGGGTCGTGTGGGGTGGGACAACCCACCGATGGGAGGGGCTTGGACCCGGACGCTCAGATCCTCAAATCAACAGCCAAGAGCTTTAGCTGTCTGAGCCACCACTTACCTTTTTAATACATAACCATCACTACAATGTCGTAATTACACCGTGGGAACTCGTAAGCCCTGAAAAAAAAAAGACCAATGTGAATGTCACATCTACACCGAAGACAAAAAACAAAAAAAACATTTTGTCATTCATGATACAAAAACCGAAAGTTTTGCACATTTTATTTATTATTATAATGTATTTTATTATTTTAGTTTCTTTTATTATTTTATTTCAAACCCACTACAACTCCTGAGCTCATACACACTCACCTCCAAGGAAGTCAGCGTTAGTGTCTCTAGGCAATTCTAGTCCTAAGTGCTGGCTCTGGTGTCACTGTTTTCATCGTTGTCTGATAATTGATGTTACGTGGAACTCCAGGTAAAATAAAATAAAAAACAATTCAAGAAAAAAATGTAAAAAGAAAATTAAAAAAAAGAAGAGTCCGTGCCATGTTTGCATTTTTTTTTCTTCAGGTGCCTTTAGTTCTGTATAGAGCGGTGGAGACGGAGCTCCCAGCTGGGCCTGCAACAGTTTGCTTCATTCGTCATTACTTGCGCAAATAAACACGAGGCGCACGTGACGTCCGTACATCTGCTCAACTCGCACGGGAGGGCAAAACATACAAGGAGAAAACAAAACAACAGCATTTGTGCTGCCAGTTAATTAACAACGACTTACTTTTAAGCCTAACGCGTGGGTGTGTGTAGTGCTTTATGTGTCTATACATTCAACGCTGTGATGCGGTTGGTCGATGTAGGTCACGTGACGTCTGAAGCGGATTGTGTGTGTGTCTGTGTAAGGCGCCGGGCAACCTGAGCACTGTGCTCTCAGCTAACACGGCAAAGATTAATTGCTCTGCGAAGGCAATGAATTAATGTTGATCTATGGCTCATCATGGCCACATACACACACACACACACACACACACACACACACACACACACACACATACACTGGCCTGCCGGCTGATTTAAACACTCGTCTTTTTAATGCCAGTGCCAGGGAGAAAATTCAGCGACACGATTATGATGGAGGGGCCGGCGTGATAACGAATGCTCGCTCTCTCTCTCTCTCTCTCTCTCTCTCGCTCTCTCTCTCTCTCTCTCAACCTGTCTCTTGCTCTGTTTTTCGGCGCCCGCCCCCGATCGCACACGTGCACACGTGAGGTATGACGACGTAATAGGCTCCGTGTTGAACCGCAGTAACTTCTTCTTGTTCATTATTTATCTAGTACAATATTAAACATATTTTTTTCCTCTTCTCTCACTCTCTCTTCCCCCCCCCCCCCTCGCCCTGATTGTTGTTCATTAATCAGTAATACCGTAATACAGAAAGAAAGAAAACAAACATAGGAAATCTAACAACTCTGAAAGACTGAAAGAGGGGGATCATAGTGGCATTAATGTACGAGGGGCGTTCAAGTCAAAACCGGGATTTTTTATTTCATGTGCAGAATAACAGAACAAAGTCATGAGAGTAAAAACTCCCTTTATTTCTCGATGATACACTAATGCACTTATCACAGTGTTTCACTAGTGCTTGGACACCATCAAGGTAGAAAGTTTTCTCAGTACTCCAGAGACATGATCTGACTGCCTAAAACGCTGGCCTCCCAGGAACTCCTTTACCGCCCCAAACATGTGGAAATGGCTTGAAGTGAGGTCGAGAACGTACAGGAGGGTGTGGTTACACGAGTTCCAGTAATGTTCAAGTGGTCTTGGTGAATGATTGTGTGTCGAGTTCCGTTGGCAATGAGTTATCCATTGATTTTTCAAGTATCAGGCGTTCCACTTGCTCAAAGTTCTCTGGAACGACTGCAGTGGTGCTTGAACTCTTTTGTAAATGTCGATCGCTTTTACACCTCCATTCACCAGAAATCCCGGTTTGACTCAAACACCCCTTGTTTTATTGCGTGTTGGCTTTGCCATAGTGTTATGACGTACACAACTATCACTCATTGTATATTGATTTCTTTTTAACAACTACAATAAAGCGCTAAATAGCATGAGACAAAATGGCTATCCACCCTCTTTCGCATACATCGCCTAGAATTGGTTAGAGCCGCTGTGATTAACAGGGGAGAGTGAGATTAAGGCCGTACCTCCGAGACAGGACACCAGTTTGTCTCTCTAGACTTCTGTCCACACCAGCATCATGGTTCGATGACGACGAACCCAGACGAACTCCGAAGCATTATAGTGAAAAACAGGGTGCAGGGTGTTAGATCCAGGCTTAATGACTGAATGAAAAGTCTTTTTATTTTTTTGCTCAATCAGATCAGATTAATTCTTGGGGACAAAAATGGTATTCTTGCACTTGATTTCTTTCCTTGTGCTTGTGAAGGTTGCCAGATCCCACTGATGGAATCCCCCCGAGGCAGTCGTGGAAAACGCCTCGACTCTGATAAAAAGTAGGTCAATAGATCAATTTTGTATAAACATGGACACACTTCTTCAGTCCAAAGAGTTAAAAAGTAACACATTATAAACCCTGATTGGCTGCTGGAGATTGAAAAGCAAACAGCCAGTCAGATTTAACCTGCCTCGAGGCTTTAATTGGCTGGTTTTGGGCCACAATTGTTCTGCTTTTCCATGTTGAAAGACTTGTTTTATCTTTCAAAGAAAGGCAGCCAGTGCAGTAAAAAAGGAAGGTCAGTAATAAGAGTCTTTGCGTTTTATAAGTAATAAATGGAAAGCAAAACCAGACTTCTTCTGATCCAAACCATGAGTTTTGTCATCTGTTGCGCTCGCGGTTCAGTGCGCGTGTTGCGTCGCGTCGCGTCGTTCAGCACAAAAGGTGCTCCAACTAACACTTGTTGTGGAAAAACAAAAGTGCGACGGCACGTGTGAAAGCGGCGTCACGCCATAAATAACACGTTGCTTGTGAAGTCAGGAATTCGGCGAACACTTGAAGGAGGTTGTTGCGCGGCCGTAACTCGACCTTTCCTTTACAGAATCTTCCCGAGCACCTGCTCCGACATGCCTGATCTCTGGATTTACGGAAAAGAAAAATTATAAAAAAAAAGAAAAGGCAAAACAAAGAGTGAAAAGGGAAATGAAACAAAGCCCTGGCGCAGTTCACCGAGTCGCTTGCTTGTCTGCTTTTATTTGTTGTTGGAGCCTGAGACGCCTCTGAACGTTCGGAGAGAGAGAGTAGGGAAATGCTCCAAAAACCGCTCGGGCTCTGTGTGGGTGAAGTAACGTGATGCGGTTTCTTTCGTTTATTTTCACGGCACAGTGGGCTTGTGGGATATTTGTTATGGATCCCTGAAGCTGAAAGCTCGTGTAACGTGCGGGGCTCGACGGAGAACTGGAGATTGTTGAAAGAATTTAGCAAGCACTGTTGTATAACGTCGATGGCGTCGTTCTTATTTTCTTTGGAAGAGCTTGAATAGCGAGAGTTTCAGCTAATTATAAAGAGATAAAAACATACTAATCAAATCAGTGATCTGAAGATATCAGTGAAGATATGAAGCTCTCTATAAGAAGAATAGGGTTTTTTTTTACGTTGAAGGAAGGAGTCTCCAGTGTTAGTGCTTCGTTAATGTTTACGCTGAGAGGTTTCTTGAAAACGGGAACGAAAATAACTCTCGATTATATTCCAATAATGGCACACGGGTGTCGTCACGCTTTATTCCTTGTAAAGCGTTCGTGTACAGACTCGTTATTATCCGATGTCGTTTCCGCTTGATCTCCTGACTGCGTCCTCGACAGGAGACGCTCGTCTCCAGAACGCATGATCGAGCTCAGGTGTGTCCAGGCGAGCTTTTATGTTTAACTCGGTTATGTTTGTTTTTTACGCTCAGGATCACGAGCGGTGATCAGGAGACGCTCAGACGCTCAGGTCTGAGGATCTGAGTACGACGGGACGCAGGCGAGAAATCCTTTTAACACTCGTATCTCATTAGGGTCACGGTTCGGGACAGAGACGCAGACGGCGCGAGAGAAAGTGTGTGTTTATAGAGGGAAAAAAATGCTATGAAACATGGACTCGTCTCACGTCATCACCAGCCTAAACAAACACTCGTGATGTAAGAGCCTCTAAAACAAACATTTACCTGCAATAAAAAGAGAGACACACACACACACACACACACACACACACATACGAACGCACCGAGCGAATCCGAGTGTTTCGCTTTGTTTTTTTTTTTTCCCCACTGCGATAAAAAAAAGAAGCACTGAATTAATTTCTGAGTCACCCGTTATAACAACCTCCTTTTTTGTTCATCTCTCTCTCTCTCTCTCTCTTTTTTTTGTATTTTTTTTTAAACAATTTATTTTTGATTACCCGCATTATTTTGGCTCGCAGACGGAAGCCGAAATCAGCCGTTATCCCGTACCTCCCACTGCGTGATTGAGCTTTCAATCTTTGCACTTCGTGTTTCTTTTGTCTCTCCGTCTCACTTTCTTTCTTTCTTTTTTCTTTCTTTTGCTCTCTGACTTTGAGCTGTGTGTGTGTGCGTGTGTGTGTGAGTGAGTGAGAGAGAGAGAGAGAGACGCTGTCACACACTCGGTCTCTCCGGCTGTCTCTGCGACGCTGTCAGTCCAATCAGCCCCTGCCTCTGTCCCCCGCTTCTTTTCTTTCCTCTGTCCATCTTTCCTTCTTTCTCTTTCAATCATTCTATCTGTCTTTCTCTTTCACTCTCTCTCTTACACACACGCGCACACACACAGAGAGTTGCGTAGGCTCTTGATTACACCCCCTGCACTCAGCAGGCTCTTCTGTCTCCCGGCAGCAGCCAGGGTTTCTGTCTTTCAACACACGGAAAAATAAAGCTCCTCCGAAACGACCCTGATCTCCGCGGCTTTTTACATATTTATTAGGCAAACCAGATACAATTAATCAAGAGTACCGTGGGTGGTGTGATTAAGTGATAAACACCAGAGAAAGGTCCAGGTCGTTCCTCCGCTCGTCGGTTAACTCGCGAAGACGGCGCGTTATAAGAAACGAATAAGGGAGCGTGAGTCATTCCGCCTCTCTCGCTCCGTACCCCCGCGGACTTTCTCTACAAGGACGCGGCGGGAAAGGTCAGGCCACGGACGAGAGCCCGGATCCTCCGAGCCGTACAGAAGCGCCGCTTCTCTTTGCTCCCTGACCCTTCTGCCTTTCCCCGTAGACCTTCCCCGGCTCCTCCGCCATGCTTTTATTAAAAACACAATCATGCCTTTCCCCTCTCCCTGCAGTGAAAACCTTTAGCCCTGTCATTTTGTCTCGTTTTTATTAGCTACGTGTCTCACCCAAAGGAGACTCAAAGTGATCGTGGGCTTTAAAAAAACAAAACAAAAAACAAAACAAAACACTGCTTTGTTTGAAGTCGGAAAGTAAAGCTGTCGGAAAATACTTAATGGACGCAGTCGCGCGATGACCGTCGCATGACCTCGTCTCCCCCTGCGTCTGCTCTGTCCTGATCTCTGGAGTTCCACAAAGTAAAAAAACGGAAAAAAAACAACAACAAAAAAACATCAAATGTAGTTTTGCTAGCACTCGTTACTTTACATTCCTACTTAACCAAGTGAAGTTTTTTTTTTTTTTTCATGTTTTGGACAAGTTTGTCGAACCCTTGGAAATCACTTTGGTGCGTATTTTTAAATTTTTTTTTTTTTCCGTACTCTATCTCATCAACAAAGCGTCCTCGTACCATCAACCACGACATGATCCGCCAGGTCCTGATAGGGTAAATGAATTGTATAAATCACTTCTAATGGGAAGGGAAATCACGGACAGCGTGGCGCTCGTGTATTTAATTAGCTCGGCGTTTTGAAGGTCGATGACTAATTTCACGCCGTCGCCTTAACTGATTTCATTAGATGCATCTTTGCATTTTCGCTAATGCGGTTTAGCCGAACGCGCGCTCCTCGGCATCGATTCTGCCGAAACCTTTACGCTGTATAATCTGTTGCTGCGATTGCCGCGAATGGGAGGTTGAGAAGAACGGACGTATGAGGATGACCTGGACGCGGCGTTGCTACCTCGCGGTTGGGGTTTGGGTGGGGGTGGGGGGGTTGTTTCTAGTGTAGGGAGGCCCGAGCGGAAATTTCACCAGGCTAACTGGAACCAGACCTGAGTGGAGAGCTGGGATAGCAGGCAACATGTGGGGGATGGACCGGATAAACACCGCTGTGAGCTGAGTAGTAAAGAGGAAGGCACATTAATGCTCCACACACACACTTATGTTCATGGCATGCATTTTAAACCAGCATGGTCTCCAGATGCCTTAAAGTCTCTTAGTATCGCAGTGAACGCAATACACTGCCCCGTTCTGTTCGCTATGAGGAGTCTGCGCTGCAAACTCGTCGTAGCTCTGTTAAATCATATCAGGGGCGATACTCCATAAATGCCGCTCGGCCGGCCTCGCCCATCAGGGGGCGACCTGCTCGGGTTTGCTTTCCGTGCGGTTTTGCACCCCAGTCTCACCCCGTCTCCTTGGTGGGCGGTAATGAGAGAAAAAACGTGTGCATGTTGTTTGCCATGGCTCAACATCTGACTGTCGTTTCTTTTTGTGTTACTCGAACGCAAACGGCAGCGTGAGGATGGGGGTCAGGGGGTTAGATTGTGCTTTTGTTTTTCACTCCGTGTCTGACGCTTCTTCTCAGAAAGGCCTTTCAGTGCAGATTATTTTATTACCTGTTTTTTTTTTTTTTTTTAAGGACACAAACTCCAGTCCAGACACGCTCATGACTGGAAAATAAAGGTCTCACAGGCTTGACTTCCAAAAAAAAAAAAAAAAAAACAGTCTCCTTTTTCCCCCCCGTTTCATTTATTGGAAGCTTTATTGGTGTTTGTTTTCTCCGCCGCGGTCCTGGTTTGAGGCCAGCTGCGTGACCGGCACAGATGGCGGCCCTGGTTTTTCTCTCATCTGTCCGTCTGCCTCGTCTCGCTTCCGTCAGGTTGGCCGCCGCCGCCGCCACTGACGCCCGCCTTCCTAAGCGCGCGATTGTCTTATTTGATGCGATCAAAGTGAAGCGAAGCCCTTGAAGTCGAGCGCGACTCGGTGGCAACGGAGAGCGCGAGCTCGAGTCGTAGAGAGAAAAATCTCAGTCGCGCCCAGCGATCATATTGATCTCTCTTTGGTTTGAAATGGCGTATCTCCGGCAAAGATTTATCGCCGGGTGGGAGGTGTGTGTGTGTGTGTGTGTGTGTGTGTGTGTGTGTGTGTGTGTGTGTGTGTTTTCCGTATGTGTACGTGTACTGTCTTCTCTCGTGGCCTCTTGGATCAGAGCGCTGAAAGCTAATGGAAGTCCCCACTTCAAAGCAGCCAGTGCCAGAGCCTTGTACTCAACCGCGGTGCAGCACTAAGATTAAAGCTGGCCCGCGTTCATCAGTCGTGATTAGACTCCAGCTGCTCCGTGTGACGGCGCGGCCAGGTGAGTCAGCTTCACCCACCCACCTGGATTGGCAGTCTATCACGGCCGGCCTTGATTTCCTTTGTAGAAAAAAACACCACTCACCCACCCACCCTGTTTTTTTTTTTCTTCCCCTTTTTTAAAGTGGATTGAGGGACTAAGCTGTCTGAAGCTGTCACCCAAATGAGGATGGGTTCCCTGTTGAGTCTGATTCCTCTCGAGATTTCTTCCTGTTGCCGCCTCGAGGAGTTTTTTTTGTTTGCCATCGTCACCCTCGGCTTGCTCATCAGGGGCAATCTGATTATTTTGGTTTATACTTTTATTTATTTTTATTTATACTTTTCAAACTCCTTTCCATAATTTATTAAGATTTTTTTTTTGTAAGGCTGCTTTGCGCCAATCAATCCATCCATCTACTGTAGGAACCTTCGTAGTCCAGCTAGAGATCATGGAGGCCGATAATGATTGCCACTGTATTTATTCCCGCTTGTACGCCTGTTGTTAGCCTAATCTGCAGGTCTTTGGATTGTGGGAGGAAACCGGAGTACCTGGAGGAAACCCACCAAGCACGGGGAGAACATGGGAACTCCATGCGCACAGACCCTGAGGTAGTGAATCAAACCCGAACCCTGGAGGTGCGAGGCCACAGCGCTAACCACTACGCCAACGTGCTTTGCGATAATTGTTAAAAGTCCTATACAAATAAAAACAGAATAGAATTTAATTGTCCAATCGTTAATCGTACCCGGTCCACATTTTTCCAGGTGATCATCTGAGGTCTGCTTTTTGTCTCTGATTTCTTTTCACATGTATTTTATGTGTGGTGTGTGTGTGTGTGCGTGCATGAACAGTTTATATGAAAAACGAGACTCGTCACAACAAATCCTTTTGGCTCTAAAGCGTTTAAAAGGTCTTGTCCGGTCCCCGGCAGCAGCAAGGCGTCTCGATGTGGCTGGGTTACATAAAAGCTCTTGTTGCCCAGCGCTGGCTGTCAGTAAAAAAGATTTGTCGAGCTTAAACAGAACGCCAGTTAATGGCCTTGCCTCAGGTTACCGATGCTGGCCAATTACCAAAGACGAGGGTTTCACAGCTACGGAGGGCCTTCAGGGTCGTATCATTTTTCCGTCCGTATTTGAAGACGGTGCCGAAGCTCTCGATGTCAACACACAGGCACGCAGGAGTCGGGTTCTGATCCGATTCTGACGTTCTGTCATTATTCAAGCTGATGTTTTGTGTTTTGTGATCAGCAGGGTTTGATGCTGCTGAATCCGTGTGTAAGCCTTCGGTCTCTCCTCCTCATTCATTCAATGCGATTTAAGACTTTGCTTTTTCAAGGGTCTCTCCAGTGAAATCCCAACACCCCAGTCCTAACCCGAGAACAGCATTCACCGCAGAAAGGTCACGAGGTCAGACGTTTTTATTAACACCGTTCCCCATCATGAGACGGCGAAGTGTGATCGAATCCCTGTGGATTTTTTTTTTGTAACCACAACGTTTAAACCGAATCCCTCTAGTTACAGGCTTTTTCTTCTTTTTTTTTTTTTTTTTTTCCCCCTCTAATTTGTCGCCTTGTTTTTCTTTTTTTTTCTTTTTTCTTTTTTGACTTCTACGGATCTTTTAGCGTCGTATGCGTGCGCACGCAGCTATTTTTTGAAGTCTTCCCAGCGTTAACGACGGAAGGAAGGTGACTGCTATATTTAGCTTGTTGTCTGACTCACTGCAGGCTCGGATCGAATATGTTTATTTATTTATTTATTTATTTATTTTTAGTCAATGGCTTAGGAACTCATCCCAGTTTAGCTACATAAACGCTTTTTTTTTTTTTTTTTCTCATAGAGGAAAGAGGGAGAAAAAAACTTAAGACTTTGTTTAAACAGCCTGAAGGATTTCATGGAGTCGATTCCTCGCAGGCCGACTCGCTAAATCCAATCCGTACCTGCCTCGGTTCGTCCGGTGCGGAACATTAAAGCGCTCACACCTGCGCGCCCGTGTTTAAACAGGCACAAAAGTGTTCTCTCTTTTCTTCTTTTTCCTCTCATCTTTCCCCGGGCCAGTCCAGAGCACGCCGCCGTCTGCGCGCCGGATGCTCCGAGGCAAGCGAACAAAGAGACGGGAGGTAATTACATGCGTTTAGGCTCGTCAAAGAGAAGCATTTGATATGCGATTTGTAAAGCGGGAAGGCTGTCTGTCTTTCTCAGACGAACGTGGGCCCGCGCCGAATGAGAACCGTATAGAGGCTTTAGTGTGACGCGGCGCTCTCTCTCTCTCTCTCTCTCTCTCAGACGCAGGCCAGTCGCTATTCCGGGACACAATGCGGGGACAAAGTGCAAAAGTGGGCCGCGGTAATTGAGCGTGTGGGCAGGCTAATGTTTTTTTAAATGGCTCTGTAAGTTATTATTTAAAGAAGAGCTCCTTTTGGCCTGCCGTGCCTCATGGTACTGTACAGCCACTTGACTTTACTGTACTTTAAAAGTGTGTGTGTGTGTGTGTGTGTATGTGTGTGTGTGTGGGTACATAGGAGACATGAGTGTCGCTATATTATCAGCTGGCTGCAATGGAAAGAGAGTCTCTGGAGTTTTTTAATGCCAGAGTCTTGTTTCTTTCCCATTCTACTTCCTAAAGCATCCATCCTTTCGTCCTTCATTCCTTCTTTTCCTTCTTTCAATGGTCCACGTGTTTGGATTGTACCTTTTTACCAGCTGACCTTCAAGCCGAACTCGGTCCTGCGTACATTTCCGGCTCTCGGGACGAAATCGCACCGTCTGTCTTTACAGGATTAAGTTCTTCAGCCAGACGGTGTCGTATTACGCTCGTCTGTCTGGTTTGACTCGAGCACTTCACCTTTATTCATGCGAATCAGATGTAAACTGAATTAATTCAGAGTCAATTGTCATAATAATAATAATAATAATAACAACAATAATGTAGACTGTGTACACCAGTTAGGAAGGGTTTCTGGGGGCAAAATAAAATTCTCATGATCATATTTTTGAATCCTTGATAAACTTGATGGTGTGACCCTTTCAGCCATCGTAGGAAAACCGTCCACTCTGAATACACTCGCGGTTAAAAAGATCGAGCTTGTTTCTGTGTACCGTGCATGACGCGATGTCGCTTCGGCTTTTGCGCGATCGATGCGGAAAGTGGAAAGTTCCCGTGTGTCCTTCAGGCCTGGCTGTTCCCGGCGCTGGGTGTCCATGGAAAAAAGGTCTAAATTTAGCCGCGATGCTGCAGCTGATGCATTCATGTATTCAACCCTCTCTCCCAGCGCTAATGGTTCACTTAACGGACGCAGGGGAGGAAGCAGACTCGGCAAGCCCCAGCCCTAAGATTTGGCTAAGGGAGGCGGGGCTTTACACCTCCTTCGCGCTGCTTGCTAGTCTGGTTTGTCGGTGATAGCGGAAACTGCGCTTTTATCTGTCTGTGCACTCCCCCACCACCACCACCACCCCCCAGCTTCCTCTCATTTCCTTCAGTAACTTTATGAAGCGCAGTGCAGGCTTCAAGTGTGTGTGTGTGTGTGTGTGTGTTGCAAGAGCGAGAAACACTATCTGCCTTTCTGCGGGAGTGCCAGACTGTACTAATGCAGGCGGTGCTGGTGATGTCTGCTCCACCTTAGGCCTGCGTGGGGTTAAGATGTAATCGTTTCCTGCACAATCAGACGCTGCCACGATGCCCAGTAACGTTTCCCCCAGATCGTCAGTTAACCTTTCAAACATGCACGTTCACCAGATCATCAGTTTTGATGTTAATTGACCATTGTTGACCTTCTGCTCTTCACCAAACCACAGTCTCGGTTAAATCTTCAAACCACAGGTTTTAGTTTTAGACGCTGAATAATGCAGGGAGGAATGATGGCTGAGCTTTAACTGTATGTGTCAGATCTTTTGGATTTGTAAAGTAAAGCAACACTGAATCTTAACAATCAAAGTGAAACATGTGGCATCCAAGTCA
Organism: Clarias pachynema; assembly: GCA_030014365.1. Classification (NCBI taxonomy): domain Eukaryota; kingdom Metazoa; phylum Chordata; class Actinopteri; order Siluriformes; family Clariidae; genus Clarias; species Clarias pachynema. Next base: position 4,241,463 of record JAQMYL010000009.1, read on the forward strand.
TTTTTTTGCGAATCACCAAGGACCGGCCGATCCGATACTATCGCGATACTCAGACGCTGATTCGATTTGTATTGCGATTCGATATTAACATTTTTAGATTTTGTTATGATCCTAACCAAATAAGCAAATAATTCGCACAGGACGCATTCCTGCCTGCAAACGTGTGAATAGTTTAGAGCGCTCCACCTGTAGGATTATAGAGGAACTGCAGCATATTGGCACCTCAAAGGCAAACATCATATCCTCTTGAGACCTGAATGTCCCCATATGAGGACATGACACTTTTTCCTAACTTCATTGCCTATATATATCCTTGTACCATCCTCATATAAGGACTGTTCGGTATCATTCTTTTGCCAAACATCTTCCTGGTTGAAGACGTTTATAAGTTAAGTTTATAGTTATCAGCTATGAGTAAAGAGAAACAGTCAGTAGAAATTGCGAAGTACACAATAGTAAGAAAAATCTTTTGGAATCAGTTCAGCAAAATATGAATTGCCACGTAAAAGAAATGTCCTACGTCACGGATACTTTTCCCCCATCTCTATCAAACCTTCCAGCCCACCACAATCGCCACCATCCAGACTTCCCAGCAGCTCAAGTATCAGAGTTTCTCCTGAACATAGCCGCGGTTCGCCTTGCTTGTCATTGCTAGGTGTCGGTGATTGGTGACGACGTCCAGGATGTTGACCCTCTTTGTCTTTATCCAACTATGGACTATGACGAGCTCTGGCTCAAAATAACCGCAGCTCAGCCAGGAAGAATCAGCCATCCAGGAAACAAGAGATTAGTCTATATAAGGAAAATAAGAGAAGAGCTCACTGAGGTTGAGGTGGAGCACGTACTATAGAGACAGAGACGCTTTATCCTCTTTGTCCAGCACGTGTATGCTGAGACTGCGTACACTTCTTTACTCTCGTGGGTCGCAACCTCGCAGGCTGTGACGGTTTTGATTGACAAGAGTTGAGGACCGTGTACACCCCTCAGGGCATGATTGACGAGCAGAAGATGGGTGGCGCGTGTAGCCGGGTGTGAAGACGTTTGTGTGTGCGCGGCGGCTTTTCAGTGCCGTGTAACGGCAGCAGCGCGAACAGAAGAAGGTGGCAGGAGGTGGAGGCCTATTTCAGAGTTGGTTGCTCAAGGAGATGGAGCGCCAGCGTGTAGGGAGCATGAATGTCAAATGTGAAGGATCACAAGACGGTGGCGTCTGGCGCTCCAGCGACCACGGCGGTCAAAATAGGAGTGGGGAGATGTGAGGTATTGCGGAGATACGGGAGGTTTATGTGTTAGTCGATGATGTAAAGAGTGGAGCAGGTCGTGGTTTCTGGGCTTGTCAAGTGGACAGGGTGAGCGAAATGCACACGTCTCTTTACACTCTTTACTCACTGTCTGTCTTTTTCTTATTTCTCTCTTAGCTAAGTCTTTGGACAGCATTCCCTGAGCTCTCTTTGCCTTCACTTGTCTTTCACCTGAAGTGAGTATGTGGAGGGGAGAAAAGTGCTCGATTTGAAAATTTTTTATCAACACCAAGGGCAATATTGCAGTTTTTCCGAGCATCGTGGAAGCAGTGCGTCAACATCACACAGGCCGCCAGTTACAGAGACGATGTTAAAGTGTTACCCCACCGTCAGCTAACAAAAGATCGTGTCTAGCTCCAAGCCTCAAAGGTGCATCATTGTAGGCTTTTTATTTAGAACCTAGGAGTATTGTCCGTGCCATTTGTCTTAGGCCCAGATGTGGAGGTGGAGAAAATAAAGCTTCTACAGGGTAAACTCTCGTCCGTATCTCCCTCCTGCCCCCGCTTTGCTTGCTCGGAGGAGCGTGTGACGCACAAAGCCGACGGATAAGATTAGCCACAGCCGATTCTCAATGGCAAGTGTGCAGCAGACGGTTTTAGCGCTCTTGAATCAGCTTGGTGCCTTGGCACTCAGCTTGGGGGTGGATGAAAGATTTGAGAACTGAGATAAAAACAAGAGTTCGTTTGCTCGCACTGATGGGATCAGATTGTCTTCCCTTTGCCGTAACTCATCAAAGCAGGAGTGTTGTTTATGCACAGGCTTCGAATTAGTCCTAACTAGGTACCTCGGAAGGCCGCGAGTCGCACGTGGACTAAAGGGCTCTCCATGATGGACCCGCCACGGTTGAAATGGCACGGCATTCTGATTAGGATGGAGTTCAGGTAGTGGTGTGTGTGTGTGTGTGTGCCAGGCTCTGGATGTGTGCTCGAAGGTCTTGGAGGTCTACCGCGCAGCTGTGGTGCAAAAGGAAAGGCGGATATCCAGAGACGCGCCAACCTACAGCACTGCCTTATTAATTACAGCCGCCGATGAAGAAATCTCTCTGGAACTACACCAGGCAGCCGCTGCTCTCCTCCGCCACAGCTGCTCATCCTACCCAGCATAAGGTTTCACCCCCCCCCCCCCCCCCATCCCTCCCGCTCCAATCCCCACTCCGGAGCTCCACCGAGGTGGGACGGCACGTACGAACGGATGGGTCGGAGGTATCGCTGACTCTCCCCTCCTTTCCTTCCTGCTCCTTCGGGTACAACAGGAAGAATCTGATCTTTATTTAAATCCTTAAATTACAGTCGATTAAATAAGCCTAGGCTGGCGTTTGTACAGGAGCCGGGCCCAGCGGAGGCTGCAGCTCAGCCTGCCCTCTGATGTCTAATTGGTCTGAAGGTTGCCAAACCTTTGAACAAGTCGTGACAGCGAGTTCCTGCTGCTTCTTGCACTCCGAATGTTTGTTCAGTAGTTTTTTTTTTTCCACACACACGTCGTCTGCTCGCTACCTTTTGTCCTTTTGTGGACGTCAGCAGGTGAAGAATGAGACGCGGTGTCTGCTGCTTTCGTACTTAGAATGGGGAAACACGGAGTTCTTCTTCCGGGTTGCAGGGGATGGGAATAATAACAACGTGATCCTTAATATGCTGTTTTTTTTTTGTTGTTGTTTTTTTTTTCTACTCGACTCAAGCAGTTATAAGTTTCAGGTCATCAACTTGAATTTTATCATTATACAGACATAAAAACACGAAAGAGTGATGGCATGAACGCGTGCGCCTTTGGGAGTACAGTCGAGCGATCGTCACTAGGACCGCTTCCTCGGCTCGGTTTCCTCGTCTCGTCTCAGAGCTCCGGCCTCCCGCGGGTCTCCCGCACGCGCTGGCACATTCGTTTGTTTACACCTAGTTTTTCTCTGCCTGAACTCTATTAACATTTATATTGGAGCTGAAGGTGTCGGAAGTCCATCTCTCTCAGCAGGCGGGAACGTTTTACTCCAAACCAAGCGCCGGATTTTCCCTTCGTCCTGGACTTCCTGTTCTCTAATGCTCGATTCACTTCTTAGCTGATACAGTGTCTTCATGCCTCTATTCTGGGGCAGATTTCTATTTCCTTTTTGTTTTACACTCAAATAAAAAGGAGTATTAAATAGTATTTTTACTTGTACTTATCTCTTGAATGGTTTTAGTTGTCTTTTGTATTGGGGTAGTTGTGTTGGATGTGACAAAAATATCATATTGTGACCTTTTTACTTTTTTTCTCACACTCTGACATAGTCTATACCACTTATGCTGTCACGGGGGGTGGGGGGTGGGGGGGTTATGGGGGGGTAGTCCTATCCCTAGGGGACTAGGTGCACGAGGTGGGGTACGCCCTGGACGGGGTGGCCATCCATCACAAGATACCCAAGCACACACACACACTCACAATGGAGAATTTGGAAACGGCAATTAGGAAACCAGAGTACCCGGAGGAATCTCTCCAAGCACGGGGAAACCTCACGCACAAAGACCCAAAAGTGCAACTCGAACCCTTGACCGTGGAGTTGCGAGGCCACAGTGCTAACCACTACAACTCCAAAAGCCAAATAGTGTTTCTTAATACTAGAAATACTAATTAATTATGTATTAAATACTAACACACAAGTACAATTTATAAATTAAAGTAAATAAACCCTGCATATCACATAAGCTGCTTCCAGTCCTTTTGTACATAAATTAATAACAATAATAAAAAAATCCATAAGATAGTGATGATATATTGACAAAACAGGGAAGTAAATCAATACATTGCCCACCCGTACCCTTGTACCTTTGTACCTTACGTCATTACGTAAAATACGCAGAATGTCATTCTCTAAAATGGGAATTTAAAAGGTAAGCAGTTTAGCAGCATTTCCTTTCCCGTGAATGCACTCGGGTGACTCCTCGGAGCGCCGTGCCTCGTACGGGTTCGCCGTTTATTAACGAGCTCCCGAAATCAAAAAATTGAAAGCGCTGCTCTGTGCTGAGCGAGGCTGCCAAAACAAGCTGGCGTGGGAGCCTGATCGATCCACCTCCCTCCTTCACGTCTGAATTCAGTAGTGGCTGCTGACAAGCTCTCTTAGCTAGCTGTAAAAACGGTTTGATGTGAGACAAGCTGATTTGGACACGTTTAGCCGCCTCGTGCCAAAAAAAAAAAAAAAAAAAAAAAAGACTTCCGTTCAGAGATCCTCGTCTTGTGGAACACGCCGGATGCTGCAGGAAATCCAGATTCACTCTGTGTAAGTCGCTCTGGATTTGGGCATCTGTAAATACTTATTTAAAAAATATATAAGCTTTAACCTTTGCAGTATCTCCTGTACATAAAATACGCCACAACATGTTTGTTGTGGAAGTAATGTTTGGGGATAAGACTCGGGTCAGACTCCAGAGCAGGAGCATGTGCTCTGTGCATCCAGGGGCTTATATCGAGACTAGCCTCCAAATTCCCAGACTGGCGCACGTGTGTGTGTGTGTGTGTGTGTGTGTGTGTGTGTGTGTGTGTGTGTGTGGTGGTCTGGCATTGCGAGCTCCGGCTCTGATAAGCCTTCTAAAGCCCGTCGTTCTTCTGTAATGGCTGTTTACCTGCCTCTTGCTGTGCAGGTGTGTGTGTGTTTGCCCCAAACATTAGGCCTGGCCAAGACAGGAAGCATATTTCAGTGTTTGTTCCTTTCTATGTCTATGGAAACACACACACACACACACACACTTTCCTCCCCTGACTGATCACTGTTCATGGAAAATTTAAAGAGGGAAAAAAAGTGTCTTGATGAAACTCAGCATTGAAATACGCAACGGCTACAAACTCTGATAATCAAGAGCTGTTTTTTGTAGTCAAGCTGAGAAAAGCGCGTCCTGCGCATCCGTCATGTTTGTTTCTCCGGCTCTAATGGCTGCGCCGAAGAAATTATGCTAATAACCTTGATGATGGTGAGCTGCCCCCTTTCTCCGTGCATTCGCAGCAGGAACTCTCCGCCTGTCGCTAATGTGCGTGTGTGTGTGTGTGTGTGTTCGTGCACGTGTTTTTCTGCATCTGATGGAAAAAAAAAAAAAAAGTGGAATTTCACCCCGGCTTGGTCAGTGTCAGCTTTTGCAGCTGCGCGCTCTTTGATTGTATGAGAAAATGCGCCTTGAAGAATACAAGTTTCGACCCGGTGCATTAATGCGGAATCTTAGCGTTCGTGTTCGGGGTTGTGCTGCGCTTAGTGCTGTGAGCCGGTGACGGCTCCCACGCTGCCTCCAAGTCTCTCCTAAGAGTGGAATCCCACTCTCTCTTTATCCTTTATCAGGTCTTTTATTTCTGCTGCAAAAAGCTGAAAGTGGACTTTCTGTCCCTCAACCAGGGCTTTAATCCTGAAGATTTAAGTTGGAGATTTTGGAAACTTTCTCAAGACCTCCTGGTGTCTCAAAGATGTTGATTTAAATTATGACGTGGTCACTTTTAGCGTCATCACGGTGATGCTTTTGATTACTAGTGAAACGGACTCGAATAATCAATCGTTTTGAGTGTTCGGATCCGTTCCTTAGGTACGCTCAAACGCACGGAGACCTGTACACCAGTTAAATAAACAACCCTAACCTCCACCGCGCGGAGAAACACAGGCACCGTGATGGATTGCGCTCAATAACTGCACTGGTGTTCACGGCGAGCAAAGTCCCCGAGGAGCTGCCTCGAGAAGTTTATTGTCACAAGGGCGTCGTTTTAATCGCAGCCGCTGTAGAGCTTTCTAACTAACGAACGTTACCGAGACATCATTTCTCCATCATTAATAGCCCCGCTCACGATCGGCTATTTATTATTCAGATAAAGTCGTTGTAACGTGATTTAAAGGCGCTGTGTAGCAAGTGGGAAGAAAACCGCGGGTTGGTTCAGATGTGCAGGACCAGCCGGAAACAGTAAGGTCTCGGCTACACCACTGTGATTGAATCCGTTTCGTCATAAAGTGTTTATGATTTTAACAACTGCGGTTTAAATAGTGTGATGAAAAAGTACAACTGCAAGAAAAAAATACATTTTACAAAGTGAAATATTCCTAAACTTAGCCAAACCTATATGTAATTTCTTTAAAATAAGTTACAATAAACCTAACATAAGACCATTTAAGCGTATTTCTAGTTATTAAAATTATAAGCGAGAAATATCTTGTTCTGTTGGCAGATATTTTTGAAAGTTTATTTGAAAGAATTTATTTCTTGAAAGAATCGAAATTATCTGACAACATAAAACATTTTTCACTTGCAATTTTAGTAACATTTGACTAGAAATAAGCTTAATGGTCTTATATTTGGTTTGTTGTAACTTATTTTAAGAAATTACTAAATAGGTTTGGTTAGATTCAAGAATATTTCACTTGCTAAAAATGTCAATTTTTTACAGTTCACTGCCAAGAATGTAGTTTTTCACACTGCAAAAAGTGATACCTTAGCAAGTGAAAATATCTTAAATCAAATTCATTTACAATAAATTTCTTAAAATGAGAACACAACAAACCAAATATAAGATTCTGTCTATTTCTAGACAAATTATATTATTTTTGAATTTCTTTTTTTTTTTTTTTTTTTTTTTTTGGCAGACAAGTCTGCTAGATTTAAAACTATATTTCTTAAAAGAAGCAAATTTATTTGGTTTTTAAGAATTTTATGCTTAAAAAATGGAAATGAATCTCCAGAAATAGGCTTACACCGCAAAAGGTTTACATCTTAGCAAGTGAATCTAACCAAACCTATCTGTTGTACGTTTTCAACAAACCAAATGTTACTAAAATTCAATTTCTAGCTTCTTTCAAGAAATAAATGTCTTAGCAGATAATTTTGCACGTTTTTAGGAATTTCTTCCAACAGAACAAGACATTTTTTGCCTGCAATGTTAGTAACGAAATAAGCTTATAATCTTACTGTAGATTTGGTTTGTTATAAACTTATTTTAAGAAAGTGTACATAAATGTAACTATATTAAAGATATTTTCACTTGCTAACATATTGTTTTTCACAGTGTAATAAAATCGGTTTATTTAAACTTTAAATTAAGCATCTTTTAGATCAATTTTAAACATTCAAGATATTTGTATTTCCCGAAACTACTACTAATAAACGATTCTAATTATTTATTTTATTTACTGAAAAAAGTTTTTTAAACAAAAACAAAGAAATGATGACTCAGGAATAAGAAAGTCCCGTTCACATTAGTATATTAGGTCATTAGGAGGTCCATCATATGATTATTTTTATTTTTTTTACTTGTTTGTGTAGGTTTATGAACAAATATGAAGAATTTCATCCACAAAGTTGATGTTACAATGTTATTCATGAAGCATAAATTTGGTTTTTAAGTTTTGAGCTGAATCACAATTTTAGAACTGAAATTAAAAACAAAAACGAGATGTTATACCAGCGTTATTTATCACAGCCCTGTTGTCCTGTTCGTGTCGTCTGATCTAAGGCTACAGTTTATCAGCGAGAGGTTTCTCTTTACTGCATGGTCGTTAGAATAGAAAGAAGTCCACGGTGTGTGTGTGGTCAGAGTTTTTAAAGCCTGCTTCTTTTCCCCGGGTCTCGAGGGTCAGAAACTGCTTTAAGAGCGTTTATTGTTTGGCCGGCGCGCAGATTCACTCGGCAGGGCGTTTCTTAATCAAAAAGATCAATCGCACGACTGTAATTACCCACAATGCCAATAGAAAATAAACACTCAGCATATCAAGTCTGTCCCTTTGTGGATACAAACCAAGCTCTCCCTCTCTCTCTCTCCCTCTCTCTCCCTCTCTCTCTCCCTCTCTCTCACTTTGCATTAGGATGCTCATGACCGTCACCATTATTTATAAGTTTATAGAAAATAAATGGAAAAAAAAAAAAGTACTTTTCAGTGGAATTAGCCTTTGGCAGCAGAGGGCTCAGCAGTGTAGATTTTTATGAACATGCAATTATTATTTTAATTATGGCTATTGTTTGGTTTCCTAATGGGAGACAGGGAAATCATTTCTGGAGCATTGTAAATGGAGCTTGATTAAACCGCCGAGTGCGAGGTAGAGGGTCGTAGAGAAAGGTGCGTCTCCCCAGCGCTCGGGACGCATCGTCTCGGCACGATGTACGAGCGGCCTGTCGCGCCCCGCTTTAATCTGATTTGCATGCAAGAGGAAATTGGGTAATTGGCATTTACGATGAACAAAAGGCACGGGAGGAAAGCACAGGAGAGCGCTTCTTCCCTGGTATTTTTTTATTTTTTAAATAAGGGATGAGCACGCACGGGTGTGTCCGAATCTCCCCCCGAGCCCTACGGCCCCTCTTTGGGAACTGGTGAGGAGTTTTGTGTATTCTGATTTAATTTCAGCGTGTCGCTGAAGGAATACTGTGTACGTAGATTAGGTTCATGTGTACGGTGTGAGGACACAGGTGCGTTTGTGTCACTGTGCTGCTGCAGCTGGGAAGGAGAAAAGTTTAATTAATCAGTATATATAATACATCAAGATAATTAATAATTTTCATCATGAGATCAGAATGCAGCAAAAGCATGAATTTGAACACACATTGAACAGCAATGACATTACACCACCTAGGTTTTGGGGTCCACTCGTGCCCCTCACGGCTTGGCTCCGCTGGGCTTCTTGAGGGAGTTCTGTGGTGTTTGACACCAGGACCTCGGCAGTGGATCCTTTGGGTTGTGGTTTGTGGGGTAGGGCCTCCCTGGATGCTTGATTGGATTGGGATCTGGGGAGTTTAAGGCAGCCGACTCTGCCTCCAAACGCTTTACGCTATGCTTTCTGGTGCCTTTCCATCATGTCCAGCATCAACGCTTTTTTTGTGGGACAGAGTAGCCTTTGGTACCTGCGGGCATGGGTGAGCCCGCCCATCCATCCATCCATCCATCCATCCATCCATCCATCGTAATTTTATGAAACGTTAAGCATTCGCCTATATTTAAGACAAAATCCTAATACGTTTCATTATTATTATCATTTAAAGATTACGATCTGATCTGATATTACACTGTTTTAACGACATGATCAGATACGTGGAAACGCTGAATACATTACACTCCGTATGAAGCATGTAATCGTTCCCACTCTAGCGTCATACGTTAGCCATTTCACGTGTTAAGCGTGGCTCTTGTGTCTCGGTGAACGTGGCCCTTAAGCATCACGGTGTTTGTGATTAAGTGTAACCCCAGTGCGCGCGTGTGTGTAACGGACACTAGCGCGAGCGTGTTTAGGGGATAAACGGCGTAACCGAAGCCATCGTGCCGGCGCCGCGCTCCTCCAGCCTGGTTTAAAAACCGCGTTATCGGCACGCAGCAGAACAACACTGCTGTTTACACTGTAAACCCGACGCCTCGTGCTTCTGCACGGCGCTTTATTAATTAAAGCCTGAGCTGTGCGCCTTTTCGTGTTCGAGTTCAAGTGTTATTTACTTCTTCAAGGTGTTCAATTAATGCCGTTCCTTCTGTAGCTGCCGATATCACCGAGGGACAGCTGTTAAAAGAGCTCCTTGTTCAGTCGAAAGCAGGAGCTTGATTGAAACATCGATTATGTTACCGGTAATTTCCACCACCTTCATGCTGCTCGGGGTATTGAGGGGTTTTTCCGAGTGTGTTTGTTCTCTCTCTCTCTCTCTCTCTCTCTCTCTCTCTCGGTACTCCATTCTTTCTCATCAATGCTTTCATATAGTCATAAGGTTTTAGACTGTTTTATCTTTCATGTAATCAGCTAAAACTCGGTCATGACCGGCAGGTTGTGAGGTCACGTCCCAGCACTACCAGGAAGCGTAATAAGATTATGATATTGCGTAAAACGTTGTTTATACCACCAGTGCTTTTATAGCACCTTTGTAACGACTGTACAAATTGAAACTTTATAGTTTTTCTACTTGTCTTCTATGAATATCTTACTAAAACTATAAAACACTTTATTACTCTTGCAGCTTTCCAATCGTTACAGCTCGACGTGAAAAAGAAAGACACCTACGTTGTTTTTTTTTTCTTTGCTTTTAAAAAAAAAATCATCTGTTTATAGTTAAATGTCTGCGAAACAAGGTTTTATTTCTTTCTTTCTCTCATGAGGATAAAACAGACCAGCTTTATAGCTCTCTCTAATTAATTGTAACCTTAAAGTTACTGCGTTGCACTGTAGATAAAACACAGAACAGTGAATAGATTTTTTTCCCTGCATATATTAGTAAGGAAGCTGGGGTCAGAGCACAGGGGTCAGCCAGGATATAGCGCCCCCTGGAGTAGATCAGGTTAACGGGCTCTTAAACTGTGGAATCTTGGCGGTGCTAGGGCTTGAACCCGCGATCTTCTGATCAGTTACCCAGAGCCTTCAAACAAGTATCGGATGTGGGAATGTTAGAAAGCGCTGGCAAAAACCTTCACTGTATCAATAAGTCGTTGCATATTGTTAGATATACCCTGTCATGGATTGGCACCCTGTCCAGGGTGTACCACAAGTATCCTGTGGTCGGCTCCCTGCGACCCTGTATAGGATAAGCAGTCCAGAGGGTGAATGAATATTGTTATAGACATATAGATTTATAGTTAGTGATATATGGTGTATTCCATTATTTTTGCCATATTATCCCTAAATTCTGCGTTTTGGATTTCATTGAGTAAAAGCATTTTACTTATGTTTATATATTAAGTTTCACTACAGACTTTGTATAGTGTATAGTCTTTGTAAGAGGAAATGAATGCGTAAACTCTTTGGCATGTCAGACCCGTCTGGGTGCCTTGGCGTACTCTTCGTCTCCGATACTCGAGCACCTGATATCGTTTGTTGAATTAATGTCCACAAATCGCTGCCAAACATGCAGCATAACACAGCGAAACGACTCCTTCGCGACGCCGGATCGCCAGCTCGGGCGCTAAAGTGCGGTATTAGCGAACCGAGTGACATTATATACGAGGGTAGATGTAAAGCTTTGCGTATGCATGAGTGTGTGTGTGTGTGTGTGTTCATTCACAAGGACGCCCCCGGGGGCGAAGACGGGAAGATTCAGGAGAATGAAGTGGGCCGGCGGAGAGAGAGCGAGGCGAATGAGAGCCCACTTCTTCCTCATCTACAGCCGGCACTATAGCCACAAGCTGTTTTCCAAGAGGACATGCAGAGAAAAATAAAGACGGGAGAGAGAGAAAGGAAAAAAAACGGGGGGAGGGGAGCAGAGATGTATTATTATTATTATAAATTTTTTTTCTTTCTTTACAACGCCACATTTAGTGCTCTCACCATTTGTCTGGTTTCATTTTCTACCTAGTTAATAACGACCCTCCTTGCAGGACAGCGGACGAGTTTGCGAATTCCTCCCTCGCTGGGGGTCTCATTGCTTATTCCTTCAGATGACAAAAGCCTGTTAGCGCAGCGCGCGGCTCCTGCCGAGAAGGGACGAGTCTCAATAAGAGCCCGGTGTCTTCGGTGTCAGCTATTTGCAGTCACCCTCTCCGAATTATATTTGACATTGCCTTATTAATTGCGCCATGCTTTTTTTTCTTCCTTGTATTCCTATCGCGGTTCCTACTTGCGACGTCTGGCGAAGGAGTTCTTCAAGGTGCCCTTGTCGAGTTATTAGAAACAGTGGGAAAATGATTTGTCATCGTTTTTTTTTTTTCTTTCTTCCTAGGATCTCTTTCTAGCCGAGTATCCAGGAAGGTGCTCGGTGCTTTATGGCTCACGGCGCATCACTTGTGGAGGCTAATGGAGGTCTGGGTGAACACTCAGGGTGGAAAAGCAGGCCATTCGTACGTGTGGCAAATGCACAACATTATCAGTATGATGGGAGTCTAAACGGTGGCACTTGGGTCAGCGTGGCGACGGTCTATTTGACAGGACGTTTTACTTAGTGCCACTGATAAAAAAAAAAAAAGGGGACTTCGTATTGCTATGGGAAGCTGTTGAAACAGCGAAGCGCGGCAATGGAGCAGTTATAAAGACGCGAGGTAGTGTCGAGGTAAAAGGGTAAAGGGTGTTAATCTAAAATACGATGGCCGTTAAATCTGCCGGACCCCTTTTTTCCAGAAGAGTTCCTTCTGTAAAACTGATTTATTACAGACTCCCAAATGGTTCATTACATAAAAGTCAACAGCTCTTTACAGTGGCATTTGAATTGAGAGTTCTTACCTCACGCCTTCTGCTAGAGCACCTCTCTACCACTTGTGGTTTTTAAGAACTTACTGCGCCTCTCTCAGCCCTACCTTTTGGAAAATAAAGAGGAAAAAAAAAATAAAAACACCTTCACCATCAATAGTTCCTTCTGTTGGGACGCCCCTGTGCCCTGTGATGGAGCAAGTGCGCCAGCCAGGCGTGCCGCTTTTAATTGGCTCTCGGACCTCGAGGTTTGCCGTGTGTGTGTGTGTGTGTGTGTGTGTGTGTGTTTGAAGATGATGAATGAATCGAGTGACCCCCACTGAGTCGGAAATGAAGAGCCGGCCGCTCCGTTCCAGCGTTCCTGCTCGAGGATGGATGGAAAGAGAACCGGAGTGAGGAGACCTCGGACGGCAAGGGAGCTGGGAGCAATTAGCGAAGATGGAGCGGGGAGCGGAAGAGCGATGGAGACCGGAGGAAAAGAGAAAGAGAACGCACGAGTTAACGCGAAAGAAGGCAAGGGAGCGCGCCAGCGCGTTTGAGGAAAAAGAAGTATTGCTGGTGCTCCCTAACTCATCTGTCCTGCGCCCCCAGAGGCTGGAACAGCTGCGGCGTTTTTCTTGCTTAGCTGCACTGCTTCCTCCTGGGGACCGACTCAGGCATAGAAAGAGAGATGGAAAGAGAGGGGGAGAAGAATGGGAGTCGGTGGTCAGAAGAGGGGGGGATTGTTTGTCACCAGAAATCCCTTGATTGTTGTTGTTTTCTGCTCGCAACAGCAATAAGAAAAGAGGTGTTGGAGGAGGAGGAAAAAGCGACAAGAACCTCCCAGAACAACACTAACGGCAAAGCATGGAGACCGAGAGGGAGGACGCAGGGAGGTTCTCCACCCGAGGCTGTCTCGTTCACTAAAGTCTCAGCTCTGTTTTCAAATTCACTGTTTTTTTTTTGTTGTTGTTAGCGTTAAAGATAGAGCTGAGAGCCGCTTGGTGGCGTTTAAGCCTCCTGTGTGGTTGCACTGGAGCATGATCAGTGCCCGCTGGCACAGCAGGCAGGCACATCCCCATCCTTAATGCCCGGCGCTGTATTTACAGCAAGCTCAGCATGCTGTCTATCTATCTATGTATAGCCTCCGTCTTTCCCTTTCTCTGTTTGAGTCATCAAGGCTCTTTCGCTCAGGTGGGTGACTCGGCTGGAGCCTGTGCGGCCAGTGTGGGCAGAGTGACAGCAGGGAGCGGAGAACCAATTAAAAACCGGTGCTCCAGTGAGCCAGCCTTCCCTCCCACCTACTTCACACCCCCCCCCCCCCCCTTCCTCCTGCATCCGGCCCTGAACGACCTCCTGAGTAGCGAGCACATCGGCGTATACAACGAGCAACTCGAATGAAACCCTCATCTCAGAACATCGATAGCAACCCTTCGCCAATACCCTGTGTTTCTGATCTCGCCTGACCTGACCTTTTGTTCACACTGTTGTCATCGACGTAGCGACGATATTTAAAACCCAGAGAGAGAGACTCCCTCGTTAATGCTCTTCTGTAGAATATTAACGCTAAACCTTCTTTCTTTCTTCCAAAAAAAAAAGAGAAGAAGAAATCGATCCGCTGGATTCGGCCTGGAGAGATTGACAAGGGAAGGTCATCCGCGGCTATCGATGGGCTTTATGAGCCGCAGCCAGAGCGGGCTTGATGTTAGCGTCTCCTTGAGCTGTCAGCGTATGCAGGACTGAGCGGAGGTGAAATGCGGCAACAGAAAACTAGCGGAGATGAATTAGCTATGACGGGATCGGGTGGAGGTGGATTAGCAGTATTAGGTGAAGGTGGAAGGACGACGCTGGAGCAGCTGGATTGGTGTGTCAAAGGGGATGAATTAACCATGTTGGAAGCAAATGGAGGTGGATTAGCCATGTTAAAGACTAATCGCGTCTCTAGAATATTTGAGTTGCCGTAAAAAGCGTAGACGGCTGATTAACGGAGTTGGCTGAAAGTGAAGGTGAATTCGCTGGGTTACAGGAACAGAATAGACGTGAATTAGCGATAGACTAGCAAGATTACTGGAAGCAATACGAGGTGAAGGTGAAACGGGCGATTTAGAGGAACAAAGTCGGTAGTTAATAGGAAATTAGCTCTTGTGGTGGTCGTGTGTGGCTTTTTTTTGTTTTTTTTGTTTTTATTACGCCCTGGTGACGAATTAGCCATATTGGGGTTAAATGACTGGGTGGAGGTGAATTAGCCATGTTTGAGAAACAGAATAGAGTTGAGGTGAATGAGCGAGATCAGGAAAACAAGATTATCCAAAGGGGAAATAGGAATATTACAGGAAACGAGATCAAGCGAAGGTGAAACGGGCGCTTTAGACGAACAGGACACGATGAAGAAGAAGCGGTTCCACCGAGCGGGGCAGGACGGAGCGGTGCGGTGTGGTGCGGTGCCGAATGAGGGACGGGATTAAGTAGAGGTGAATTATCGATATTAAAGGAGCAGGATTAAGTAGGGGTGAAATGTGGGGAGGTGGGGGGGGGGGGGGGGGCGTTTTAGGGGGCAAACACAAAGTGGAGGGGAATTAACCATGGAACAGGGACAGGATCGAGTGGAGGTGAATTAGGGCTATTTTCCAGGAATGAGATGGAGTGGAGGTGAATTAGACATAATGGAGTAAAAAAAAAAAAAAAAGAGTAAGTAGAGGTTAGTTCTCCGTATTCGAGGAACGGGATTGAGTAGAGATGAATTAGGCGGTTTAGAGGAACGCTATTGAGTGGAGGTGAAATGGCTGTTTCAGATGAGAGAGGATTGAACGGAGGTTTTAAGGCCAGTGTGCGACCTGGATGAATTAACCGAGCTGTCGGATCGGGTGTGTGTGTGTGTGTGTGTGTGTGTGTGTGTGTGTGTGTGTTTGGTGTTGTTCAGGGCTCTGTTAATATTCCTGTAACCGGGTCGGTGAAGATATGACGCAGAAATCAAGAAGAGGTCTGAGGTTACACAAGTCTGTGTGTATGTGTTTGTGTGTGTGTTTTTCTGGTGTAATCCTGAGCCAGATTGCTGTAACCTGTCACTCTGCCTTTGCACTAAGCGCCTCTCCTCAGCTCTGATTGTAATTTAATTAGTAATTAGGGGTCTATTTATGCACACCAGAGCTGAGATTGGGGAAAGGGCGAAGAGAACAAGTCGAACCCGCGGCCCTCCGGCGTACGAGAGTGTCCTTTTTTTATTTGAGTTATTTCTCTGAATCACACACACACACACACTCCATGTTGCTGTCCTGAGAATCCGCTCTCATGCTGACACAAGGGGAATTTTTAACCTTGAAGCATTCTGACCTTGTTTTGCCTTTCCAGCACAGCCGTGCAGCTGCGACACCGAAAACGCACTCGGGGTTTTGCACACATGCACATTTATAGAAACGAACACACACACACACAAACAGACGACGGAGCAGCGCGACCACGTCCCCCGCTTCCTGTAGAGAGTAATTGAGCTCATCAGAGTCGTGTCATGAGTAGCACCCGCAACAACCAGCATGAATGAGCACAGGTGCCGTTTCTGTCAGACCTCGGCGATAATCGAGGAAAGCGTGTGCGTGTCCAGGTTCACTTCGTCGTCCCCTGACAGAGCCGACATCTCGGAGGTCATGTGGGGTTGGAGTGTTTAAAAATAATAATAATGATAATAATAAAAGTACGCGAGCTTTTGAATCAGGTCATGGACGGGTTTATATCTGATTGTGGCACAGGATACATGAAGTCGACCTGTTGGATGACGTCATCGTACCTTATGTAACTCCTCTGCTTTTCACTTTCGGTCAAAACACTGATTGGTATTGGTGCTGATTTTTTTTTTCATGTTATACATATAATACAGAAAATGTGTGCAGCCAAAGAAGCTCCTTCTGAAGTTTATTCAACATGGAAGTGACCGAACATGCTTCTCCAAAAATTTTCATTTAAAATGCAAATTATTCAAATCTCTTCATGAGTATTGATGGTAAATTGGTGCACGCTTGTAGAAGCATATGACCTGTACAAAAAAAAAAAAAAGTTCCTTAAATTAAAACATTCCACGCAAAATTAGGGATCAAAAAAATTCTGTAGTGTCCGTAACCATGTCAAATTCATGTTGCAATATTTTAACATTTTCATTGTAAAATAATAAATTTTTTCAGGTTCATGTCTTTTCATGTGAAATCTAATTTGGTCAAGTTTCATCTGAATGACAGTTAAGATCATTGAAAGATTTGAATTTTACATTGAAGTTACGGACACTACATAAAAGGGCATGAAAGCGTATTGAGCAGTTGTGTGTCTTTTTATCTGATAATATTTACCAGACAAAAAAAAAATGAAACATGGATCGGGAAATAAGGAGCATTAAGTATTAATGTATAAAAATGTTGTTGTATGATCCTATCTGAAAATTCACGTTTTCACCAAGGTGAGACTTTTTTTTTTTTTTTTTCCCTTTAGCACCAGTACCATGTTTTGTCCGCATCTGTTTGTCTTTTTGAATTCTTCATTCTGATTTGGTTGAAATCAGTTCATGATTTGAAGTCCGTTGTATTTCATTGTTTGTGATAAACGCTGATGTTGTGGGGTCTTATAAAACAATCACAAAGCACTTCACACACACACACACAGATTTTATTTCTAAACCCAACACACACTGTGTACATTATAAAGCAGGTGTTCTTTTTGTTTTTTTTTTGTAGATGTTAAAACACTGCAGATTGTTTAAAAAAAAAAAAAAAAAAAAACTTATCAGGATATTTTTCGAGCACTTCTTCTCAGAAATTCGATCTGGTCAATGGATGGTTGCTAAGAATAACGCGCGCGCGTGCGCGCGCTACAAGCCCATTAGTGTAAATGCGCGGCTTTGGATGGCCTAAAAGTGGAAATCCATTTCTCAGAGCTTCTGATGCTGTTTTGTTGATGCTGTTAAAATTGGAGTTGGACTGAGAAGAACCGATCATTCTTTTCCCATCACTCCGATACCGCGCACACACACACACACACACACACACCTGCGAAGGGCCCTGTCACCTCGCAATCACCGTCCTCCTGAAATCACCAGGCCCTCCCCGGGAGCTCTGATTGCTGGGCGAGGTGGGGAGGTGGGGGGGGGCAAATCTACCTCGTTCTAAATCACTCCTTTGGCTTTTCGTCTAAAACAAGGGCACTTGTGGCAAAGTCAGACAGCTGTAATCAGCTGGTCACAAATACTGCCATTCACTTAATCAGGGCCGATGGAGGAATCGAACAGAAAGAGAAAGATTTGGGGTGTGTGTGTAGTGTGTGTGTAGTGTGTGTGTGTCTGTGTGTGTGAGTGAGAGAGAGAGCGAATTTGATGGAGAGGATGCAGTTTGAGAGTGGGCTCTTAAGCTCACCCATACTCTCCTCGCTCTCAGCCGAGCTCCGTTCATCACACACAGAGTGTCTCCGCGAGATAAAACACTCCAATGCGTCAAGATGCAGCTCGGTGCGCTCCACACCGAGGTGACTCCCGGCCGCTCCGATTAATCTGTCCAGGTCCAAACAGTCCACGCAGACGCCAGACAAACAGTCGATTCAGCCCTTACGTCTAAACCGATTTAAGCAAGTCTTAACCTAATTTCCTAACTCTCTGTGTTGGATAGGGTTCCTCCTCCTCCTCCTCCTACTCTTCATCCTCCTCCTCCTCCTCCTCCTTCTTTTACTCTTGTGGATTGGCTGTAATTCCATTGATTGACAGCCAGGACTTAAAGACCAA
The DNA here is from genome assembly GCA_030014365.1 of Clarias pachynema. Classification (NCBI taxonomy): domain Eukaryota; kingdom Metazoa; phylum Chordata; class Actinopteri; order Siluriformes; family Clariidae; genus Clarias; species Clarias pachynema. The sequence goes on from JAQMYL010000009.1 coordinate 4,259,560, forward strand.
GGTTAAACTTTGTTCTTGAGAAAGGGAATGCGACCCTGTAGAAGATCCTGTCCTTCCCGGGACACACACACAAAAAAGAGACAAGAATATTCTTTGGAAGAAAGTAAGGGGTGGGAAAGAGAGAGAGAGAGGGAGAGATGGTTTGACCGCGTGTGCTCATGGGAGAACGCGCGAGGTCATTCGGTCTCCCACCGCGGCCGCTCTCTCCCGAGGATTTATCGCTGGTCTGCAGGCCTCGGCTCCCAGTTTGTTGTTCGTGGCCGTGACGCAGGAAGTCGTGTGAATCTCAGCAGAGTCTCGGCTCCACGTGGGCTTATTGCTTTTTCAGCACGTCTCCCGCTTTTCTTCAGCCCCGTATCACGTTTCTCCACATTCAGGAGATTTATTTATTTATTTATTTCCGCTCGCTTCCTTCCTGTTGCCTTTACAGCTTCATAATGTCCGTATCTCATCACAGTCGTCTCCCTCGCTCTCGCTTTGCTGCAGGGCTTCCGTCGGCAAATCCCTGACTGATGGCTAGATAGCGCGGCTCCTCCATCACACCGGTTTGTTCGGCATTATGGCAGTGACTGATACCACGCTAGGTGTGTGTGTGTGTGTGTGTGTGTGTGTGTGTGTGTGCGTCGCTGACTGAAGCAGCTTGGAGATTGAGATAAGACGCTATAGATCCGGGCTCGGGATGCTAACCGGCGGTTTTATTCCTGCTTTGTTTTCAGCCATCCTGGTTCAGGGTCCTCTGCGTTTTCTCAGACGGTGGTTTGGGTGAAGGAAGTTTTGTTTTCGTTCGGTTTTATGGTTTATGCTTTTTGATAACGCGAACAAATCTACAAATCTGTTTTTTTATTTATTATTATTATTCTTTCATTTACAATAACAGCGTTCGATGTGGATCTGAATCCTGTCTCAGGAATACTGGTCCCCTGGTTCAAATTGGGGAAACAAAGTGTGGGGTAGACGGGGGGGGGATTTTAAAGTTTCAGTAAATTATAATTTTTTTTCTTTGTCTTTCCCCAAATTCATGACCGAGTCTAAAAACATCACTAAAACACCCGATCAGGGCTGATAAGTGTGTTAAACGAGCACACACACGCACGGCCTCGATCAATGCCGATAAACCTGGAAATGACCAGGACAGGGGTGCGGTGGGGTGGGGGTGGGGGGTAGGAACGGCTATTTGCATGCCAGCTGGATGCCATCCAAATGCTGTGACCTCACATGCAAAGCAGAAGCAAGGGAGTGTTTCCCCGGACCTATAAGCATAAGCACACACACACACACACACAGACACACACACACACACACACACACACATACACACGGCAGGAGCAAAGTAAAAGTAAGGGCGTGTACGAAGGATCAGACAGATGCTGTTGCAAATGTGCGGTCGATCTGGGAACCCGGTCAGACGTGAGACATGAGACAATTCTAAATTTAGTTGAGATTTTAAAAATTTTTTTATAAATCCATCTCCCCCATCTAATTTTGTTAGACGAAAATGAAAAAATAATATCAGCCAGTTAGCAGTCCTGAATGTTTCAGCTAGGATTTATTTTTGTTAATTTAACGTCCCTTTTTAATGTTAGTCTTTGGGCAGGTGAAAAAAATATATAGATTTTTGTTGTTTTCATTTTTGACTCTTTATGAAAATTTTAAAAACTGACACTTATAAAATATTTAAAATTTTAAAACAACAAAATATCTTTTCTGACCATTTTCTGAAATATTTACACCTCTGAAGTTTTCTTAAATTGACCCACAAATATTAAAGTTTTAAAAGAAAAAAAAAAGGCATTTTTTTTTTTCAAATCGACACAAATATTAAAAATAAAAAAAGGAAAATCCAACCACAACTATTCAAATGATAAAAGAAAAAACAACTGAGGTTTTCTTGGACTGAGACAAATATTACAATTTAAAAAGAATGAAAATCTGACGTTTTCTCAAATCTGCACACCAGCGAGAGAGTCTTCCCCTGAACCTTTAAGTACAAACACACCCACATACACACAGCAGAAGGAAAGTAAAAGTAAGGGCGTGTGGGTATAATGAGGAAAGATCAGACAGCCGCTGTTGCAAATGTGTGGTCGACACAAATATTCAAATGTTAGAAGAAGAAAAATCTGACGTTTTCTCAAATATTCAAATTTTAACATTTTCTCAAATTCCGCATAAGTATTAACATTTTAAAAAGAACAAAAATCTGACATTTTCTCGGATCTACATATGAGAAAGGGAGAGTCCAAATTGAAAACGAACAAAAATCTGCACACAAATATGAACTTTTTATAAGAGGAAAAGACTTTTTCTGAAATGATGCACAGATATTCACATTTCTAAACAAGCGGTGAATTTTTTTTTCTTCTTTTTTTTTTACATTTTCATGAATTGACACACGGATTTAAATTTTTCAAGGAACAAAAATTTTGTTTTCTTTAATGGCACATAAATTAATTAAAATAACAAAAACTTAAATGACACATGAACAGCAAAAATTTTAATGGAAGAAAATTGGACTTTTCTCAAATGTATATACATATATAAAAATGTTTTAAAAGAAAAACTGTCGTTAATTGAACAAAAATCTGCATTTTAGGTAATGCAGAAATATGATTTTTTTTAGAACAGCAAAAATCTGACGTTTTCTGAAATCCCTAAACATTTATTAAAGTTTTAAAAGAGCAAACATCTGACATGTTTTCTTAAATCTACAGACAAATATTTAAATGTTAAAAGAGCAAAATCTGCCCCTTTTTTCTTCTTTAAACTGACACAAATATGTTTTTCCTCCTGGAAAGCTGGCGTTGTCAGGCTTATAATTTCCTCGCGCTGCTGTCTGAATCAAACGACTGGCTGTTAGCGTGTATTAATTTTGTCAGCGCTGCAGAAAAGCTTTAAAGATGTGCTTTATCTCGTCCCGGTTTCCAGAGAAACTGCGTTATTCCGGCTCGGCGAGGTGCGAGGCTGCAGCCGTACGAGTAAATGTTTGGGTTTTTATGCTACGTAAACACAATCGCACACATCTGTTTACGTCTCAGGGAACTGCCTGTCCTCGGGTTTTTCGCTCCCTCACATGCACCGGTGCACTTAGCTTCATGTTTTTGCACATTCCTTCTATTTTTTTTTTTATCCTCTTATTTCTAATGCTCCGTATATTCTCGGCTGAGGAATTAATCGAGGCTTTAATGTACTCTGATTTTTCCCCTTCGTGCTGCCTAATTGTGTTTGCAGAAGGAGAGGACGTGCGCTTAGTGCTGTTATTGTCTTATGCGCTGAACGGAGGACGGCTGATAGAAAAGACCTGAACGTTTTGCCAAACAAATAAACATGCCAGAGGTTTAACAGGGTGGAAAAGGTGCTCTAATGGGGCCCACTGTGCATTCTGTGTGTGTGTGTGTGTGTGTGTGTGTGTGTGTGTGTGTGTGTGTGTGTGTGTGTGTGTGTGTGTGTGTG
>JAQMYL010000009.1:4263109-4270609 GCA_030014365.1 Clarias pachynema
TGTGTGTGTGTGTGTGTGTGTGTGTGTGTGTGTGTGTGTGTGTGTGTGTGTGTGTCTGTGTGTGTGTCTGTGTGTGTCTGTGTGTGTGTCTGTGTGTGTGTCTGTGTGTGTGTCTGTGTGTGTGTCTGTGTGTCTGTCTGTGTGTGTCTGTGTGTGTGTGTATTTATCCCATCATGAGGACAACAGGTTCCCACAGCAAACTCAACGACAAAAATGCAAGAGGAGCCGCACTGACACGTGTAGAGGAGTGTAATTCATTCGCTCGTTTTAAATTTGGGCCAATGAGTATTCTTGTGTGTGTGTGTGTGTGTGTGTTTTTCTTTATAGTTGGAGGGATTTTCATCTCATTACTTTGTTGACATCACACTGCTGGTTTGCATTTAACACAGACTTGACCACTTCTTACTAATCTGAAACTGAGGATAAATATCAGTTCACTTAGATACGAAAAAACAAACAAAAAAAAAAACCAGGAGTACAAATTACCAGCCAGGATAGGAGTTAAAATTATTAGTTAGTAGTAAAAATTATCAGAGAATTTAGGAATTAAAATGGTAGTTGGGTATTAAACTAGCTAGGTTAGTATTACAAATTACTAGCTAGGATAAGAGTCAAAATCGCTAGCTAGTTTAGTAGTAAAAGCTGCTAGCTAATTTAGTAGTTAAAACCACTAGCCGTTTTAAAACAGAGAAATTGGTAGCTAGGTGGTAGGTTTAGTAAGCATTGCTAGTCAGTTTAAAAGAAGAAATTGCTAAATATCTTAGGAGTAAAACTGTTTACAGTGTAAATTGCTAGCTAGTTTAAAAAAAACAAATTGCTAGATTGTTAAGCAGTGACATCACTAGCTAGGATAGGAGTGAAATTGCTAGCTAGTTTAGTAGAATTAGTAAAATTTAGTAAAATTGTGAGAGAATTTAGGAATTTAAATAACTAGCTAGTTTAGTAGAATTAGTAAATTTTTGTAAAATTGTGAGAGAATTTAGGAATTTAAATAACTAGCTAGTTTAGTAGTAAAAGCTGCTAGCTAATTTAGGAGTTAAAATCACTAGCTAGGATACATAGGAGTAAAAATTGCTAGCTAATTTAGGAGTTTAAATGACTAGCTAGTTTAAAACAAAGAACTTTGTAGCAAGTTTAGGAGTAGAAAAGAGTTTAAAAGAAGAAATTGCTACATAGTTTAGTAGTAAAAACACTTGCCAGTATAAGAGTTTGCTAGCTAGTTAAAAAAAAGAAATTGCTGGTTTGGGAGGAGAAATCGCTAGGTAGTTTATAAGAATAACTTGATAGTTTATAAGTAAACCTTGCTAGCCAGTTCAGGAATTTAGATAGTTTAAAAGAAAATATATTACTAGGCGTAGAAACCAGTAACCAGGTAGAAAAGGTTTTTATAATGTTGCTTAGACAACGTGGTTACTGAATGACTCTCACTTAGCTGCGGAATAGCTACAGGCTCATGCTAATGCTAGTTAACCTTTGGTTCTCAACTTAGGTTGTTTTTGTGTCTTATTTGATTTCTCCCTGGACCGCTGTGAGTTCGGACAGACAGATGTTGCGTGACCCACCGAAGCAATCCCAAATCCCATCATCCTCTTGAAAATGGTGCCCTGGCGGTGCGGTCACGTGAGGTGTGGAGGGTTTGGGGTGAGTTTCGGGGTAACTCGTTATTTCTGCTCAGCAGCGTGGAGGAGAGCGTCGTGGGTCCTGAGGTATTGAAGCCGACCGTCAGAGAGCTGCTGGTGCACGCGTTCGGTAGCGGGATGTTCATCAGGAAACACGTGACACGAACGCGCACTATTTTTTGCAAACTGTGACATACGGTAGGAATGTTTTTCGGGGTGACTGCAGACGAGCGCAGAGACGCTGCCGAGTGCAGAACTGAGTGTGCAGCGACTCTGAGGTTCATCTGAACACATCAGCTACTGCACCGGCTCATATCAGGCTTTTTTGGTCCAGAATGACTCATGAGTGAGAGTGTGTGTGTGTGTGTGTGTGTGTGTGTGTGAGAGAGAAACGGGGGGAACTCCAGGAATTGTCACAGCTCTCTCTCTCTCTCTCTCTCTCACGCACACACACACACATTCACTTTCACTCATTAATCACATCTCATGTGCATGAGACTTGTCTTTTCCATCCCTCTCTCTGATCTTTTGTTTTTGTTTTTTGTCTTGTATGCTTGTGTAATAATGTCTCTCTCTCTCTGTCTCTCTCTCTCTCTGTCTCCAGATGGTCACAAGAACGAAGAAAATATTTGTGGGTGGTCTGTCAGCGAACACGGTGGTGGATGACGTGAAGCAGTATTTCGAGCAGTTCGGGAAGGTAAGCGTCTCACGCTGAAGACACACACACACACACACTGAAGCTCTGCGAACTTCAGCTGGACCCTATTGAGAAATATGAATGGAACATCAGCGATAAACAGTGTCTCGTTCACTAAGCGAGCGTCTCACAAACGTCTCGTTTTCCTTTTCATCCGTCCGGTGAGACGTCACTTCAGAGTCGAAAGTTTTGCGTTAGATCTTGTCTCATTAAAGAGCTTTCCAGTAAACACGCCACATCCGGTTCTCCCCTGATGCCATTTATGACTTTGAGCCCGTGCTCAGAAGGGTGTGAGTTCCATCCCAATCATGGCCGAAGTGCCGCTTTGTGTCCAGTTCCTGAGCGCGACGTTGAATCCCTAAACTGCTTATCTGTTTCCTGTATACGAGACGCCAAGATGATAAGAGGGAAACTGGAGTATCTTGTGCATGTAAGAGGTTTTGTGTGTGTGTGTGTGTGTGTGTGTGTGTGTGTTTTGTGTGAACGACGTGCTCGTGAAGTCTTTGACTCGTTGTTTGTATAAATAAAGACGAACGGGCGACGACACCGCAGTGTGTTTTTTCTTTTTTCTTTCTTCTCCCCCCGCGCTGGTGCTAATCATCTCAGCCTCGAAACAAATCTCAACTTGATTGAACGACTTGATTGGCTTGATTATGTGACGGCGAGGGTTTCGTTTCCCTCTTTTCCTACATGTTTTTTTGTTTGTTATTTCTTTTTTTTATTTTTATTTTGAGGAATCCTCGCACTCACAGGGAGATAAACAAATCAGCGTGATTGAGAGCGCTGCTTAAATCAGAGACGCGCTGTTCTGCGTGGTCAGCTCAAGAGAAGAGAGAGAGAGAGAGAGAGAGACGCTCGGTCTGTCTGGACGCTTCTGTTAGATGCTTCATGTGTGTGTGTGTGTGTTTGATCAGACGTGTTTCCCTAGAACAGTTATTAATGACCTGAGTGTCCACTATGGTGCGGCATTATTGCTGATTGGAAAAAAAAAAAAAAAAGTGTGGAGATGAAGGACGCAGAGAAGATGGAGAGGAAAAAAGGGGAAAAAAATAAAAGGGGATCGGCAAACCTGTTGGCGTTAAGGTTACCGCATGAACGCCGTTTGTGTCCTTCCACGTGCCGGCGATTAAGCACTTGTGTCTTCATGCGTTTGTCCCCACAAAGACCATTTCCAAGACTCTCCTCTACAAAGGATTGATTATTTTTTTTTCCTTTTATTAAAAAAGTTTTTAAAGATAAAACAAAATCTCAGGGCGTGTTCGTGTCAAACAGGGACTTTCAATTTGCGTAGAATAACAATGCAGTCAAAAGTCCCGGTTTGACTCGAGCGGCCTTTGTAAAAGAGGCATATTTGTGAAAAAAATTATTTAGGTGTTGCATAGTATTAATTATGTGGCAGAGTATTAATTGTCTTTACAGACATAGTAAGATAGGTAGGTGTGTGTGTGTGTGTGTGTGGAGGCAGAGACCAAATTTTCCCACAAATACCATTTCCAGGATTTTCCTTTACAAAGCATTTTCAAAGATGAAACTAAATTTCAAAGGCCGTTCGAGTCAAACTGGGACTTTTGATTTGCACAGAATAACAACGCAGTCAAAAGTCCCAGTTTGACTCGAACGGCCTTTGTAAAAGAGGTATATTTGTGAGAAAAATTCAGATTTAGGTGTTGCATAGTATTAATTATTTCAGTGAACAGTCTTTACAGGGATAATAAGACAGGTGTGTGTGTGTGTGTGTGTGTGTGTGTGTGTGGAGGCGGAGACCAAATGTTCCCACAAAGACCATTTCCAAGATTTTCCTTTACAAAGCATTTTCAAAAATGAAGCAAAATCTCAAACGGTGTTCGAGTCAAACTGGGACTTTTGATTTGCACAGAAGTCAAAAGTCCCGGTTTGATTTGAACGGCCTTTGTAAAAGAGAGGCAACATATGTGGAATAAAAGTTAAGATGTTGGATGGTGGTAATTCTCTCTATGAACAGTCTTTACAGTGATAATAAGACAGGTGTGTGTGTGTGTGTGTGTGTGTGTGTGTGTGTGTGTGTGTGTGTGGCGGTTGGTGTCACGTTGTGGTGAGGAAACAGGTGGTACGAGCACAGGGGTCAGGTGAGCACACTTTCTCCTTCAAAGCCTTTTCCACACACACACACACACACACACACACACACTCAGAGCTGTCTGCGGTCTGTGTGTCATGTGTAATAGGATGCAGACGGTATTGCGGAGTGTGTGTGTGACAGGTATAGACGCTTTGCTGAGCAGACGACTCGGCTCCGTGTGACTCAGGTGTAAATCCCGGCTTTAGAGCGAGTGGATTCCTCCTGCTGCTTCTACATCAGACCGCAGCGCTCCCGCTCTCGTCTCGTCTCATCTCGTCTCGTCTCGTCTACGCTTATCGCTTTCCACGCCTTCCTACAAGACGACTCGGCTATGTTTTAAAGGAAACAAAACCGCCAGAGCGGAGTGTATAGCGAACTCGCCGAGAGTCTAAACCAGTTGTACACTAAATGATTCATTTGTTGCTTGTATTATTTATGTAAAAAGATCAATAAAGCGCTGGAGCTCTTTAAACTCTCGCAGCACCTGAGGGAAGACCGCGGGGAGGACGGGAGCCTCGCCGGAGGGCACGTCTTAACCCGAATTACACTTCAAAATGCTCAAGATTCTGTTTCTGTGCTTCACACGGGGCGGAGCGCGGCGGTCTGGGACGATACGAGAATGTTCAGGAGTGTGAGCGAGCAGTGTGTGTGTGTGTGTGTGTCTGAGAGACGCTCAGAGAAGTCCAGGTCGAAATGAACAATCAGAAATCAGTTATAATGAATTAGAATCGATTGCTATCGATGCGGCGTTCAGCTCCAGTAACGTTGTTCCTTTCTGTCCGTATCATCGCTGATTAATGCTAAGTGTGGCTCTGATTCTGAACAGTGTTAATCACATGCTGAGTCACTACCTCGAGACCCGAGAGTGTATCATGTCAGATTCATCAAATATCAAATCATCGCCACGTGAATCAACACCAGACTGGATCGTTGTCTTATCAATCAAAGTCTCAGCGTACAGTAACAGGATACAGTTACAATCATCGTAATCAAAATCGCAGTGTATAGAAATAATACAATATAGGCGTTAACTAGAGCCGTGCCATTCAGTCAGTTATATCATTCTTTTTTATTATAATTTTTTGTTTTTTGTTTTGATTTATGGAATTGTTGCGTCGTTTTTGATTTAAACCAAAACATTGTATTGGTGCTAAAAAGTTTCTCAACTAAATTCACACCATTTTTCATCATACTTAATGTTTCTTATCTCTCGATCCATGCTTTGTTTTTTTGTAAATACAGTATGCATACACAAAAAAATAAAAATAATAATTTGCTAAATATTTCATGCTCTTTGAAATGTTCAAAGTGTCTGTAACTTTTTTGAATTCAAATCTTTCAGTGATCTTAATCGTTGTTCAGATGAAAAGACACAAACCTGTAAAAGTCTATTATTCTAAAATATAAAATTGTTACGATATTGCAGTGTGAATTTGACTTGGTTACGGACACTACAGATGTTTAGGGGAAAAAAAATCCTTATTTTTGCATGGAAGGTTTTAATTTAAGCAACAATTTTTGCAGGTCATGTGCCTCTTATGCCATAAGCTTACACCAACTTTAGTATCGATATCAATCATGAAGAAATAGGAATAATTTTCGTTTTTAATTATTATTGTTTGAAGCGAGACAGTATAGTGCTGATAAATGTCCATTTTTGGGTGCACAAAGAAATTCATCTTTCCAAAAAGGCTGTGAGGTTAGCAACATGAAATTTTTAAGGAAGCACGATCGGTCACTTCCATGTTGCAAGACTTCAGAAGTAGCTTCTTTGGCTACACACTTGTTCTGAATCGAAAAAATCCCAACTCACAAACATTAAACCAGATCGACACCAACCAGAGCTCTCGCATTCAGGTATCGCTTGTTGTAGTTTGTTTCCCGCCCCCTTGTTTGATTGACAGGTAAGATCTCAGCGACACGAAGCACAGATTCAGCGTAGTGGAGACCCGAGCACGTCAGCATCAATTTATCCATTTTTTTAGGGAAATTTTTTTGAAATAATCAAAGCGCTTTATACTTTCGCTCCTCGCTCAGGCGATGTCATCATCCTCTCCGAGTATCTTTAGACCGTAAAGCCTCCACCCTGGCAACAGGGGTATATTTTGGTACCGAGAGCGAGTGGCACGAGATGAAGTATCCATTCCTGATGCCTACAGATATACAGCGGTCTGATTGAGAAGGAAGGAGAAAGATGGTTGTCGGGGTTTTTATCAGCGTTCCCGATCACCCCGTAATTGCTTTGGCGATATTGCCCCAGAAAGTCCAGGAGAGAGGAAACAAAGACGCCTCTGGCTGTTTGTGGACTCGCACACTTCAACAGGAGGACTGGACTGTTGGGAGTTAAAGAAAAAGTGTGTTGGGGTGAATAAAAAAAAACAAAAACATGACTTGTTTAGTGACAGGAAATTTGTTTTGGCGCCTTCGGTAATCTGATATCACGCCTGACATTTTGCGCGCATTAAGATTCAGTAAATGGCAGAAGGGGGGGTGGGGGGGGGGGTGAGGGGGTGGTTGTGGGGTTACGGCGTACGGGGCTGGTGGCGAGCGTGCTGCCCCAGACATCATAACATTTCATTTAGCATTCCTGCCCGAGCGCTGCCGCTTAATAACGACGTTTGAGCTGTTGAGGCGTAGCGAATAAACCCGGCGCTGGGGTCCATTAGCGGCGCTGCCCTGGCTTCCTGCCGCCGTGAACACAAACGAGTGTGTATGTTCAGAAAGTAAAGGCCTGGAGTCAGCTGGTTCCAGTCTGAGATCCTGACGGAGAGATGGAGACGTTCACCCGGCCGAGACGAGACGAGACGAGACGAGACGAGCGCCACGTGCACGCCGGATCCCTGTCAGACTGAGGTTTTCCCCTTTTGGTTACAGCTGGATATTTTCATAGCTTTACATCTTATCGTCGCGTGCTCGCCGCGTGGAGGAGCGCTTAGCATTTGCCTAGTGGTCAGCCTTTCTTTCCGTTCGATTCCATACGATGTTGACGTGCACACGGATCCTGACAGGCGCCAGATTTACATTTAGATTTATTCATTCAAAAGCAGAAACTTTTATCCGGAGTTGACAATCCGAGCTGCACGCTC
>JAQMYL010000009.1:4273109-4284459 GCA_030014365.1 Clarias pachynema
AGATTATTTCACGCAAACGATTACGACTCAACTCCAGCGTCCCGAGGATTTACCATTCAGTAACCGATCTGTTCTCCTTCCTGCTTCCTCTATTGCAAAACGCTGTCTGTGTTCTACACACACACACACACACACACACACACACACTCTTAGTGTTACCCACGGCCCCGCCCCGGTCCGATAACAGCCAGACGTTTCCCCGAACCCTGAATCCAGCGTGTTATTCAGCTTGACCTGCTACCATATTCTCCGCATCACCTCGGCACTCCAGAAGCTCTTAAAGAAAATAAAAATCATAAGTGACGTGCAATTTTGGAAAATCGTTTCCATCGAACACCCTTCGGGAGTCGAAGAAGCCGAGTGAACGTAACGATTGAACGAAAGCCCGTTTTTTTTTTTTTGTGCAATCGATGAGTAAAAGAAACAGTCCTGCGGTGATTGATGCCGGATGCCCGGCCCGAATACGAATACTGTGTGAAAACACACCACGTCCCAGCGTCGTCTCGCCGTCACAGACGTGTGTGTTTCAGCTTTAATAAGCATATCCCGACTGGTCGTTCCTACTGTACGTATTTCCGAGGTTAACCCTCTTCTCATTTCTCATTCAGAGAGAATTGAGGAATAGTTTCTCAGTATTTTCCCTCCAGTCTCTGTACCTGAGCAGTTTCAGAGGAAGGAATGTTGTTCTTGTTCGTTAAGCCACATATTAAAATAAACAGGTTCAGATGAAGACACATGATCAGGTCGGTATGATTTAGGGCTGAAACGAGTAACTCGAGTAATTCGATTACAAAAATTGATCGATGCAAAATCTTCTGCCTCGAAGCTTCTTTTAATGAATTTTTAAAAGCTTGCGTTATGTTTTCACGCAATTATTTGTTTGGCGTGACGCAGCGCGACGCTTCCGGATGCAAACCGCCAGGAAACACAGATGAAGAAGAAGCGCTTACGTCACCCACAAAGCGGAAGGAGACGCAAACAGCGAGCTGTGTATTGATTTGAGGGAGCGTTCTGGTGCAGCTACAAAATGGAACGGAGTGATAAAAATATCAGCGAGTCAAGAGAAGAAGAAACCAGGAAGAGAAAACGACAGAAATTGTCTTAAGGCTTATACGTTATGCCGGAGCTGTAGAGTTAGATTTAGAAACTTTTAGTCCTGAAAGTGAAGTTGCACAACTTATAATATTATCTTTAATTATTTATTTTAATGTGTGTCTTAGTTTTTTTGACACTTAAAGTCATTTGAAATACCTTTTTTTAGTTTTTGCATTTGAGAAAAGCCTTAAAAATAAGAATGTATGCCACTGTAATGCGCTTAATTCACCTCAGTCAACTTTAATCTATTCCTTGTATTGTGAATAATGACGATGTTTATTTTTGATAAAATGCTGTATGCATTTAAAAAATAAAAGTAGATTTTTCTAAAAAGAAAACCAATTCATCTTTGTTTCTCTTATATATTTTATATTGCTGTTTATTTGAGCAAAAGTCCATTTTATCCGATTAATTGATTAAAGTTTTTGGTAGAATCCTCGATTACTAACATATTCGATAGCTACAGCACTAGTATGATTATTATACTGCTGATGCTGAATGCTGAGCGGTCGGAACAGACGAGAGGGGAAATGAGGTCGCTGCTAAGGCTGTTACAGAAACAACCTTGTTATACATTGTATCTTTAGCCGCTTTGAAGCATAACATTTGTTCCCTTTTCTTTCATTTAACCTCACTCATAGGTTGGGGCACTAGTCGGGGTACGAGCAATCCATCACAGGGCACAAACATGCGCGCACACACACACACACACTCACACACACACACACACACTCGCATACTACGGCAGTTTGGAAACACTAATTAATCTAATCTGCATTAGGTCTTAGGACTGTGGGAGGAAACCCACCAAGCGTGGTGAGAACATGCACCTGAGAAGGGAATCGAACCCAAACCTCGGAGGTGCACCCTGGAGTCCACTATACAACCGTTTAATTGAATTACATTTAATTTCATTCAATATGAAGAAATAATGGGGTGGGGGGGGGGGGGGTGTCAAGACTTTTGCACGGCACTGTAGCTGGAAGTATAAGGGAAAAAAAACACACGCACACACATATGAGACAGCTCTTGGGAGAGCAGTGATATCTTTAGAAACTCAGTGACACCCGGAGATAAATATAATAATTTGTGTGTATATACGCTCGACTCCGGTGATAAGCATTTTTTATTTTTTTATTTTTTTCCCAGCCGTTCTTCAGACTCCAGACGGAAATGCAGACCAGCGTAATTTAAGGCCTGACTAGTTCAGGTATTCCAGGCCGCTCCGTTCTCTTCCTCATTGCTTTTGTTTCAGGCTGACTCAGCGCGGCCCGGTTCAGCGCTCAGCACCTGCCAATTCCAAACATTCCTCCGTGCCAACGGCAGCACAAAGCTATTTTGGATGGTTTCCGATACGCTCGTGTCCCTCGGGCCGACGAAAGCGTTTTTTAATTAAGGTGAATTTTTTTTCTGCCCGTCCGATCCGACGCTTCCTCCGGCGACGTCCCGTCCAAAACAAACCGGAGCTCAGGGAGCAAGAGTCTGCGCCGGCGTCCGAGCGGGAAAAAGAAGCGCGGGATCCGTTAACAGCCGTCGAGTTCGGCCGCTCGAGCCGTACCTATTAACCAAAACGGATGCAGATCAAAGGATTCCGAGCCAGATAGGGCAGGTGTAGAGGCGCCGAGCGAGCTCGTGTTATCCGGCTCGCCAGACAGCGTCGGGGTCTGAGCCAGGACGGAGAGAGACGGATAGTGAAGCAGATAGACACGTCTAAATGAGGAGGCTTAACCGAGGGAGCGCTTAAATATTACCCTGCAGTCTCTGATTGGTGAGTCTGAACCAAATGCTGCTGCTGCTTCTACTGTCACAAGGCCAAATTAAACCCCCAGTGTTTAACTGAGCCAAAAAAAATCACTCCTACGGTGTGCGGCTCTTTGACAGCGGCCATGTTGACTCGTTCAGCAGGATTACGGGACTCCCGGAGCCCACGATCAGGATCTGACTCGGATTAAATTGGGAACGATGCTAAGGAGGAGGAGGCGCTTGGTCATGTGGGAGGCGAGGCTTTACAATAAACAAGTGCTATGGAAAAATATAAAGGAAAACAAATATGGTTTCTTTAAATCCAAAGCTTAAAGACAAAGACGTAAGAATCTTTTGAATACGAGCAAATTTAGCTCTTTTCTTATGAACAAATTATTATAAAATATATTAGATATTAGTACAGTTAATTAGATAACGTAAACGTATTATTAAGCTCATATTGAGGCATTTTTTTTTTTAGCTTGGAATAGTTCTGCTGTCGGATTTAGAAATTATTATTAATGAGAATTTGTGCTCAATGTACTGAAACAACGCAAAAAAATTGACGTTTGCGTAATTTTTATTTATTTATTTTTAGAAATATACATTGGACTTTAAACGTCCCGATTTTTTAGTCCGAGGTCACATGACCAACCATGAGCTCTGTCCCAGTTTAAGTCAGTGTGTCCATTAACCTCAATACATGATGCTGAAAATGTCGCGTTGTTGTGTATCGGATATTATGTAGATGACGTGTGCACTCTGCTTTCTCCTAATATTCTCCGTAAGAGAGCTCTGAGTCACGTGATTCTCAGACTCATCTTTCCAAGGATTTTGAGTCATCCTGACTGATCTTCACGAGAATTTTGATTAATTAGCCCAAAGCGTTCAGTTTGCGCTGAATTACGAGCTCGACGTTTAGGTGTTTGTGACGGATCTGAGGCCTCGGATCAACGCTCTCCCCCCGGTCTGAGCGCGTGAAGGGTTAACGTCTCTCACGTTCTCAGGATCATCGCGGTAACGTGTCCTCGGTCTCGGAGGTAATCACTCTGACAGTCGGTTTGTGAAGACTGACTCTCTTTTTGTGTATATTTAAGGAAAAGCCGGTGAGCAGGGTCGGACGTGTGTGTGTGTGTGTGTGTGTGTGTGTGAGAGAGAGCACCCTCAGCTACAACTCTCGCCTCGACTTGACCTTTAGTAAGACACGGCAAGTGTGAACGATAGTGCCTGGATCTGCTTGGATGTTCCGCCCCATGTGATCAGCGTGATGCGTCTCTGACAGGCTCTCGTGTTCTCCTCATCAGCGACTCTCGAAGAAAACCTCCGCTCGTGTCTCGCTCTCGGGTTAAACAGCCCAAAGTCCAATCAGGAGCTTCATAAAAACATAATGGCTCTGGAGTTAGTGTTAACACTTTTATTGTTTTCAGTAACCTAGCATTATTATTATTATTAGGGACGGGAATCACCGGGGACGGGAATCACCGGGGACGGGGACGGGAATCACCGGGGACGGGGACGGGACGATCAATATCACGATATTCGATTGACGATTCGGGTTTTATTGCGATTCTCTAAGTATTACAATTTTCCGATTTGTTTTCAGAATTTAAATGATTCGCTTCTATCACACAGGATCCTGTGATACCAACTAATGTGTGAATAGTTTAGATTGCGCCATCTGTAGGATTATAGAGGAACAGCGCACTAATGCAAACACATACAAATAAAAAATAATCTATAATAATTTTCTGAGTCAGTGTGGCAATGCATGAATTGCCAGGTAAAAGAAACTCAATTCATTTTTTATTTTTTATTTTTACAAATGTCAAAATAGTAAGTAAACGGCGACGTCACAACATCAAAAAGTCTGATGAAATCCGTTTGATTCTAAACCTGTTTTTTTTGGTCATTGCTCATTATATATTTCCTTATTTTTTTTATTTATTACTAACTCACACTCTGTTAAAATAAAAGTTAGCTGAACGATCACCATCAAGACCACAGATTTTAAACAAGGCCTTTTTTGCCCAATCAGCTGATTTGTTATTCAGTCCCTAAACCAATCAGAATGCGTCATCAGGAGACGCCATTTAATGATTAATCAGCTACAGGAATCGTTGTGACACTGGCAAGTCCTCACAAGGATAGGAAGATGTGTGGGTGTTACTTTTTGCACCCCCCCACTCACACACACACACACAAGATCAAACACGTGCAGAAACACACACACATATGTGTATCTGCTGCGTTGTGTCCTCTGGCTGCTCCTGAGAGGGGATTTTAGAAACGATCGTTCTGTTCCAGTGTTAACACACGTGTGTATGTATATACGCATTCACACACACACACACACACACACACACACACACACACACACACACACACACACACACACTTCCCTCACCACACCTGATTCCATCTGACAAAGGCCCCTATTGGCTTAATATTTTCGTATCCGTCAAAGGCGACTGAAGTCTATATTCTGTCCATCTGTCACATCTGTTCTTTTCTCTCCTTGCATTTAGTAACACACACACACACACACACACACACACACACACACACACACACACACACACACACACACACGAGTGCCAGGCAACGTTCTGGCTCACAGCAGTTTTAATTCTGTTCTGGTGCCACGGAAACCGTTCCATAACCAATCAACAGGCTTTTTAATGGAACCCCTGTGGAGAGGGACACACAGCAGCGTCATGGCTAACCTTTCAGCGTTCTCTGTGACTCAGTGGAGTCAGCGCAACACGTGTACGTGCACGCACACACACACACACACACACACACACACATATCCTCCAACACCAAAGCCCAGTCTGGATCTATATCGGTGATGGAGGTTCTAAAACCTCGTATTGATCCTCTTGCTCTTAATCCCGTCTCCTGGGATGCTGTGTGTTTCTAAGTTGTGTGGTTCCTGTCGACACTGTGTATATATAGTGTGTGTGTGTGTGTGTGTGTGTGTGTGTGTGTGTGTGTGTGTTGGTTTGGGCAGCCGGTTGCTGTAGCGAGGCGCTAATTTCCATTAGCTTGAACAGACCACTTCATTAACCACGCTGACCTCTGTGCCTCTTCATGACTCCCTTGCCAGTCACACACACACACACACACACACACACACACACACACACACACACACACACACACACACACTGACACCTGAGATTGTCAGTAGTATCACATTCAACCTTGTCTTTGTTCTGATGCAAAATCCCTTTTCCGTACGTTTCCGTTGTTTGCTTTGTACAACTGTTAGATTTGTTAAAAGTGTTTATTTATATTTATTTTTTGTCACTTGTTCACGAAACTCACGACGGCTCGGATAAGGAGTGTTCTCGAGCAGGTCCACCTTGTGTATTCATACACACTGACACTGAAATGGAGTTAATTGGGTTTTTGAATCAACACAGGCGTAACTGAGACAGGCCGAGGTGAGATCTTAACGAAAGCAGAACTTAAAACAAAACTCGTTTTCTCGGTACAGAGAAGCTCGAGACTCTAAACACGATGCTGCCGCCACCAGGCTTCACTGTGGGATTCGATTCAATGGATCGACGAGTCAGTTTTCGATTCAGAATTGATTCACGTTTCTTTTTTTACTATTATTTAAGAGGTAAATTTATGAAGCGTTAAATGGTCCAAAATTTACTTCTTTATTTTTATTTTTTATTTATTATTCCCCCCCCTATTTTCTCCCTAATTTAGTCGTGTCTAATTCCTCCCCGCCACTAGGGGGCTCCACATTAAGGCTACTACTACCACTCAGTCGGGAGGGCCGAAGACTATCACGTGTTTCCTCCGAACCACGTGACGCCAGGCGGCGTAACACACTCGGAGGACAGCGCTATCCACTCTTTCCGCTTGCGTGAGCTCACAGACGCCCCTGATTGGCTGTAGAGCCGTGATTAATGTGGAAGCATGTTACAGCATCACCCGGTAATCGAACTCGCGATCTCCGGATGATAGGGCGAGAACTTGACCACTGCGCCACTCGGAGGCCGAAAATTGACTTCAAATTGCTCCTGATCCCGTCTCCTGCCATGTGGTGCGTCTTTAAGTAGTGCGGTTCCCGTCGACATTGTGTATCTCATTTTACATCTGATCAGATAATGTATTAAGGGTTTTGCTTAAGGGCCCAACATTGGCAACTTGGTGGTAGTGGGGTTGAAAACAGGACCTTCTGATCGGCAGTCCAACACCTTAACCACTGACCTCCCCCTGATCCCTTCATTGAATCAACAGGTCAGTTTTCAATTTAGAATTGATTCACTTTTTTATATCAATTAACAGATAAAATACTACAGATCTTGCACAAACAAGACTCCCATCTTTTACACATACTCGCGTTTTGCAAGAGTATTGCTTTTTCTTCTTTTCGTTTTAGTTTATAGATTGTTGGTGCATTAATGCCACCTACAGGTTAAAAAAAAAAAAGATTATTGCTTTGTTCAAGACATCACTTTCAAACAATCAGTGACAGTTTATTAGATACTTTTTAAATAGTTTTTAATGCTTCAAACCTGTAAGAAATTTTTAATTCAACTCAGTTAAAATTGAATCCAGTTGGGTGACATGGTGGCTTAGTGGTTAGCGTTGTGGCCCCACTGTCCAGGTTCAATTCCCAATGTTTGGTGGGTTTCCTCCTACAGTCCAAAGACATGCAGGTTAGACTAATTGGCGTTCTCAAATCTCCCCCGCGACCCTGTATCCGGAATAAAGCGGTATAGACTATAGCACTATAGCATTGAGTCACTCCAGTTGAATCGAAGGTCTTCCTGTGATTCACAGCTCTACTGAGTTTGCTAGTCGAGCTCTGTTGACTTCTGCCCAATGTAGCTCTTTGTACTACGGCCATAAATTTCAGTTCTGGTCTCATCGTCTCATCATTTTCCGGTAACTGCTACGACTCGCCACTCTTTTCCTGCCTCTGATTGTCGTGTGACTTCTGAACTCTCTTAGTGGCTTCTCTGACTAATCCCTTTTTTTTCCCCTCCAGTCAATGTCTCTCAGTGTACGGCCTCTTCTAGACAGAGTCACAGTGGTGCCATAATCTTTGGCACGCTTTTTTCTAACCGTACCCTGCCTTATACTTTTCAGGAATACTTGTTTTGGTATTTGTTTTGCGTTTAGTGTATAGTGGGCGTGTTCTTCCAGCACCTGGTGGATACATGGTAGATATAAAGCGACACCGCTCCTGTTTCGCTTATCGGAACGCTGCATTTCCCCTCGAGCGATCTCTCTTTTCATCCGGACCGATCTGCAGACAGGGCCGAGTTGACGGCAATGAGGGTTAATCTGATTCAGACCCTGTTGAAAGCGATGTCCATGGGAACCAAACATGCAGGGAGACTCAAAGGCGCGGGAGAGAAAGAGGCGGGGACGTCAGCCTGACTGGCTGCTCCTTTAGATTTTTAGATCGATCCACTCTGTGTGGAACGTCATGTAGGTTTGGAGCCTCTACAGGGATTATGTCATTCTGTAATGAGTTAGGAATAACACACAGCGTGGGATTCTGTTATAGGGAAATGATCCAGGATGTTACCGTACAAAAATGGATTGTTTTGTCGTCTGACCGGTTTAACATCTGATGATCTTTTCAGTAAACGCTTGATCTGATCTGATCCTTATTAGATCAACGTCCACTTAAATTGAAATTTCTAATCTCATGATTTTTATCGTATTAAAGAAATGTGACCATGTGACCCGAGTGTTTCAAAGCACTGATACTGGAGACTCCTTCCATAAATGTCATCGCGTCGGTGTGTCCTTTTTTTTGTTAAATAACCAACCTTTTTTTTCCCAGCTTGTTTTTCAGATTGTTGTGGAGGAAACGACGTGTGAATGAGTTGTTACTATAGAAACTATAGTGTATTAGGAGGAGGAGGATGTTAATATAAACATTACGGCTGAGACAGCTGTCGGAGCTGCTGCTGTGGAAACGAGGCGCTCGGTTGTGAGCGCAGGAGTGTGTAGCTGTACACTCGTGTTGACTGAAAGTTGTCCACTCACTCTATAGCTAAAGGCCTCTGCTCAGATCAGCTTAAATTAGGGTCTGTGATGAGGTCATGGTGGGAGCCTGAAGTAACTGTGTGTGTGTGTGTCGGATAATTGGAAGGCCTCCTGAGGGGAGCTGCGTTTCGGGCTCGCGCCGGGTTCAGCCCCAGCTGCCAGACTCGCCCTAATTGCTGCCTGCCTTGATGGGAAAGACCCTGTACAATCCACCATTTACGGCGCAAACACACACCGCGGGGTGTCACCGTGTGGCCACGTGTAATACAAATCGCCTCTGAAGCAGGGCTCGAACGTATACACATATGATGCAGGCGTTCGAATGATTCTCTTTGGATAATTCCATATTTTCCGGGAATATTCACTTTCACTTCGAAATTAGAAGCGGCGCTTCAACATCCCGCTCGTTCTCGTCCCGGGTGGGATTTCATTAGTGTTATTTAAATAATTATTAATTAATAAACGTTAGAGGTGTGGTGAAATAAATCGATTCACGGTTTTATATAGTGCATGACTCCTAAATCGTTAAAATTTTTTAAAATTTTTTACATTTTTTTTATTTATATGTTTGCATTTGAGGGGGTAAAGTGTTGCAGTTCCTTAATAATCCTACAGGTGGTGCTCTATAGTATTTACACATTATCAACCTGTGTGGTAGGTGCGAATAATTTTTGAAGTTTGTTTAGAATTGTTATGAAATCTTAAAAAAACAAACATAAATTATATCGAATCACGATACAGATGGAATCGGCATCATAGTATCGCGATAATATCGTATCGGGTGATCCCTGGTGATTCCCGTCCCTTATAAAGTTGGAACTGAAATACTTTACAGATCAGAAAACACAGGACTGAAGTTCAGGATTTTTTTTCTCATGTGCGTTGGTGTCGAAAGGGGGGAATGACGGACACACTGACCACGCCCCCTTCACAACCCGAGTGATGTAAAGAGAGACAGAAACAGAAGCCAAAGGAAATTAATTCTAAATAATATTACACTGTTAATAAAAAGTCCCCGCATCCAGGGCGCGGATAATCGACTTTACGTTTATTTTTATTTTTTTCCCTCAGCCGTGTCATCCGCATCCGCTCCCGACGTTACCGCTGATGTTTTTGGAAGAGATCTTTTCCCGAGATGTATTTATCTGCTAACGCTGAGGTGTGTCAGCCTCAAGGTCTCGTTTCATTCAGCCCGAGCGAAAGTTGCGAAGGATAACATTAAAACAGCTTGTAGTGCACGATGCTTAACGCTTTTTCACACTAATAGACAGACGCTCTGGTTATAATCGATGCCACCGGCTGCATGTCAGACAGACGTCTCGGTACAGTTCAGAGGCGTCTCGGAAGGTGTTCATCTTCAATGTGAGTCAGAGATTGAGTCTAAATCCTGAAAATCCATCCCCTAGTTCAGAGACGTGTAAACGTGTGGAGAAAAAGATGGAGAGAGAGATTGGAGGATGAGGATGTACAGGATGGTCCAGACGTCTAGACGATAGGGAGGGAAATCACCGAGGACAAGACGATATACGATATTATCATGACAATATCTGGATGCTGATTCTATCACAATATTATAAAAAGTGATACCTCGGCATGTTCTTAAGGTGGATTTCGTGTTCGTGTAATCTGGTCCAGTCACCCAAAAATATCACCAATATTACACTTTACAACACTGTAATCATATTTTTACATATAAAAGCATTTAGAAAAGACATATAATGAAGTAAAATGTGAAATAAATAGACACAAATAAACCTCACGTAATCTTAGTTTATGATTCCTCTCATCACCGGCTGCTTTAAAAACCAAACTGAAATATATATATATATATATGTATATGTATGTTTTATCTTCATTAATTTAAATATTAATTATATAGAGCCAAAACATTTTTTGTTACAGCGTCCACGGTCACGTTACAGTCAGATTTCTGTCCAGGTGTTGTAGCCGTCCCTGCTGCCCCGTCCCTTAGCAGTGATATGGTGTGTGTGTGTGCGTGTGTGTGTGCGTGTGCGTGTGCGTGTTTGTGTGTGTGTGTGTGCGTGTGCGTGTGTGTTTGTGTGTGCGCACACATGTGAAGGGTTTGACACCAATGCCCTCACCCTGAGCATATTTAGGTGTAAATGAGAGAGCGAGAAACCCAGCTGTTTCTGTGTGCCAACACACACACACACACACACACACACACACACACACACACACACATGCACACACTAACTCACTTACTCACTCGCAAACACACTCACAAACACACAGAGACACACACAGTCTCCATGCACTCGGGTCATTAGTCTTCATGCCAGGATCGTTGCCACGGCAACATCATAAGTGGCAGGAATTCTTGAGGTCAGAGAATGAAGGAGCCTCTCAACTTTGGGTTTCATTGTGGTTCGTCATCATCCTGTGTGTGTGTGTGTGTTTGTGTGTGTGTGTGTGTGGGGGGGGGGGGGGGGGGGGGGGGGGGGGGGGGGGGGGGTGGGGGGGGGGG
>JAQMYL010000009.1:4367514-4379640 GCA_030014365.1 Clarias pachynema
GGGTTTAGAGAGAGGACATGCTGAGGTATGATTTTAGGAGGAGACATGATCAGCAGAGGACGAACAAAATAAGAGTCGTTCCAGGCAGTTCTACAGTCTAATGTCTGTGTGGATGTAAGATATGGATGTCCAGAATATTCGTAATTGTCTGAAACACAAATTGAAAGCAGACTACTATATTAACTAATGTGAGAAAATGCTGAACTGCAGTGATGTAGCTGAGGCTGAGGAACTGCCCGAGCCTCAGAGTCTGGAATTTCTACCTCTGTGTGTTTATTAGCGGTTTGTTACGCGGGGATTCGTTCAAAGTGTTTTCTTTCCATCCAAAAAAGGTTTTTTTTTTAAAGAAAATAATGAACACCCATAAGTCTCGCATGTCTTTCATTCGCCTGCGCTAGCATGCTACGTTTGTACCGCGCAGTTGGACCTTAAATCTGAACAAACTGTGTCTCTTTGGTGTAAATAAAACATCTTTCCGTATCTTTTATCTGCCTTGAGCATTTTCTTGCCACTGCATCTATTCATGTCCTCCTGCCAGCTGTCAGCTGTGCCTCTCTGTATTAAAAAAGGTGTTTGTGTGTGCTGGTGAGTGTGAATAGCGTGCACGCTCCTCACTCCGACAGAACTTTAAACCTGTCTCCAGCATCATCCCAGCGGTCTCCGTTATGCGCCTGCGTAAACGCTTTGAAAGAGGACATTAGCTCGCAGAAGCGTTCACACTCATTTATAACTCCCTTAAGGGAAGGCGTAGGAGTCGAAGTCACTTTTCCGTCAGAACCTGACAGTTCGAACGTTTAACTGTGCTAACTTTCTCCCTTTTGCGCTTTTCCTTTACACTTCCTTCGCTGACTTGTGGAAATTAGGGTCTCCTTGGAAGTCTCTTGATTTGTTCCGCCTTAAATACATTAAACTGCTTTTTAAGCAAAGGTCACTTGGTGTTTCATCAATTTTGCATTTAAATAGGATTTTTTTTTCAGTGTGTGTGTTTTGCTCCAAGGAGAGAAGAGGATTCAAGCATTGAAGACCCTGGCTGAGAGGAAGGAAGGGAGGGAGAGAGATGTGCTGCAGTGTGAGTGGGGAGACAGGCTTCTAGCGCCCGCCTAATAAGTGTGAGATACAACTCAGTCATCCGCGACGGCCGGCCGACTGGCGCTAACACCTATTATCGGGCGTGCAATTGCAAAATCTGCGAGTTGTCGTGAAAGCCGATTGTTTAAGGTTGAGAGAAAGTTGGAGAGCGCGGACGAGAAAGTGAAAGGTGTTGCTGCCGCTCCCGAGGGCCGCGAGAGGAAATGGTACGGACGTTTCTTAATAACACAAGGGAAGGGGTTGCGTCTGCCATCTGTTGTTCTCAAGGGGACCATGGGGAGGTATGAGGAAAGGCTCTGTGGATTCAGGGAACGAAGCAGGCGACCGCAGTAGGGTGGGCAGTCGTTAAATAGGGCAAGATGGGTTGAGTTTCAGTAAGAACCCCCATGCTGCAAAACTATCTGGATATTAGCGTGTGTGCGGTCCAAGGATGAAAAGGCAGAGAAGTAAGTAAAGGCATATGTGGCGCGTCGTGTGGCTTATTCCCCCGTCTGTTCCGGCAGCATCCGTAATTGTAACAGAGACGTCAGGCTTCATGTTCACCGGATCCCTCAACATCTGCCATGGCAGTGTTAGTGAGTACATGTGAGAATACTGCGCTGCATGTCATATGCAAGGCGCGTTGGCCTGTTTGGAGTTCAGTCGTGCTCTTTTTTTCTTTTTTTTTGGATAAATCCAATTATCCTGTGTTTCAGCACTGCCCCTGTTGGGTCATCAGCGGTACTGCAGTATGGCCCCGAACCTGACTGTGCAAGCGACAGCGAGACTGTCTGCTGAGGCCAGATGTGTGCTAACCCCTCTCTCACAGTGAGTCCCCCTCCTCCCGGGCTTCGCCCCTGCCAGCTGGCTCACGACAACTGAATTGTCAGATATCAAAAGTGGCACTTGCAAGGTCACCCTTACACTTTGTCAGGCGGTCTACTACTTTCTCCCGAATGCTGCCCTTCCAGAAGCCTCACACGCCCTGCAGAAGCGAGACCGCGGTGTGAAAAAAAATATCTCAGCCAGCTGCTCTTGTCTGAACCCGCCGCTATGTCACACCTACGAGACCGGAGGCGTATTTCAAAGGAGGCAATTACGTGCAGGAGAGCTGCCGCTACTTTCTGAGCCTCGTTGCTCATATACCATGCTTATTCCCCTCTGTAGCCCAATTAGTTCTCTTTTCCTTCTCTAAGAAGGTGTGCGCTAAAGTAGTTCCCGGTCAAAGCGAGAGCTTTTATTTCAGCGATTACAGCTCCCCTTGCCAGTTCCAATTTCTTTGCTTAGCAGTAAATAATGAGAAGAAAAGGCTAAAGTGAGGTGAACAACTTGAAACTGTAAGAAGAGGGGAGGGGGAGAAATGGTGCGGGGTGGGTGGGGGGGGGAGTGTTGGGTAGAGTGAGTGATTTGATGAGCTTTGGATGTTTTCCCGAGTGTCTGACTCAGATGCTAGTTCCTCCAAACCGACGTTGCACGAGATGCCCATGTGGTGTTTGTGTAAAACGGAGGGAAGCAGAGATTCTGTTCTCGCACCGTGACGTCGATGGCAGCCTTCTGCAGCGCCTGGGTGTGTGCTGCCTCAGCAAGGTGTGACACCCTGCGAAAGCTGGCAGCCCACGAAGCGACCTCATGAGCTATTCACCAACCCGTCCAACTCTCTTCTCTTCTTCTGGGATGAGAGGACGGTTCTAACACATGCCACGCTCACGATATGTTTCAATTACACCAGCATGCATTTCAAACACCTATGTATTTAGTTTATTACTAATCTATCAAATAACATGTCAGATTGTGAAAGTGGGTGGGGCTTCTAGAAGGTGTCCGTTATTATCCTAGAGTCCTCTTCTTCTTCTGAAGAGAGAAAAACTGCTGTATGTTTGAGTGATAACTAACAAGGCTGATACTAACATTACATCCGGTACATCTTATGCAAAAATGGCTAACATTTTGCAGGTCTTGTAATATTCTATTGCTGTAATAAACACTGCTTGACATTGGTGCGGTCTTCCCAGTGGCGGTTGCTGCTCCTCCTCCTGCTCCTCCTCCATGCAGCGCATTCAGTTCCTAAAACCCACATGGTAGAATCTTCAATTACTTGCCGTCTTATCAGCCCGGCTGTCTCTTATCTCGCCTTATCTGCGGCGTGTTTGTGTTGCCGAGTCCACAGCCCTATGCCTTCCCTATCTGTTGCACTTGACCTCTGACCCCACTTATCTCTCCTCCCGGAGCAGTGGAGGTTCACAGGTTAAGAGGTTAGCTTCCAGTGTCGATCTTGGCTGCGGTTTTCCTTTTATGATCTGTTAGCTCGGATTAGGATGTGACTTCCGGAAAGCCCTGAGGACCGAGGGATTAAAAAGGAGCTTGTTAACGGCGTCGGATCTCTAACATGCATGGTTTAGTAGATATAGTAAAAAAAAAAAAACATAGTATAAGGTTTTTAACGCAGAGGTGCATTACATTACGAATTGCTTGTGTGCTGTAATACACACATGTATATATCTGCCAGCAGAAGCCTGTGCTTAGACACTTTTGTCGTGTGGCTTCCTTTTGTGCGTGTCACTTGTCTCTATAACACAGCTGCTCTTGAATATAGAGATGATGCTCGTGATGATGAAGTGTGTGTGTGAGCAGCACTCGTGAGCATGTGTAATAGCAGGTACTACCGAACATTTCGACCGGAATAAACAGACAGCAAAGCAACGGTTTTCCATTCATCGCAGCTTGTTTTCTTTTGTGTTCCCACAGTAAGCCCCCTCTTAACACTTGGCAATGGCAAGTAATTTCCCCTTTTGAGGCTCAGCCATACAGATAGAAAATTGCTTTTTGTGCGTCGCCATCAGAGTCTAATGCAAAAGAGGATCGCAGATGCCTGATGAATTCCGGCAGCTCTTCTTCTTCTTCTTTTTTTTCTTTTTTTTTTTCTCTCTCTTCTCTTTTTCGGGCCAGCAGGAGAGGGTTAAGCTTTTATTTAATAAATATGAAGAAAAAGAATCCCATGGTCAGTGACACATTTCAGATATTGGCTGCTCCCGTATTTCCATAAAAACGAGAGCTTGTTATACAGTGAAATTTCAATGAAGGGAACACAAAATGCATTTAATGAAATTCAGATGCTGTAGAGCGGGTTTCCGTGAATCTCATTAAGAGGGCTTTGTGCTGTTTTCCCACCTCCTTTATTTGTGTGGATGAGCCTCTCCACCGTGTCTAATAATGTCAGAGATTTCATCATTGGCCTGGTTTCAAAAAGACAATGTGTGTTTGCTGGGGAAGAGCACGCTGGTGTTTAAGGCCGTCGTAATTCTCGTCTGAAACATGCCCCGAGACACTGCTGGTCAAATGGACACTGCGGTTCGCAGAACAAAAAAAATGTTATGCTGCACTTTTAACATGGAAAAAAAATGTAAAAAATCATAATCAACACGTTATTTATTCAATCCTTGTATGTTTTTGTCTCTGTTTCTCTGCAGGCTTCGGCTTCGTAACTTTCGAGAATGAAGACGTCGTAGAGAAAGTCTGTGAAATTCATTTCCATGAAATCAATAACAAAATGGTAAGTGTTCTGAATTTTTTTTTTTGTCGTTTCGCGCCTAATTTCTTACTTAGAACGCGTGTGAATGTAAACCGCATGTTTCAGCCGCAGTGATGTGTACGCGCTGTCCAGGAAGGGCGAAATTATCCTGGCCCAGTGTATCCTGTACAGAAACAGTAGGAAGATGGAAACCTATTCCATCTGCACTTTAGTTGGCAGAGCAAGAAAGAAAGAGAGAGAGAGAGAGAAAGATGTGAGAGAGAGAAACTGATAGACTTGGCAGCAGCTGACTTCATTAAAGATGGATTATCGCCTTTGCGATCCTTGTAATGACCGGCCTTGGCCCTCGTGCTGGCTGCGTCACACAGCTGAACGCTCAGGACCACACACACACACACACACACAGAATTGGCAGTCTTTTTTTTTTTCAGTTTATTTAGAAACGGATTTAAAATATTACTTTTGGAGATTTAGTTTTATGAAGACGTACGCTGATGGTGCTTCATGGAGTTATCAAGAAATACGATTTTTAAGAACAAGGACTTTCCGTCCTATAAATCCCTATCTCTGCACTTTTTATTACGACAGAGCTTCATCACTCCGTCACACCGCATCGCCTCGTCTCATCTGTACAAGTCAGCGAGTCTTACCCGAGTCTCTACCCGAGTCTGGCTGCCTGGTGCGAAGCAGAACTTGGGCAGCGAGTTTTCAGTGTTCTCTTTATTAGACTTCAACTTGCGCATTTCGTTCCACTCGGCTGAAGGAGCGGTTTGCATTTACAAGCTGCTGAAAAATGTGAATATAAACGGAAAGATGTGTAGATTAACACAATGATAGAAAAATGGAGATGGATACATGGAGAAACGTTAGACAAGTCCTTGACCTAGGGTATGCGATCTTTTTAAAAACATAACAGGTTCATTTGGGATGTTCTGCTTAGGATATTTAAAGTTATGTCAGTTCCTGGGCTGTTTTGTGTTCATCTGTTGGATGAAGATATTTTCAGAAGCAATTTGTATCGATGGGAATGTTTTAAAGACTATGTTGGACCTTGGTAGAGCAGAACCTGCTTGTGGGTGTACTGAGGCTCAAATCAGGGCTCCAAAAATGAGTGCCACCTTCTTTCAGACTCAGAATTTTTGATTGACAGGGACCACAGAGCAGAAAGCAGTATGAGACTCCTTCATGTCTTCCCTCGAGGAGCTATACATGTGTTCCAGCAAGTGACTAATGTCTGCCTTTGGCCCCTTTGAGACCACATGGGATGGCTCAGTGAGAGCAGGACCTGTGGGGTTTGGGTATCAAGAACAGAATGGCTGTTTTACACACACACACACATAAACACACATTCTTTTTCTATCCGCTCTCACTTTCTTCCTGGTCCAACCCTGTCACATACCGCCTGTTCAGATCTCTGGGACAAACACACTATCTGGCTTCAGATTCATAAGAACCAGACAGTGCAATCAATTTTTATATGATGCCACATCAGATGCTTTCATCACTAGGGAGCACCAAAGCCAGGGTACTGGTTCCACATCTTATTCCTGGCACTTTCCTCCTTCCGGCTCTGTTCATGCCATCCATCGCATGCCTGTCTCCAAAATGAGCCTGCCAGGAAATTGCATGCATCATTATTACCAGATGAGTAACCTTAGGGCAAGCGCAAAAAAAAGAAGTGAGTGGGAAAAGAAGAGACCATCTTTCAAAATGCTGCATTTAATAGAGGCCATTTGGTTCACGTACATGACAACAGTGGTTCTTCTTGCGTGTTGGTGACATTTCACTGGCTTCGTTTTTAAATGAAAGAGATGTAGGAGTGTGAGTAAGAACAGCTTAGTTTGGAGCAGGTTTGAAAAGAGTTTGGTGCCTTCCTGCCCCCGCCTTCGGTGTTCATTTCAGAGCTGAAATCTCTTCTTTTTTTTCTTTTTTTTTTTCCGTGCCAGCAAGATCAAAGCAAGCTCAGAAGCATCACCTGCTTGCAAGCTTCATTGCATATTTGACTTGCTAATTTGCTATCATCATCCTCATCATTATGATGACTGTTATTACTATTTTGTAAACCTCGAGCCAGTGCTTGGATTGGGATGTTTGGAAAGCTGCTGTTTTCCCCCCCTGTTTTTCCCCTTTCTTCTTCGCTGTAACCATCTGTTGAGGTAACTCTTTAAGCTGTGAGCCAGGTGCCCCCTTACACCTACAACCCAGATGGACCTGGGAGGGATTCCAGCACAGGAGGGGCTCGGGAGAGAGGGAGAGTACGAGGCGAAAAGAGGGGAACCCTCCTGCTGCCAGCTGCCTTTGATTTTTGAGATT
The DNA here is from genome assembly GCA_030014365.1 of Clarias pachynema. Taxonomy (NCBI): domain Eukaryota; kingdom Metazoa; phylum Chordata; class Actinopteri; order Siluriformes; family Clariidae; genus Clarias; species Clarias pachynema. The sequence continues at coordinate 4,374,425 of JAQMYL010000009.1, forward strand.
GGACACACGGCAGCCTATAAAACATTCAGGAGCCTCCTTTCTTCAAGCCAAAGCTTGGTTAAAGTCACAGATTGCTGGCCCGACATTAGACCTGAAAAGGACCTGGCGTGAAGCTCACATCTGGAGGAAATGAAGACGGATAGGACGGGTAGACGAGCCAGTGGTTTTGTGTCAAAGTATGAGAGAGGGTTGTTTAGACCTGGATGAATAAACGCTAACCAGCCTGCCGGAAACCATCCACAAGCAACGGTCCAAACCTGATGTGCACTTTTCTGCTAGTCCCTGTGGGGGGTCTTTGAAGTGGAGAAGCATGCATGGTACTATCCATGACTATGCTTACTGCATATTGTATTACAGTAAACCAAAGCCTGGAAGTTTTTCAGCCCATTTTTCGCTCTTAAACTTTTTTTTAAATCAAGAAACCAGAGAATGCTGAATATGATGCCTTGTTTATCTGTTCTAACTCTCCTCAAACATCCATAATTCCTTCCTACTCCTTGTCCTTAACAGTCATTCAGTGGCAGCAGAGTGACTAAAGAACTAAGGACTTCATGCACTAAACAGTGTCATTTAGAATCTCGTGAGTCATTATTTACAGCCTGCTGGAGGGTAGTGGTGAATTACAGCTCGCTCCATAACCCATGGAAAGTTATTCCCTCCTACACTCGCAAGAGGCTCTTCCAGCTGGCTGAGATCCTTGCCCGGGATGCCTCGTGTCAGGATGAGAGCATTGCCTGAATGCACTCTTCTGTCCACAGACCAGAGACATGTGAAAAGATGGATAGATGGAAAGTGAGAAGGAAAGAGTGAGAACAGCAGAGCTCTTCATTCATTCACAGACTTTTCAGATCTGATTACCGCTGCTGCCTCCGCTCGCTCTCCCTAGGGCTGCTGGGAATCAGGAATGAGAGAGTGATTGAGAAAATGGCCTTGGCTTGCTCTGTCCCTGCCTCCCTTCCTTTCTCTCTTTCCTCAATGGCTCCTGATCACTCCCTTCTTGCTTGTTAAGATGTGAGTTCTGCCTCATCAACGAAATGCGGGAAATGGCAGTGCATACCAATAAGCCTCGTTCTCTCCCATCGACCCCCCTCCCTCCTTCTCTCCATTTCTCCTTCTCTCCCTCCTTTTGTCATTTTTGGCACAATTTGGCTCCAGCAGTGGGCCGGTTATCTGAGGGGAACTGGCTGCTGGTGCTTATCGCTTTGCCAGTAGAGCTGCTCGAGTGACCATCTCACAGATAATGACCCAGTCATTAAGACTCAGCGCTCCTGCTCAGCCTCAAAGACTGGGACAGAATGCGGACTCGCTTTCCCCAGATGTTGGACAGGGAGAAAGAGAGAGGGGGGCAAGCGAGAGGAAGAGGTATCTAGCGGATCGGAGCCTATGCATCCTCTCGTGTGACATTTATCACAGCCACTCAGAATGTCATTAATTTGTGCTGTGCGACTAATGGACTGATGCTGTGGGTGATGATGATGGATGAGCAGGATGGCCACACACACGGAGACACACACACACATGCTGGTTTTGTTGCCTTGTGATAAAATGCCTTGTGATTCAAACCCCATGACAGGAAGTGTATTCGGTCATCCTGCAACCGCTTCCTCCTCTAAGCTAATCATTAAGCTAATCTGGCTCCGAACATATTGCTACCTGCCAGCAATGCTTACACCCCAAAGGAGCGATTGATTGGTAATTTATTGATTGGTCCATTGATCGACACCAATACTATTCAGTTTACTGCCTCTGAGGCCCCCCCCCCCCCCCCCTTCCCCCCTTGAACTAAAGCTTTGGATGTCTGTGTGAACTTTTGTCCTTTTGACCTCATATTGATCTGGGAAAACAATTAGGTTTCTTTGTCAATTACAATACAAACAGAAGTGCTGATTTTCTGAGAGACGTCAGTCATTTCTGTGACTTCACTTCGTTTCTCTGGAAGGTTGGTGTAATATCGTATAGTTAGTCTTTGATGGGTTGGACATCAATAATTTAATAATTAATAATTTTCTCAAACTTGTGGACTAGCAAACCTGCCGAGTTTATTAACATGAATTAAAGTACATGAATGTATGTTTGCCTGCTAATATTGGAGACATACATCAGTCAATAAATCATCATTTTTATTTAAATAACAAATATTTAGGAACCCTTGACTGGATTATTAATGCAGGGATTAATACATTTTGGATGCAACAATGGTTTTAACCCTACCTGATGCGGTGAGGAGCTTCTCACTTCCTAAACAACCATGTCAGAAGACATGTCCCATCATTGTGGAGAAGGAGTTACTCTGTTTTTGATGAGTCAAATTATTGACCCAGGTTTTTGAAATGACTAGAAATGGGTTAACAGCTGTTTAACTCGTTATTAAAACCTGGAAGGATAGTGCTGAACTGTCAACTTCAAGGAAAAAAAACATCATGAATGAGCATGATTAGTGATTACTTAAAAACTTGAAGTTGTATTGTAAAAGTTGATCCTGTTCCAACCTGTAGTTGATCCTATTCCAGAGCGGTGGGCGTGTCAGAGTAAGAAGGGACGCGCATGAAGCGATGCACCCATCATGCATAGTGTCCACTGTACAATCCTCTGGAGACAGTGTTATGATCTGGGGTTACTTCAGCTGGTCAGGTCTAGACTCAGCAATGTTATGTGGCAATAAAGTGAAGTCAGCTGACGACCTGAATGTACTGAATGTCACATCTATGGAGTTTTTCTTCCCTGATGATGTGAAAATGATTCCTTAGGCTCCCACTCGTTCCCAATCTGAGTCCTGGAATATGCAACATATGGGGGCATAAGGATTTATTTCAAACTGAACCCCATTGTCTTTGGGATGTGCTGGGGAAAACTCTATTGATTGTTTCGACTCTCCTTTAATGAATCTCAGTTATACTGTGCATATGAGACTTTTGAAATTTTATGTGTAGGAAACAATTTCAAACCTTTTAATCACAATGTTGATAAAGCAGGGCCCTGGTGTGTTTTCTGTTTTAAATCATCTTTTTAGCTCGTAACCAAACAGTTTAAGAGCTGATGTGATGAAAATTCGATCGTAGTAAGTAACCAGTGCATTCTTGTGTACATACAGTACACACTTTTTACATTCACATACAGGCATATCTTATCCAGAGCGACTTACATATACAATAAGTGCTTAAGTTTCCATCATAGGATAGATCCTTACACTGGGTTACTACTGTAGGTTAGGGAAGGGTTGGAATCGTTTTTGTTTTTTGTTTTGAAGCGAAGGAATGGGTTGGTCTGGGAGAATTTGGGAAGGTTGAAAACATGACGTGCAGCTACGGTACATTCTGGATCAGCTGCAGAGACAAATGGTGGACGGAGGCAGACCTGCCAAGAGTGAGTTGTAGTAGTCCAGTCTTGAAATAACCATAAACAAGCATCTGAGTAGCCCGTGAAGAAAGAAATGGGTAAATTCTTCCGTTGTTGTAGAGAAGAAATGGACAAGAGCGAGTGAGGTGAGTAATGTGTGGTGGAAAATGATAGTTGATTTGTCCAGAGTTACCCCAAGATTGCGGGCAGTGGCTGAAGGAGTGATCTTATTGTCGTCCAGGGAGATTACAAGGTCATTTCTCGCCATTTTAGCCTCCCAATACACAGTATGACTGCAGATCAATCCCTGCTATCCGTTATCAAACAGGTGAGGATGGGTTCCCTGTTGAGTCTGGTTCCTCTCCAGGCTTTCTTCCTCTTGTCATCGCAGGGAGTTTTCCTTTGCCACTATCGCCCTCGGCAACAATTTGATCATTTTAATTTATACACAACGATGACCATTGTTAAGAGCGCTATATAACTAATTGAATTGCGTTGAATGTGTTTCCTGAAACCAGTTACCGAACTCTGACTCCGTACATCACGGCTTTCCTGAAGGAAGCTAATGAACAACGCAGATGAGCAGTTATTCAGAGCCTGACCTTGCCCAGGGAGAGTAGTGCTAAAAACTGACTTGCACAGTACATTAGTTCGCCTTCACAAAAGCTTAAAGAAGACAGAAAGCTGAGGGAAAAGTCTTCCTCGGGCTACGGCGAGAGCTGTATTATGTAGCTTTGATGGGAAGGAGAGCTATTAGTACTGTGTATGGTAGCATCAAGCTGTATGCACTGGCTCTACTTTTTTATGTTTTTTTTTTTTTTTTTTCAGCTGAAGCATATAGCTTCTGACAGCATCGTTCAGGGGGGGGGTGGCTGTGATGGAAGGAGAATATAGATTTCTGTGTCATAAGCAAAGTGTATCAATAATGCACACGCTCCCGTGTCTCAAAAGTAATCTCACTCATGCTCTTGTGAATTACATGCTGCTGTTAAGCTGGGGCTTTTCTGATGGCTTCGTACAGCCAATCAAGCGAGGTTTTTCTCATTTGTCATGTGTGTAGCTGTGAGTAAGTGCCAGGGAATGTGAGGGAGTTTGCGTGGTTGTGTAAAAATCTCTTAAACTCAGAGGTTTGGAGTATATAAGGCCCGACTAAAGAGCTTTTATAGATTTTTTTTTTTTTTTCATACATCAGGCTTCGTGGCTTATAATTGAAGTGCTCGCTGTCTACAGATGTCTTATGCCCTGATATGAAACTCGGTTTTTCTCATAAAACAGTTCGAAGACTGGAATTCTGTGCCATAACAACAGTGAGCAGTGGCAGGGAATAATCGCTTTCTGAGCTGGGATGTGACGGGGTTCGTTTCCCAAACGAAAAGGGCTGCGTATCGTTTTTTGGTGAAACGTTCCGAAAGAGCTGATCTTAAACATGCCATTTGTGGAAAGTAGTTTTTGTTTTGTTTTTTTTTGTTTTTTTTGTTAAGAACAGTGACCTCGGGCCTGACGCTTCTTCACGTTGTTTAGTCTGGTCCTACCAAAAATAAATAAATAAATAAAAATCCCCATGAGCATCTCGTTATTATGAGAAAAACATCTTGTTACGGAAAGAAAAGCATCTCCCTGCTACGTGAAAAGCATCATTATTATGAGAAAAGCATCTCATTATAGGAGAAAGCATCTTGTTGCTATGAGAAACATCTTGTTACTAAAAGAAAAGCATTTTGTTGCAAAATATAGTAACAGGACGCTTTTCTCGTAGTAACAGGACGCTTTGCTTGTAATAACAAGACGATTATCACAGGATTACACAGCCGCTGTTTGCTTCAATGTATTTCACCAAAGTGACCAATTACTATATGTAATATATATATCGCGTATATATA
>JAQMYL010000009.1:4413483-4459840 GCA_030014365.1 Clarias pachynema
GTAAGCTGGCTGACCCTGTGCTCTGACCCCAGTTTCCTAATTGGGATATGCGAAGAAGAAATTTCACTGTGCTGTAATAATTGAATATTCTATTCTTATAGTGTTTCAGTGCTGAAATCTTAAAAAAGAAAAAGAAAAATTTAATTGTTGGTTAACCCATCAGGCTACATTGTCATACTGTGTACAAAGGTACCTAGACTCATCACTGAGACACGCTCAACTTTCACCGTTGGTGGTATTACTGTAGATATGACAAGTACAGTATGTGGGATTTGTGAGAAGTCTTCGGGAGTTGTGCGATTTCAAAGGGTTTGGACATTGTCAGCTTTTTCGGTTAGGACGGGACATGTATCTCTCTGTCGTCCCTGGAAATCCTCCATCGGAATGTTAACCCGAGGTGTAAATAATCACTGAGAAACCTTGAACATCAGAAATCACCATGTTTTTTGTGCGCAGTTGCTGAAAGTGTCCGGTGGTAATTGAGATGACGCTGTAATTCTATACCTCACCAATACTGTAAAAAAGGCTCACAGAATTGAAGAGCTGCACTCAGGCTCGAGCGGCGATAGCTGAGGAAATGTTTATCTGACATGCACCGCTGACTCTATTGTCTGAAATGTGAGATAGTTGAAGTATGTGAAGCACCACAGACACAAGGACAGCTGAAAGCCTGAGCAAATTGTAGCTCTTTACCTCTACCTTAAAAACACTAACGGTGAGGGAGCTGTACAGTCTTACTGCACACAGTTCTTATTTAGAAATGTATTATTTAAAAACTGCTTTCCTTTTGCATTGTTTTTCTTTCTTTTTTTTTTTTATTACCACTACAGGCCAAAAAAATAGGCGTACAAATATGTTTTGTTTGTTTGTTGTTTGTCAACAACAGTCATGTTCACTGACATCCGGCTCACCCAAGGATGTTTAGTTGCGATTCAGAATGTTTGTTTTAAAAATTTTACTGTCAAGTTTGTTTCTTAATAAAATCTTATGCATATTTTTAACGTTAGTATCACTGCTGTTTCCCGCTTTTAGTCTGTAGGGTGTATTATTATTATTATTATTATTATTATTATTAATTTATTGTATCCAATCAAAATGACTTGAAATAAAGTTTTACTAAAACCCTTTTTTGTTTTATAGGACAGATAACCAGCTACACACCTAGATGTTGTATCGTACTATGCACACAGAGAACTGGGAGTCTTTTATGCTGACTTTACCTCATTCACTCCTGCTCCAGTTTATCTTAGTTTATCTTAAATGCTAGCTAAACTATTCTTGCGTTCTCACCTGGAGATTGTGAGTTTGTATCCCTACGATCCAGGAGCCAAGAGAGAATAAATTATCCATGCTGTCTCAGTGGGCGGTCCATATGCTGTCTCCCCTGTCAATCACAGCAGTCTTATGTATGTGGAAGAGGGCAGACAGAGCTTGGCTTGTTTTTCTTGCTCAACATGTTTAAGCGGGGTGGGGGGGGCAGGTGACAAATTTGGAGGAAAAAAATCTTTATTCTATCCTTTCATTAAGAAATCCAAATTGAATGAATATACAAGTCAGAAATAACTATTTATAGCCAGCGCTTTTCCTTGTATAATGTTGCATGCAGTAAAAGAAAAAGCATTTTGCTGTTTGATCTGCATACTTAAATGAAATCCCCTTTGAAAAGGATTCACTCATAAACATACTTTATAAACTTTATAAGCCATTGCTCAGGTGTAGTTGTTTCAGCTGATGCCTGGGAGGCTAGCACACTGAATTTGAAGTACAGTCTACAGATGGAGTCTGAACGTCGAGCTGTCTGTCTGTCTCACTAGCTGTCCCTTTGACTTTTTCTGGGCTGGGCTCTGTCCCTCTGACTGTCCGTCTGTTCCTGGACCTCACGTGCAGCTGAGAGTATGAGAGCCACAGGGTGTTGCACCACAGGAGGCGTTGCCCTCTGGAGGTCTGTCTCTCGCACGTCTATTCTCCTTGCCAGCCTCCATAGCTGACTGTGTGTGTGTCCGACTGCCGTGCTGGCACATGCTGTTGAAGTCACCCCTCCTACTCGCTCTGTCTTTCTGCTGAGAAATGTCCTCTGGCTCACTCCATTACTACTCTCTGTTCGCTGGAGGAATTCGAGTCGCTCCATGGAGAGATTTTTGTCTTCTCAAGGGCTGGACAATAAGTATATAGTATTGAAAAATTATGTCCACCCCCCCCCACCTTCAGAAACTGAGATATGTTTTCTTAAACCTCTCTCTCTGTCATAAGGCCTCACAACACCGCTCTCTTCCCCAATCGATCCCCAATCTTCCTTCCTCCCTCTAGCTATTTAGAAAAGAGGCTGGTTCATTCTTGTGTTATTCCTACACTTAATTTCTCCTTCATTCGTCTTCAGTAAGTGATTTATCCTGGTCAGAGCCATGGCGGACCTGGAGACACTGATCCATCGTTTCAAATTTTTCACAAGTATCTGCACTCTCATCTTTCTCATTCTCAACATACTGGATGTCAGGAACCTGGACAGTATTACTACAGTGCCTTTTGTCAGCAGAAGATTGTGTTGTGCAGGTGGCCTGTAGCTATCCCTTGAAGGTTAACATTGTCTGGCAGCTTTCTCTTGAAAAAAGCAGTTTTCTAATATGGTTTATAAAATGGCCAATCGCCGGCTACGTTTAAACCTCAGAGTTGTAATTATCCTAAGACCACTGCCACCAACAGTTGGTCTCAAAAAAGAAAGAGGAAAAAAAGAAAAAAAAATCAGTCAGCCCTTTCCTTTTGGTCAGGATGTAAGAGGGAAAAGGTCGGTATTACTTTTTGTTTGAAGTCTATTTGCATACACTTGCTAGATGTCCATCGTCATCCTTGTCAGCACCGTCCTCTGAACATATTATCCTGATGAAACAAGAAGGAAGTTATTGTATGAAGCCCCATTTTTGCTTGATGAGGCCTGCTGCTGGCTAGACACGGAGCTGCTCTCGTTTGGCTGAGTACTTCCCATTATCTGGAGATCATTATGCATTTCATCCCAACAAGCACTGTGATCGCTGCCGAGAGGCTCAACAGAGGGCTGCATTGGCTTGTGCTGCCATGGCGAGATTAAACTGGCTCCCCAGCTCTCACGTGTGCCCATCTACTGCCTCTCGGGCACACGCATACACCCGCACAGCTGCGGCTCCGGCTCGTGCCAAAAGGGCCAACAACAGCTCCGCTCTCTCAAGGATGCTCCATGTGACACCGGTCCCACAGGCTCTTGTCGCAGGAAGATAAATGTTACACATAAAGGTTAGAGAGGCGCTGTTCCCCCTCAGTTTCAGGATGGACTCCTCCACACAGCTGTGATGGGCAGATGCTCAGAGAGGGCCTTTGGGAGGAACCATCCTGAACTTCAAAGGGGGGAAGCATACTCCAGAGGTGCTCAGCTGTTGCCCGCTTTCATCTCCCCACTCACAAAGAGGGATACGGTCCTAAAGAAAGTTTTTTCATCTTCTCATTTCCTTCCTTACTGTGACCTTTAAAATACAATGCTTGATCTGACTTGCAATACTTTTACAATCACTATTTCTAGAGAGAGCTACTGACCTTGCGTAGCATATTTTGGTGGGGTGGTTTTCCTGTCCCAATGCATGTCTGGCAGGTTAAACAGCCAAGACTCTGTCTTGATCATGTACAGTACAGTAGCGCCCAGTATGTGACTTAGTGCTTAAGGAAGTTCGTTTGCGTTGTTCTGTCTGAGCTGTTCACTGTTCTTCATGCTCAGACACTTTGGCCACTCAACAGTCAGGTGTGCCTGTTCTGCCTTCATTGTGCAGCACCACATTCTTGTGTCTGGTTGTACCCAGGGATGCTGGGGGTATGCAGATTTCATGTCAGTCTTGTGCTGTTTTGAAAGGCTAACCTGTAGTGCTTTAACCACAAGTACTGTACAGTACACAACACCACAGTGTCTCTCAGGAATGTTCTCCATTCTCATGCAAGCCAGATCCCTGGAATGCAAATCCGGATTTTTTTTATCCGGACTTCTTCATACTTCAAAATTGACTCATACATGACGTTCTAAGCATTCTGAGACATTTGAGCAGATAGAGATACGGATACTGTTGAGAAGGGAGTAAATCACCAGTTAACACCCATTAGCCTCTGTCAGAACAAAATGACAAGACATTTAATATTAACTATTTGGGAAATGTCAGCACCGTCAGAATGACTCATAGAGGGGTCTTAATTACTCACCAGTTCATTTAGAAACAGCTTGTTTTTAATAGAAAAGTGAAGGCTAACTCTGGGCCTCTTCGTAAGTGAAAATGAAGTCGCTAATTGTCGCTGCTCTGAAATTCTAAGCTCATTAGGAAAGGCATCTGACAGGTTTATTGACATTTGGCCTGGAAGTGCAGTTAATGGCCACCAGGGATTTGAAGTAGGAAAAAAAGCACATGTGTATATAATCATTGAAATACTGGTATTAGGATTATCACATTCTACTCCTCAATTTGGCTCTATAGTGGTAAAATGGCAGGAGAATATACATTCGATCGGCATGCAGTCCGAGTTTCTCATCTTCCTTTTATGCGAAAAAAAAAAAACTCGGTTCTTTGCTCAGGAGGAAAAAAAAAAAAGGTCCTGTGGCAGTGGTGTGGAATTCCTTCTCTGAAGCAGTGATGTGGCAAAGTGAAAATGAGAGAGCAGCATTTATTCACTCGAAGAGAGCCTCACACTTGATGGCAGTATGCAGAAAGACAGCGAGGGAGGGACAGACAGAATAGCTGAAGACAGTTGAATTAGCAGTAGCCGATGGCTGGAGCTTGGCGACGGTAACCCTTCAAGGACTGGGCAAAAGGCAGAGAAAGGAGACGGGTGATAATTATCCACAGAAATGAACCTCAGTGAAACGATTCGCACTGCTGGACCCACCGTTCCGGTCGCCACGGCAACGCCGACCTACTCATTTGTTTTGTAGATGAGTAATTACATCCAATTAGACCACAGGATTTAAAAAGAAATGGCGAAGAAGCGGTCTTTTGTCTCAGGCCGATGGCTCGAACGTTAATAATTAGATGATGAGAGGTGGAGTGGCTGGGTGGAAAGATCTGTGTGCATTTTATCCTGGACCATTGTTTCAGCTTAAAATCACCAACACCTACCTGAACACCGGGATCTCTGAGCTCAGTGTTATATATACGCGACTTGTTCTCAGGTGTGATGTACAATGAGACTTGGCTTTGTATAGAAGCTATTCTTGTAGCAGCATGGTGTTCTTAAGCCTTTGAACATCTATACTTCTAGAATATATTGTGTGAGGACCGACCGCTTAAACACCCGAGTTCTTGTAATCTAATCTAGTGTGTATGGCAGAAAGATAAAAATGCGCAGAAATGACTCGGTCCAATAGATTACTTTGCTATGTAGCTGTTTAAAAAAGTTTTATAGATCATATATGAGATCTTTAGATATTAAAGTGAACAGCTCCAAAGCGCTGAAATTGAGAACAAGTCAAAAGATAGTAGGGATGGAAATCACAAGGGATCGCCCAATACGATATGAGCACGATACCTAGGTGCTGATTCGATCTGTATTGCGATTCTGTGATTATCAGGTTATAAATATCCCGATTCAATATTCTTGTTTTTTTAGATTTCGTTTCAAACTTGGCAAATAGGTCACTCCTATTACACAGGATGCTGTGCTGCCAGTCAGTGTGTGAAGAGTTTAGAGCATCCAGTCACACGCAAGCGGCAACAAGAAGACAAGACACCGATTTTCACCCCTATACTAAATTAAACAATGATACAAATTCCACAGAAATCCTACAGTGAAACACATCGACGGTGGTAACAGCAGCAATCAGAAGCTCTTCCCTGTGTTTCCCTTTTTCTCATGCTTCATCCTGGAATGTCTAGGATAAATGTTGTTTCTTTATTTCTTTTTTTTAATGACATCATGTTTGTTTTAGTACTATACCTACACACACTCGCGTTACAAGAATTAACACACCACAAACAGGCAACTTCATTACTCCAAACATAGAGCTCGTGTGATGATGCTGTAGTAGTCAGGATACAGTGTGGCAGCAGATGTCTGTGCAGCTCCAACGCACCATTTGATGTTTGTTCATTAGCATGCCGCAAATTTGCTCCCGCGCCGTACAAATAAACGCCTTTCTTTAATCCATACCCACTCCACCGCCGCAGCCTCTCCCAAAGGAAGTAGACAACACAATCAGTTCCGTCGTACACACCGCGGAGAGAAACATATGCTGCACCGGGGAAAGATCAGAGAGAGACCATTATTTCTCTAACTTTGATGTTAAAAGGAGGGGAAAAAAAGGCTCTTCTGCTCAATCGCACTTTGTTTCTCACCTTTGCCTGAAGTAAATCATTTGTATGCGCTGAAAAGAAAATTAGCGCGGGAAGATAACCGAGTGATTGCAGCACTCCCAGATGGTGTCTTTTTCTCGCTCCTGCCATCCACGGAAGAGCCACTTTCTTTTTTTTTTTTCTCTCTCGTGCAGGCCCATTTTTATTCATATCTTTTTACACTGATGGCACTATCATTAGAGGCAATCTACCTGAACAATAAAAGTCGTTTTGCCTGCCTTTATTAGATAAGACCTTCCCGGTTGCGAGGTGTCGCCAGCTGAGGGTTAATTGTCCGTGTCAGAGCAAACAAAGCCGCCATGTGTATTTGTTGTGCGTGCTGATGTCGTCCTTGTGTCCTGTCGCTTCCCTCTTCCCAAAAACACTCTGAATCCGATGCTGCCTTGAACAGATCGCGGCAGGAAGCCGACATTGTGTGCGCCTGGCAAGGCCTGAGCCTTGGATGGTGTTTTGGCTATAACGGGGGGGTGGGGGTGGGGGATGACGGTTCTTCTCTCACCCCTCCTCTCCTCATCCGTTTAGCTAATGGAGGAGATTGTGGTGAAGCCTTTTGTAAAGGTCGGCGCTTGTTTGTTATTAAAGATTCTAATTAGAGTGAGGAGAGGAAGCCGAGGAAGCTTGTCTATTTAGTGAGGAGCCCGGAACCCACTTTGAAATTCAAGGACGATGAGCTATTTGCATGCACGTATAAAATGGATTAAATAAAAGTCGTCTCTTTCACGCTCCATTATTTTTTCTTCTCCCCCCCTCTTTTGTGTTTTTGTATTGTATTTGGGTTTGAAACAATTAAAGCAAAGCTGAAAGCATGCCTAGTTACCATGAAAGACATGCAGATACAGAACAGTGAGGTGGTAGCGAGAGGGGCATGGGCCTTCTCCAGAGCTTTTTACCAGTCACTGTTTTCCACTCTACAATTTTATTGCCTTCCCTGAGGTTATCGTCTTCCCGAACCCCTGGTCAGGCATCATTCCACCCTCACTTAGATTTGCAACTCTTTCTAGGGTTTTTTTTTTCTTTTTTTTGTCACATACAGAGGAAAACTGAGAAACGGCTCTCGCATGTGTGGAGATGTAGGTTGCACTAGAAGGGGATGAGCAATAATGGGGGTATTATTAAGGACATGCAGCTGTGTGGTACTGAGCAGATGTGTGCGTGTCAGGTGCCTGATGAAGGCACATAAAAGGGATATGGAGACCGACAATAGGGCATAAGAAGTCTAGGATTTTTGTGTATGTGTGTGAGAGAGAGAGAGAGCAGATGCGGACGTGGTGAGTCAGCAGCAGGAGCCGCAGTGGGCAGTGCAGGCTCCAAGGCTGCTGCAGTCCTATCACAGATGAGTCATTAGGAGACAGAGAAGGAGAGAGTAGTCTCTCTGCCCCCTGCTTGCAATCGGTTTAGGGACAGTGGCAGTTGGGGAGAGCGGAAGATACTTGCAGTTAATAAAAAATTTTTTAAAAGCACACTGTTTACACAAAAAGTACCATCCATAGTATTCACTGTACGTCTGGTTCGACAGACATGGTTTGATTTGATTATGTGATATATATATATATATGTGTGATATATTGACAACTGAATGATTATGTAAGTCGACATTCATCTAAGATTCATGGTAAAGCTTTTTTTTTTCTCCACTGTGATGATTTCACAGCTGCTGTCTAAATCTCAGATCTGACGATTAAACAATAATGTTACTGGAAACTCAATGGCAGCTAACTTTACTAATGCTAATGCCAGTAAAGCTTTGTTGAGGCACCCACACGCTCGGAATACATATATGAAAGCAACAAAGAAAGCGTAGGAGTCCGCAAACTTTTCGTGCAGCCGGTGACCTCTTTAACTGTAAAACAAATTCCACCCCTTCGATAGACTTTTATTTATGAACACAATTCAACTATTTAAGCATCAGGCCTATGATTTAAATATGTACATATTATTATTATTATTATTATTACAGTAAGTGTATCTGTGTATCTATCTTTTACAGCGTCACATGGTGATATGTGCAGTTATTTATGTTTATTTTTATTTGGGTTCGGACCAGTCAAACAGGATTAGGTCTATAAAATACATATTAAATAAATAGCTCTGCTATTTATGGACTTCACTTTATGAGCTGCTGGTCTACAAAGCCTTTGTGTTCTACAGTATGTAGACAATGAAAGTTCTGTTTTTAGATTATTAAACATGTTCTCAAGGACAGGAGGTACTATTCATGATTTTTTTATTTTATTATTATTTTTTAATGCACGATTGTTAAAAATGATGTTAAGTATGTGAAGAAAGAATAAATAGGTTGTACTGATGTCCCTCGGCTCCGTGTTGTTCGGTATTTGCCCTTAAAGGAGCTCATCATAGTTGGAGGTTTGTCTGATTTCCTTTAAATAGCATTACGTATTTCAGTAAACAGATAATCCAGGCACAGTGCCATCCTCAGACTTCACACTGTAATATGAAGCAGGCACATTACCCATAAGGAAGTTGCGGTAGAATCTATGGATACTGTTACTGACAGTATCATCTGCACTAGCGAGGTTTGGGCTCTTTGTTTTTTTTTTTTTTTTTGTTTTTTTGGTTAGGGAAACTAATAAAATAAAAAAAAAAGCCAGAGGAGTAGTCATAGTAAAACACTTGTGCTGCTTGCCTTGACTGAATTAGCTGCTAAGCTGGAAAGACGTGCGAGTGCTGCCTGTGGCTTTCACAACCAAATCTCCATCTCAGGTTATTCTGACAAACTCTAAATGTCAGCTCAGGCTAGTCAGTGATGCTCTCTGGTGCGTTGATAATCTACCGTCTGACTGAAAGGAAGGCGGTTTCGTGATGTGATGAGTGCGGTGTGCTGTGTGCTGTTGACCCTCCCTAAACGGTTTCGCCCAGCAGACATGAATGTGGCCTCCTTTATCTTACAGAGAACGTAATGAGTAGTGCCGCGCGTTTAGTCGAAAAGGGTTTGAAAATCGATTCTTGAAATTGTGTGTGAATGCATTATGTTTCTTTCTCTCGAAAAGGCAGCGACAGATCACATAAAAGGGACTATTGAAGACTGCAAGCGTGTGAATGAGGACCAGTTTTCAGCAAAGATCTGTTTCTCCACACTCATCGTCTGGGTTAATCTGAAGGTTATTTGTGTAGACTAGCTTAGTTTCCTGGTGATTACTTCCATGTCTGGCTGCGGTTACTTTTTCTAATCACTTGTAGCAGGTAGCCGATGGACCCTTCTCTCACTTCGTTTTTTCGTCATGCAGTGTATTTTTAAACATTGGAAGCTGGATGTAGAACGAGCAGCTAACACCCAGAGCCATGTAGATATCTCAGCCACTCTCACGAGCGCCACGCAAAAAACATACACACCTTGCCTACATGACTGTGTACAATGAAAGAGTTTTTTTTCCGCCAAAATAATGGCGTCCCACCCCTCACCCCTTAACCGCCTTCCTTTTTCCCCCTCCCCCCATCCTGTACTGTATCTCCCAGGCTTTCCCGATTATGGGTTTTATTCCGCGCCCAGTGACCAGCGGGGGGCGCCCTGCTCCTTTGCCGACTATGGCTCCCTGGGGCCTCAGGCAGCTCAGATGCTGCAAAGCGAGCACGCCACGTCCGCCTGCAACTCTCCCCTGCAGCACCTTCACAGCCCGGATCAGTTTAAGAGCCCAGGTTTGTATGGTGCGTTTCTGTACTAGCCCTTTGCTGCCTCTTCCTTTGGTCTTTTTTTTTTTTGTCTCTTCTCCCTTTTTTTTTTGGTTTTGCTTTGATTTTTGACTACCTTTCAGTCATATCTTGCACTAGCAAGGCACCTTGTTTATTATTTTGGTGTTCGCTAAAAAAATAAATAAATAAATAAAAATGTTTTACAGTACATGAACACCTGCATCTGATCGTTTGCCCTGAGATGCACTGCATGCGGCGTTCTCTTTTTATTTAAAGTATAAGTTTTGTTTATTTCTCCCTTTGAGAGGTCTTTAATTTTGCGTGTTGTAGCTCCATTCTTTGTTGTTGGTTTTTTTGTTTGTTTGTTTGTTTGTTTTTTTGCACGAAGGTACACGGGGATGCATGCACAGATCGTAAGCATGCCGAGATGGATGACTCAGACTTTTCTTTTCCCCTATATTTATCATTAGCACACATACTTCTGCATCTACTGAAGTAGCATGGTACGCTGATTTCAAAAACCTGGATGATTCCAGACTCAACCTTATTTGTTTGTAGACTTTTAAATAAGGATGTGTTGAGTAGCAGTACAATAAAACCGAGTCATTTTCCATTCGGCATTTCTACCGGATGTCATTTCGTATGAATTGTTAAAATAACTGCGAGAAACAGAGCTAATTCATTTCCTGTCACTTCGTGTGGCGCATTAACGCGGCAAGTCACCTTCACCTGAGAGTCCTCTGATTCGACTTCTTAACACAAGTGTCCTGGAACATCTTCGCAGTGTGATGTCTTGCTTTGTGTGATCCTGTAAGCTTGTGTGTCCTTAACGTCATCTTACTTTTTAAAATGTCCTTAAAATTCATTGAGGTTTAAAATAGAGGAGCAGAGGATAATTTTAGAGCCCTCTGCTGCCATAAGTGCAGTTACAGACACTGATGAGCTTCTGTTCCTCTTCTACTCGAATTTAAACAGTTCTCTTTTAAACTGTGGCTATAACCCTGAATCCTGATACCAAAACGTGGCGACATCAATTCAAATTCTAGTTGCGAAGTCATTAGCGCCGAGCGTGACTCTCCTGTCTCACGGCGAGTCAAGGCTCATTGGTTGGCCATTTTCAGAAGGCCCTCCGTGGGCCTCCTTGCCTGCGCCATCTTGAGCACTGCAAGCTTGACTACGTTCCGCTCCGGTGAAGTGCTGCGTGCGATCGCCCCGTCTGCAGCGGTCGTAATGACCGCCTTGGTGGCAGCTCAGGCCAGGTGGTGCTAGGCCCGCCAGTCACTTCGCCCTGCCTCGCCTATCTTGCCTCATTTGCTTTGGCAGCCGACAAGGAAAGACATGCTAGTCCCTGTGCTTTACACTGAAGATTACACAGATCTCCTGGTTTGGACTTGGGCCCAGCCTTGGGTACATTTCACTACGCTCAGCTTCAGTGGCACCTCAGGGGGGCGCTCTGTACGCCGCACCAGTGCCATGTAGTACTGAACCTTACTGCTGTACTTACTGTAGTCAGATCTCACCCGCACCTGGCAGCAAAGAACCCTTTCTAAGGAATTCCTAAACATCTGCACTTTGTTTCTTTCACACTGTGCCTGTTCTTGCTTGATGTTTTTTTTCTTCCCCTCAGCTTGTTTCACTGCCTTTTCATCAGCCTTTATCAGGTAGATATAATTGACACTTCGGCTTTTTTAATTTATATATTTATCTTTGCAACAGTGGCTTCCGAAGCAGTTAGATGCATTTGATGCTGTCTCGGGTTTTCTGCAATATAGGTCAAGAACACGGAGAGATAAATTTCTGTTGGATTAAAGCGAGGCTTGCGATGTCTCCTGTATCTTTGATTTTGTTGTTACAGCAACCATCAATGCATCGTGGGGCTTTTAGGGGTCACGCCGGTGGAGTTACAGTTACCACCATGATACCATAGCGATCCTCAAATGATTATCTGTTAAGGACCACAATTTTTTTATTTTATCTTTCACTCTCGTGAAAATGTACCGTAGCTCGTCACTGGTGTAACATCAGAAATGTTACAGCTTTATCTCTGACACTGGAGACTCCTTCCAGAAATGTTCTACAAACACCTCTTCAGACTTCACCGTGTCTTCGGTTACATACGCAATTTATTTGTTTAGTCTGTGTGTGATGTAATAGATGGAAAAGAGAAAATACCTTTGAAGGAAAGAAGTTGGAGGTTAGGAACAGCTCTCTGTGTTCACGCTGGTGTTTGCCCTCTTCCCCTGCCGACTAGTACCACTTTGTCATCCTGCAGGAAGAGACAAAGGTTGTTGTTTTTTTTTTCTTTCTTTCTTTCTTTTTAATAAATTAAAGCCCTAACTCTGAGCAGCAGTGCAGGACACATGAGTCACCTGTACCTTAAAAACTGCCACGTAATCACAAGCCCTGGTTTAATTAGGATGGTGCCGCTGAGCTACCAGTCAAAGCCAATAAGTGTAACTCATGTTTGCCTATTAAAGTTAATAGCAGGAGCAGTCTAGCCTGGGGGTTTAAGTTGAAACATAAATCCTCCTGCTTGCATGCACACACACACACACACACACACACTGAGCACTTGCCTCAACAGAATCCACCAATTACCAGAAATGAGGATTACTGTTGAAAGTGAAAATGGCTGTAATTGCTTAATAAGCAGGACTATTAGAACGTGTGCTGTTTAGATAAGTCCCGTGTAGCTACTCGTAAGAAAGGCCTGGAGATACGCATTAGTCTTCCTCACACTCTCTCTCTCTCTCCTCCTCATTAGCTATCTCAGAGCAGGCCAGGTACAGTAGCCTGAACTGAGTCATACCTTACATTTTAAGTGCGCGTTTGTGCGTTTTCTGAAGATTCGATTAAACATTTCCGTTTGATGCATTGACGAGGCAAAGAGGATTTGTCTTTGGACCGGAAAAGGCAGAATTGTCTGCTTTCTCCAAAGTCATCCGTGACTCAGACACTGCATGTTAGTCAGCGCAACGGTGTGTCATCCCGGAGTTGGCAGGGCTCTGTTGCGACGGTAGCAGCGGAGGCGATTTTATTTATTTATTTTTTTTTAAGGGTGCCTTGTGCTTATGATGATGATCCTTCCCCGGTCACTTGTCTTAATTGTTTTGACCAGATTGCATGGTTGTAATGATGAGCCTGATGATATTGGCAAGTTGATCTGCGGAATGGTGGGAGCTGACCAGCAAATCATCCATCTTCAAACGTGTTGCTTAGTTTCAGTCTGCTGTTACAGTCTGTTAGATGTGTAGAACAAGCCAGAAAACTATAAAACACTATAAAAATCCCGGTTAATATTCTGCTCTTCATGAGTAGCTCAGAGCAAGTTTTTTTTTATTTTTTTTTATATGCCTTATTTTTTGTATAATCCTGGAAAACAGCATCTGTTTAATTCAAGCACATTTCAAGCTTGCATCAAACAGAGACTTGTTTATTTTAATGATCTTGTAGTAATCTACTACCTTGTAATCAGTACTCGCACCCACAACTGACCTTCGGCTCACACTAGACACCTTACTCCTTTTATTTAATTTAGACAAATTCCAAGTTTAACGACGGTGTGTTAATTAAACGAGGCATTGTTTGGTAAACACCATCTCTTGTGTAGTCTTTGAAAGTCCTGAAAAGTCGGGGTACTTGAAGTGTGTGAGCCATGCTCTCAGCAGAGAACAGCTTGACTGCATGCTGAATTCATCGTGTGACTGCATGCTAAATATTCTTGTGCATGACTTAGCTCGAAGTTGTGAGATTTTTTTTTTTTGGCATGTGCATACGTGAGAATATGATTTCAGCTAATTACTCCTGGTGCCCCTTACTACTTATAAGAAATACGTATATCATTTTGACGACCCTGTAAGAGCCATTTCAGGTAATCAGTAAGCATTTCCGTGCCACTCTCGTTGCTGGTGTTGCTGCTGCTGTTTGGCTTTACTGTTCCCAATTGTTTAATATCTTGAAAATTAATATAGATGTACAAGTCCAATATCGTATTCTCGCCACGTATAACTGCGGATATTCCAACCTCCAGTCGATCACAATTTGTTTCTCCGTTCGTGCATATCACACTTGACACAGCCCTGAGGGACCCCTAGCTCAACGTTGTGTACTGGCGTGTTTATTTTCGCTCAGGTGCTAATCCTGCTCGGCCTGGAGCCTTCCCGGGGGCCAACAGTCCAGGACCTGTAGCTGATCTGTATGGCCCGACTAGTCAGGAATCGGCCGTGGGGAACTACATCAGTGCTGCTAGTCCTCAGCCCGGCTCTGGCTTCAGCCATGGAATTGCTGTGAGTATTACACACGTTGAATCTCACCACATCTGCATTCTGTCTATTCTGAAAGTGCATGCTCTATCTGTCGGAAATGTATCTCCGGTATGTTGAAGTGTTTTTCGGGTCTTAGGCTCGAAGTTTAATTGTATCCTTTGGAAGGAACATTTTGGCCCTAAATTTAATTTAACCAAAAATGAATGTAATAAGTCAACACATAAAAAATAAAAAAAACTTAATAAAAGTTCATGCCACTTAGATTTGAACTCTGAAACCATATAATCAAGCGTATTCAAGAACACTTAATGCCTAAAGTTCTTGTAGGAGAACATACTCTTGTACTGTGTAGGTTTATTGGCTGATTGACTAACTTAAGGAGAACATTGAGTGAATTAGAAGTTTCATCCAAATCTAATGAGCCTTTTTTTTGGTGTTAATGCATCATCGAATGAATCGCCACTGTATGCATGCTTGAAAAATAAAATTAAATGAAAAAAAAAAAAAAAACATTCATGTACATATGAATCGGGAGCTTTTCAAATCGATCGGGATTTTGCCTGAAATTTAAGAAGGAGACAAGCATCACAAACATATTGAGAGGGGGAAAAAAAGAAAAGAAAAAAGAAAAAAAAAAAACAGCCTGCACGACTGGAAATGAGTAAATCGAATTCCAATGTCTGTGTAACAAGCAGCTGCTTTTGACACCATATCTAAACAAAAGCACTGCGCTGCACAAAAGTTGCTTTAATTGGCTTTTTGCTGGCAGAAGCGCAGATTCCTCCTCTGAATGTCACAGATGTCAGCGCCTATTTCTGAATCGCTGCAGCTCTCAATTTGTAGGGAAAAGGAAAAAGGAAAAAAAAAAAAAAAAAAAAACGAAAGGATGCATTTGTAATGAAGTGCCAAATTGAAATTCAATTATTCACACGCTCAGTCTCGCACAACTAAGTGTCTTAACCTGCTCAACAGCAGATATGTGCTTTTCTGACAAGGTGTATAACGTCAGTCATCCCGGGCCTCGCCTTCCCCGCCTTGGAGAACGGAACAAAGTTTTTGTCACTCGCTATTATATTTGCCGAACAATGATGATTATAATACAGTTATCAAGTAATTATCCTCACTCCGAGGATCACTTCTGCGACGAGGCTAGAAACCGTTCTCCTTTTTTTCTTTTTTTTTGGCTTGTAGTTCACACGCGCACAAGTCACGTTGAGAATATTAGCGACGGTTATAAAAAAAAATAATAATAAATTACTCAAAGAGATTAAATGGCTTGAACTTCTACTCTGTTAAGCAGCCAGCATGCCTTGAAAACCGAACTGCATGTCACAGATCCATGGGTTTATTTATGCGCGGTGGCGTTTAAAGGGGATGCATCTGTGCACAGAGATGAGAGGTTAATGTGTAATGGTGCAGTTTCAGGTTGAGTTAGTTCCTCTGTGGGTGTTATCGGAGTTGAAGGCTTCGGCCGAGAGCGGATGAGGCGTCTGAGCAGCGCATTAGCGCGGCAAATGATGCGGAAGGGCAAAATGCTCCTCTCTGTTTATTTCTGCGACACGTGTCAACAATTAGCCACACCGCAGAACTGTAGGGGCCGCAACCCGGCGAATGATTCCGCATTTGCTGCTTTATTACCCTGTATTACTGGCCCTGGAGGGTCCTCGCCACGCTAGAGTTAAGCACTGGACTCTAAATAAGCTCGCGAAGAGCTTTATCATTAGCGGCTGAAATGAATCAACTGTTTTAAAGCAGACCCTTATCTGAGCAACACTGAAATAAACACATGAGCGGTGTGAATTTAATGCTATAAGCTGTCGTACGGTAAAATGTTAGTGGGAGCAAACACTTCCCTCCAAGTCTGCCTGATTAGAGAGACTCGAAGCTGCCTGCCAGAGCAGACTTTGATTTATTCATATCGATTAAACCTCTTTCTGAAGCGCTTCCTTCATGATCACAATAGGCCGATGACAGGCATGATAAGAGTCTGTGGTTTTTTTTCCCCCCCTCTATAAAAAGACATGTTGACAGTTTGCCGTTTTGCCCCCTAAATCTGCCGCGTGGGCGGTTCGCTTCACAAACGCAATCAGGAAATCAGACGGTGTCGAGGATTTGCATATGGAGGGCGAAATTGATCGTCTCAAGACCGAAGAGAGACTAGGGTGGACGTTTCATCATTTTGGAGGGTGTTTGAAATATTCAAGTTATCCTGCTAGCATGAATGAGAGCCAGCGCATGTCAAACCTCTGGGATAAAAATAAACAGTTTATTGTCAGAATCGGAAAAGCTCTGGAGTGAGCTGGAGAGCTAATCAAGCTACGCCGGAAATTTGGTTGGTTTTTTTACTCTCAAAGAAATCCTTCACCTGAAAGAGTTCAATTAAGGATCGGTTAGCATGGCTCGGCGAAAACTAGCATAGGCTGATTTATATAATACTACAGTAGCTGGTCAGTTTTGTGTTTAGCGTTAACCAATATTAGCGAGTACTATGTTGCATGTTGGAACTCGAAATCAACAGTTTGTGATAAATTACTACATCTATATGATTAACATAATGTTCGCGTCTGCAGAAATATTATTACAAAGCAATGCTTTACACTGAGTTTCCCCTTACCCATCCATGTTATCCAATAATTACCAATAAAAACATAACCGTCTGAAAAAAAAACTGTAAGTAACATAAAGAAAACAAGCTAACAATTGTATAGGTTGACTTTTATTTAAATGATGTAATACACTTGCATTGCTTAATATGACTTAAAATAAATTCTGTATAAATGACAGCGTGTTGCTGCACTTTTGCACTCCAGGTATAAATACTGGTTGGACTGTGATCACTGTATGATTTTTTTTTTTTACTGAATCGTGGTATGAACATTGATAAATAATCAAGCTGATAATCATTCTGTCCATTAAAAAGTGATTAACACTCGTTTAAAATGATATTTATGGTGTGTTGAGTTTCATTCTAACTAATGTTACATAATATTCCATAAGGAAAACCATAATTTAAAATAGCCTACATGTTATTTTGTACTGGCTATGATAAGGTAAGGCTTTCTTGTGATTTTGTTTTCTAAATTGAGGAAACAGCTCAATGTTTGTGACTCACACATGCTGACAGTACAATCCTATGGATGAAGATGTGCTTACTTTTTTTTTTTTCCCCTCGTAATGCTTACTGACATTCACACTAACTGTATACTTTTAGGGCCCCTTGATTGCGACGGCTTTTACAAACGGATACCATTGAAACCTAACAGGTGGTCGGTCGCCATCTCAGTGGAGGTATTGTGTTTCTTTTATATTGCTCAGTGGTGCTTTGTATTCATCAGTGTGTCAGCCTTTACGGACTTATTTCAGTCCTAATTTCTCCTCCACCTGTTCTCGCTTTTATGGAACTATTCATGCTTCATACGTTTAAGCTTGAATGTTAGACTCGAAGTTAAATGCATGGCAGAACAGACGTTGTCTTCCACTTGCATGTTTTTCTTTCAGTAGTTTTAATGCATTCCATTACTAGAAGCTTGAGTCTGAGTTAGAAGCTATGTTGTTGACATTTTTCATGTGTGTAATTTGTGTTATCTTATTTATTTATTTATTTTGCCCCCAAATGACAACAGTTTAAATTTTAGGAACATTTGAACAAGGTACAGTATAAATGCAAGACCAACTAGAAACAAAGCCAGATAAAGGTTTGACTATAGAAATGGTCTATACCTATTTTAAATATAAATATTACAGGCTGTACATTTAGCTATTAGGATCAATATTGCTTTTCATCGATGACTACAGAATGTTAAAACATTAGGTGCTAAGAACAAGCAATCTTGCTTAGAAAAACAGTAATACGTATGTATGGTAGTCTGGGAAATCCAGTCAGATGTCGCCGTGGCTGAGTTTTCATAAAAAGAGTCAAAAGTAACATTTTTAACAACCTTGTCTTCCCCCCCCCTCCCAGAAAATCTCACATTTGTTCGCCTCTGCTCTTGCCCTGCAGTCAGAATGCAATCTTTAAATGTGATTTTCTTTCTTTTTTTAATATCGGTGCTAACCTTAAGACTTAAAATGCTAAAACTATACTATATAATCTCTTTTAAAAGAAAGACCTGTATATTCATTTAGCTATCTAATCAGCCAATCACATGGCAGCAATACAATTTAAAAATATCATGAACATACAAGTGAAGAATCAAACATCAGAATAAAGAAAAAGGAAAAAAAAACACATCAGAGTCCACTCATGTCTGGAGTCCACTGTAAGCCAAGAACAGGAATCTAAGGCTATCATGGACAGAGAGGCACACAAACAGAACTGTTAATGATTTAGAAATGAAAATTCAATAAAAAATTTATTTGTATAGCGCTTTTAAGAATGTCATTGTCAAAAAGCAGCTTTACAGAGTCAAAAGAAAATTATGGAAATGTGTATGAAATGTGAAAAATGTGTATAAATCAAAATGATCAGATTGCCCTGATGAGTTTGACGGTGCTGAGGGGAAAAAACCCCTGAGATGGCAATAGGAAGAAACCAAATGAGAGGAAAATGAGAGGAACCGGACTCAACAGGGAACCCATCCTCATTTGGGTGATAACGGATAGCAGGGATTGATCTTCAGTCATACTGTGTGTTAGGAGACTGAAAGTTCAATATAACAGTTGATGTCTTTAAGTTAATATGGAGTCCAGTTAGTTATTGGTGGCTCAGGCAGAATGTAGGAAATTCCAGTCCTGAACTATTGAGAGACTGGAGTCACAAGTCCTCACAGAACAGCTGTCTGCATCAGCCGAGGTCAGGACTGTCTTCATGGTAAAGTAAAATCACCTGGTCTTTTTGCAGTGTTCAGTTGACCAGGTCCTGTGCACTATGATAAGCCTAAGAGTTCTGTTTTTGGCTGGCAGGAGTGGAACCCGATGTGGTCCCCTGTTGTAGGCCTTCCAGCTCAACGTTTGATGTGTTGTATATTCTGATATGCTTTTCTGCTCACCACGGTTGTAAGTTACTGTAAATTTCCCACCCGTTCAAACCAGCCTGGTCATTCTCCTGTGTTTTTTTTGTTTTTCACATCATTCTATGCAAAACAGAGTCTGTTTTGTGTGCAATTTCCAGCCATTTCTGAAATACTCAAACTAGAACATCTCGAACCAACAACCATGATACAGTTAAAGCCACAGAGATCACACTTTCTTCAGTCTGATGTGAAATTTAACTGAACCTCTTGACCTCTAGCTTCATGATGCACTGTGTGCTACTGCCATATGATTAGCTGATTGTATAAGTGCATAAATGAGCAGATGTACAGGTATTCCTACAGAAGTGCACACCTCAGCCTTAACCATTAAAACTACCTGCTTAATACTGTGTCGGTTCTCCATGTGCCACAAAAACAGCTCTGATGCGCGATGGCATGGACTCTAGAAGACTATAAATGTGTGCAGCTAGACATTAACTACAGATCCTTGAAGGAAGTTGCATAGGGGTACATAGGGATCTAGGGTACATAGATCTGTTTCGTTTGTCCGAGAGACAGCCAAGTCAACACCTTAAACTGTTCCTCAAACCATTCCTGGACAGTTTTGTCAGTGTGGCATGGTGTATTATCCTGCTGAAAGAGGCCAATGCCATTAGGGAATACTGCTTCCATGAAGTGGTGTACTTGGCTTGCAACAACGTTTAGTAAGGTGGTATGTGTCATCCGCATAAAAGCCAGAATCCAAGGTTTCCCAGCAAAACGTTTCCCAGAACCTTACATTGTCTTCAGCAACTCGGCTTTTTCCCCCACAGTGCATCCTGGTGCCATTTCTTCCCCAGGTAAGCGAGGCACATGCACCCAGCTGTCCACATGATTCATCAGACCAGATTTATGGATCTTTCACTGATCCATGGTCCAATTCTGATGCTCATGTGCCCATTGTAGGTACCCTTAGCAGTGGACAGGGGCCAGCATGGGCATCCTAGACAATCTTTTGCTGTTATGTATTGTGTTCTGACACCTTTCTATAATAGCCTCTGTTGCCCTTTCAGTAATTTGTGGGCACCACAATGCATTATGGGAAGAAAGTAAGGCAGCATAGGCTGTGTAATGCCCTGGACAAGGTTCTGCAAGACGGCACCCATTGGGTCATCGCATTCATTTGGTTGTTACTTTTAAAAGTACCACCTACGGTACATAGCAAGCACACCCCATCGTGTCTATTAGGTGTATCCTAATAGTGCCCCATTTTCAGCAGGATAATACACCCTGCAAAACTGGGGGGGAAAAATGGTCCCGCGTGGTTTAAGGAATAGGACACAGAGTTTGAGGTGTTGTCGTGGCCTCCAAATTGCCCAGATCTCCATCTGATCAAACTGTAAAACTATTTTATTGGTGCCAGATACTAGAGCACATCTTGTAAAGTCTTGATGGGTAAGAGCTGTTTTGGTTGCAGAAGAGGAGAACTACACAATATTAGGCAGGAGGACTTGGCTGATCAGTGTGTATAGTACTTGACGATGTAAAGGGTTTCCTCAGGCAACCACACTCTTACTAATATTACCCCTATTTTCATTTGTGACAAGTTCTGCTATAAGGTTCTGTCTAATTACTGATTTTAGCTACAACCTTTTAAGCAATTATGACCTGTCAGTGCTAGTGGACTAAAACGCTCTATTTCATTTTACACAATATAGAATTCTCTATTAAGAATTGATGTAAAGATGATCACTTTCATCTCATCATCTAAGCGTTATTCAGGTATGCATATATCAGTATTAGCGCTCTGGGTATCCCATTGCTGTGCTCTCATGGATCTGAAATGTTCACATCTGTGGGGCGTCGAGTCAGATCACAGACTGAGCACGCAGTAGTCTGCCCAGGCCTGTCCATTCCAATCACTTCCACATCACTGCGCTTGTCTACAAAAATAGTGTTCGAGAAAAAGTCGAGGAATCTGTTGGTTTACTTCTTCTTCACTAATAAAACAGTTATGGACAAAGGTTTAAGCTGACAGTCTTGCCTGTCTGTATAGCAACAGCATGTGTCTTATTGAGAAAATAGTTACTCAGCAATAATTTTTCTACAATGAGCCATTCTATCATCTGCATGGAAAGTATAGACACAGGGCTAGTAAAGGGATGGTTGTTTATAGCTGCTATAATGTAAGTGATAACAGGATTTAGCTTGTTTAAACCAGACTATAAATGGATAAGAGATGAGTGTCATTAATTAATAAATAAAATATAGCTACGGTAAAAGAAGTAAAACACTTTGGGTCATGCTGTTATAGGGAAAAAAAAATTAACATTGTTGTTTACTTTTGCATATCAGCATAGTTATTATTAATGGTCATTAATGGTAATGTGGTGATTAGCTGCAAATGTAACTTAGGACTGTATCTGTTTTAATTCCTCAGTGTAAACCTGGAGGTCCTGGGAAGACGGGCCGAAGTTTCTAACTGGTCGTGTACAGTTGATGACGTGAGACTTCAAGCACTGCAGCATCCCATTGGTGAAAGGGACAGGGGGGTGGCACCATGAAGAAGAAAAGAACAAAGGATATTTTAAGCTCATAAAAAATTAATAATAATAATAATAATAATAATAACTGCTGTACCATAACCCCCACCACCCTCTTGTATAACTACGTAACTTTTATTTGTTCTGTATGGCATTTTAATTCTCTTAGGTTTTTTTTCTTTTGCTTTTAGTTGGTTGTGTAGTAGTTTAAAAGAAAAAAGAAAAAAAAAAAAGGTTTGCTTGGTTTGTGATCATTTTGATTTTTTTTCCTACTTCTCTTCATGTGAATTTTTTTCTTTCAGCATTCTGGAAAAGTGTAGTTTCTGTGTTTACTGGCCATGTCTGAATTACCTTTGGTACTAATTGTTGTAAAGCTCCGATTTTATGGTGTCATATTTGCACAAAAACAGTTAACGATCCAGCGTTACAGCTATGAGAGAACATTTTGAGTGGGGGGGAGAGAAAGGGGGGGGAAAACACGGAAGAGTAACTGAATTTGATCAATCTTAGTAGCTGTTTTTAATTCTTGTGATGTCTCATTGTCGATCATAATTACCTATTTTTGGGCAATACAAAGAGGACTCCAATATTTTTATGGTCCTTTTTTTTTTAATAAGTGTTGTTTTTGTCGTTTAGGGGAGAAAAAAAAAAAAGGAAAGAAATGTATACTATGGCATTTTTCAGATGAAGACATTGTGAAATTCAGATTTAAGAGTTAAAAAAAAAAAAAAGAAACTGTAAATATTATTCCAGTCATTGCATATAACCTACTCAGAAAGGGGGAGGAGGGGGAGAAAAGTACATATTTTTCTGACCATGTGTCAAAAAGAAATTGTTCCAGGGTGTGAATAAGCAAAAAGGAAAATATAGGTCTTAACAGATTATTATTATCTAGGTGTCGCGTAAATACAGTAACATACCCCGGTGACAAATCGGATCTATCGGATAGCTGTTTCTTTTTTTTTCTTTTTTCTTTCTTTTTTTCTGCTTGCTGTGTAAATACTCGAGCTGAATAATTTTCCAAGTGTCATACCAGCATATTTACAAACCGGTGACTACAGGGCACTGCTCACGGTCGGAGAAACATGACGTTTGGTGGAGGTTTTTTTTTTTTTATCTCCACGCTGGAGATTCAAGCTTGAACTTTTGAGAGCGAACAATGTTTCAATCCAAAGCACACTGTAGGTAGTGTTAAAGAGATTTTACTCTGTGTGACCTGACACTTTTATACTCCTGACAAAGAATGAAAAAAAAAAAAAAAAAAAAGATGACTATGTTACTTGGTGTTGTTGTTTGTCCTGTACACTTGGTTCCACCTGATTTTGGAACTCAGTATCTGACCTGTACATTACAGATGGGCATGTGCTGATAATTTGGTTATACTGTTTCTCACAATATTGCCATTGTGCAGGGTGCCAGTAAACGCGCTTACGCAGACTTTGCTTTGTTCAGAAGGTAACTTTGAGAACGTAAAGATCTTCTAAGGGTGCTTATTTTAGACATACGTTTGAGGGAGCATAAACACACGTTCTCAAAGAAATCTGTGGCACAAGTAAAAAAAAATTTCACTATGTTGTCACTTAAAAAAAAAAATAAAAATTTATGTTTTACCCATAAATGGAATCCTCGAGAAGGATGGTTTTTAATCGCGATATAATTGAATATCAGCACATGCCTGGTCACGGCTTGTTCTTTTTAAATGAATGGAGAAGGCAAACCTTTTATACCATACCTCAGTGCTGTGAGTTTAACGGTGGAAACACGTAGAAGAAGAAAAAAAAAAAAAATTTTAAAAATCGTAATTTATTTTATCAGCGAGTTAACAGGCAAACCATGCTGAGCTGAGTATAAGGCTAAATCATTGCACTGTGACCAGTGGAAAAGCCCTCTGACCGCTTCCTTTTTGCACATGTTGAATGCTCCTTGACAGGGTTTCGTGTATGAAGACTCCGTATGAATGTCACTGCGAAGAAAGAAAAGCAGTCTCTAGACCTCGGAGCTCAGATCTCATTTTCATGGCCGTAGCCGGCATCAAGTCAAAAGAAGAAAAAAAAATCTATATATTGTTGTATTTTAGAAACAGCTGATAGAAGACACTGAATATGTTCGTGCAGAGAACCAGAGCTGCTGTGCTGACTTTTTTTCTTTCTTGTATAAAGGACATGTTGGGTTTTGGTCAGAGATATAATGTTTTAATGAAATGACTTTTAAAGTGTGGCTTGTTGAAGGTGATGATTTGATCGATGTATATTTGTACATTTGTCTCTTGTTTCCTGCTGCAAATGTATACTACATTTTATTTTTTGTTTGTTTTTGATTCTTTTTTTTTTCGGTTTGACTTTTTTTTTTTTTTTTTTGTTTATTTGTTTCATTTTTTGATGTACACCGACGCTCCGAATAACCAGGTGAAGCAAAATGCTGGATGCTTTTTACACGATCTGGAGATACGATCAAGTAATAATTTAAACAAACTGAAAAAAAAAAAGATGACTATTGTATTGTTCAAATGTACAAGAAAAAAAAATGAAATACAAAAAAAAAAAAAAAGGAAAAATGTTCCTTTACTGATTTCAATTTTGAATCGCGAGGGGGGGGAGGGGTTTTTATATCTCTCATGTTTGTCGTTGTTGATGTAGTAGTGAACATAATAATTATACTCCAGTGTACTGTGTACTCAGATTCTCTCTCTCTCGTTTCCCATCACCACACCCAAGCTTCAGTTCATCACTCTAGTAAGCAGGCATGTGCTGAAATCCATCTTTTATATAAATATATATATATATATAAATAATATACACACAAATTTATTGTGGATGCATCAAAATAATGTTATCTCTATATCTAGCTGATTTTTTTGGTCATCAATGCTTTTGTAAAACTAAGAGAATTTGAATACATTTGAAGGAAGCGAGCCGTCAGTCTTAATGATGAGTGATTTTTTTTTTTTTCTCGACGTCTTCGTTTTTTTTTTTTTTTTTTTTTCCACGAGAGTCTGGTAATAAATGAAATGACGAAACATGAAGCAATTGCTGCGACATGAAAGTCTTACCCATCAGCACATGCCTAGTATCCAGTAGGGTGTTTTAAAAAAAAAAAGGAAAAAAAATCCATGTATTGTAATAATGTGCTGTCTCTGTAGTGCTGTCCGTGTAGTGCTGTGTCACTTTCCCATGGCCATTCTTTCCCTCCTTCTCTCTGTTTTTACTAATTAATAGATGCTGTATAGACTCGATAGTATGTATTAGGATCAAACTTTCTCAAACTTCATCTTTTACCTCCATTTGCCCATGTGGTTTTTCCGCCTAACACAAACTTTCAAAAACACACCTCTATAAAAATAAATGCAAAATTGTAGAAGTAAAAATAAAAAAAATTTAAATAACGCATCACTTGGACCCATACCACAGATTGTTTTTCAGCAGGGTGCTAGCTTAGATCCTAATGCACAAGTCTTAGTTTGGAATTGTAGTTATAATTATGAAGACTTTAAATTGTATAATTAAGCAGGGAGAACTCAGTGGAAAGTTTAATTTGGAAAATGAATCACATAATTAATCATAATTACAGTACTAGTAAGAAATTACCTGATTTTGATGTTTGCGCACTTTAGAAAGTGACAAGCCTACGCCATTAAACTAAACCTTTTTTTTTTTTTTTTTGGTGTTGTACTATATATACACTACTGCTCAAAAAAAAAAGTTTGGGATCACTTGCAAATTTCTTTGTTTTCCAAAGAAAAACACATTTTTCATGCAATTCATAAACAATTTCATGCATTTCACAAAGTTAGAATTCCCTATTGAGCCTCTGTGGGAGCAGCTTGACCGTATGGTACGGAGGAAGACTCCGTCATCAAGCCGATCCATCTTGGGGGAGACGCTCCAGGAAGCATGGGGTGGAATCTCATCAGGTTATCTTGAACACCTACTGTAGAAGGCCTTTGGTTTGCCAGGCTGTAATTGATGCCAAAGATGTGGGTTGTGCGTTTTTTTTTTTTTTTTTGGATGAAGTTTAAAGAACACATTCATGTCCATCAAAATCATTATTTCTAACTCTGACAATGTCAGCATGTCTTGTTCCTTTTTTCCCCCTATATTTTCTATTCAGAATTTTTTACGTGTGGTTCCTTGGACAACAATAAAATTCTAAGTGATCCCAAAAGTCATTCCAAACTTTTGAGCGGTAGTGAATATATATATTACACACTCAGTTGATGGTTTTATGGAATATGTAACTACCTAGAACTCTACACACATTGGACGAGAGAAAAATGGATAAAATGGGATTGGCTGAGCCGTGACATACTGTACGTACACCTTATAAAACTGTAGCCTGATCATTAGCCGTTATGTTGCTTAGCAACCAAAGCTTACTGTTTCCAGACTACTTTGTGCGGCAAAAGAATTGTTTACGGTAATTTATTAAACAATGTATTTTGGGATCTGCATAAGAACACCTTTATCCCTGATAAAATCACCACCGCATCCGCTCTCATGGCTTTATTTCATAACGTGCGCCAAAGACTCAGTGAATATAGTTCAGAAATTTATTGCTGTTGTTCACTGATTCAGTCTCAACCCAAGCACCTATAGGCAGGTGTGTATCAAAAAACGACAGGAAGAATAAATCTATATCACTGGTGTCAGTGTTGTCCTGAGATTATTCCGCCTCTCAAATCATTTTTGCTCAGTGGTGGTCCATTCCTATCGACGCACAGGGTTGAGGATCGCTGACAAACTGTGCACGGCAACAGATAATCTATATATAGGGATATCATAAACCTGAAAAATAGGTGCTTATTATACATGATAAACTGGCTAGTAAGAGGATGAGTTTTTTTTTTTTTTTCAAGGTAAAAAAAGTATAAAAGATGTACGCTTGACGATTAAAAAAAATAAATAAATAAATAAAAAACAGATGCAGGAAATGGTACAAGGTGGTATAAACACAGCAGAGATCTGAGAACGTCCCTTCTGGTCACCAGCCTAGGAAACTCTGTATGGACAGAAATATCACCCTGGTTTCGGGAGCACACAGATCTTTGTTTACTCACAAGATGGTTTTACACAGATGAGTGCCGTTATGAACAACTCAACCCACCGTGATAAACTTCAAAAAGAACCGTGACTACACCCGTGATTCCTGCCGTAAATGTTAAACCATCATATCAACAATCTTAACTTTTAACTTTGTTAAACAGAGTTTTTTTTAAAAAACAGTTTATTATTAATCTTAGATGATGTGGCGCTGGGTTACATTAGAGCATTACTATTAATACTTGTGTTTTGTGTTGAAGCGAAACTACCGTCCAGGCTGTCCTGTTCACACCTTCTGATGTGGTATAAATTCATTTCCACCTTCTTAAACACGTCAGCAATTTAACAGAAAATAATAATAGGTTATGGCGAATAGGTGTCGCTTCTTCTAGCTTAGATTTTAAGGATTAATTTCCATTTTTTTGCGTTTAGACATGAATTAACGTCACGCATTAACTAGTTTTAGTTATTCCACTAGTGTAGAAGTCGAAACGGTTTTTAAAAACCTCCTGTGATAAATAAGAGCTGGAAGGTGTTTGAAACATTATTTTTTTCCATCTCCCCATTTTTGACTAAACCGATTGTTCGTTGATTTCGACGCAAATCATTGAGAACACCGCAGGCTTCAATTTAGGCAATTATAGAATCTGATTCTACATAACAGCATGAAAAAAAACACTTAAGTGTTGACGGTTAACCAGTGAGCAAGTCTTTTTTTTTTCTTTTTTTTTTGAGTGGCCCCAACTGGATTTAAATTTTTATTCTTTTTTTTAAGTCTGAAAAGTAGGCATGTGCTGATTCATCTCCTTTTTCACATCTATAGTGGCTTTATTTTATTCCATATTTTTAGAAAATGCAATGCTACAATTCTGTTTATTAATTTAAAAGACTTATTTATCGTTGTAGAAAAATGTGATATTGACACGTGCCAAGTACTAAAGCGAGCATATCCTGCTGTCACAGCTGTACAGTCACAGCCCACACACTTCAGGCTTCCTCTTCACTTTGCGATCTCCTTGAAGAAAAGAAAGCCTTTTCTTTCCCTTCCTCCTGTCTTGACACATGCCTGTGTTCAAATGTTAACGACATTTTAACAGCAAGAAACTGACATCTGAAAGCATCTTTCAGGTCCTCTTGTATGGCTTGCTCAAGCCCTGATGTTTAAAAATAATACATAAATAAATAAATAAATACAAAAAATAAAATAAAATTTAAAAAAAGCTTTAAAAAAATCATAATATTTATGGGGTGGGGTTATCTCATGCCTCAGATGTAAAAAGTCTACTTTTATATTTGTATTTTCAAATATTAATAATATGAAGAATAAAAAAAAAGATGTTTCTGAAAGGTTAAGAAATCAATGTGTCTGGAAAAAAAATAAAGTTAAATGAAATGTTTAATCTGCTTCCTTCATTATTTTTTTTATTTTAAGTAATGAATCTAGTAGTTTGAGGTCCTAATTCTTATGGCTCAATGCAAATGTCCATATACATTATATGCTATGGGAAGGTGAGAAGGGGTGGCCGCAGTCATGTGTGTGTGCACTTTTACACTATGATATGACACTTACTGTAGGTATTACACTTTTACCTAAGCTCCTGGGAGAGGTTCCATAGGGCCCTCTGTGACCCTACACCAGCTGTGGTACACAAAAATTTTTAACCTTATGCTACCTTCTGTGAGTGGCAGCAACATTAACTGTATGCTGAGTTAAAGCTCCATAATTCACTGTGGTCGGAGATTTAAAGTTTTGGTAATACAGGTACAGTAGTTCCTGACTTATGAACATTTGAGTTGCAAATATTGTATATTGTGTGTGTGCGTGTGGAGGTGACTGAGAAATTAGTCTGCCTCACTGCCTCCGTGGGCACGATGATAGAAAATGGCTGTCCTGTAAAACTGTCCTGATGGTGAATAATCCTAATTTCGGAAAATCCTTAACAAGACAGAGTTCACAGTCCAATACAGTGGAAAACAGCTCTGAGACAAAATGTTTTTTTTGCGATTTTTGGCCACATGATGGCAGTTTATGAAAGGGGACAGAGATTTAGTCAAGTGGATTGGTATGTCCACATATATAAACATTGTATATTTGTGTCAGAGGCGTATAAGACTCACTTTGTCAGACTTAAGAACAAATCAGACATACGAACGTGCTCCTGGAATGGAACTTGTTCATAAGTCGAGGACTACCTGTATTGGGTTTTTAATGTTTTTCTTGAACTGGTCTCAAGACTGTACAGAATATATCTTGAAGAATTTGGTACATGTACAGTTTAATTTTATGTAAAAACCTAGTCAGGATCAAAAATAAATAAATGGTTAAAATTGTACATTAACCCACTTAGATTATCAGTGTTGCCTAAAGTCCCATAATGTCCTTTAATTGGTCAAGCTCAAGGCATCTCAATGTCCTGTTAATCATGATTATTGCCACAGCTGGTAGCTTTTCTGTGCCAGAAATAAACATTGTTTTGTTTCACAGCAGTCATTGGTCTAAACAGCACATAGTACACTGGGCAAGTCCAAGGATCTCAGTGCAGATTTGAGAAAGAGGATGGTTGATTTAAACGTTAAAGTCAGGAACGTCTCTTAGAGCCATTTCAAAATCGGTTCAAATTACTGTAAGAAAGTGCAAATTGTTGGGTGTTTTGGATAAGTAAAGCAGAGGCATTCAACCTCAAGAGTACTGTAGCAACTTTTAAGTATGGTGCTGGTAGCGTCAGGCTTTGGGGCTGTTTGGCTGCTGGGGGAACTGGTGCATCGCTCAACATGGATGGAATAATAAAGGAGGAGGACTTTCAGGATTTGTCAGGAGAACCTCCAATCACAGACAGTGACAAAAAGTGAGTGTTGCAACAAGACTATTGACTCCAAACACAACCAACTCATACAACCCCAACTAATGTCTGCACTCAAACTGTGAATGTAAGAAGTAAAAAAAATTAACCATACCTTACACCAAATTAGCATTAAACGTAATTTGTAAACTTACACCTAATCAAGCATGAATTAGAATAGAACATATAGTCATCAAGCACATGTCAGTGAGTCACTTTACTCATAAACCTAAAGCCTACAAAATATAGTTTCTCACACTGTAGACACAGAGAGCTTCTTTTATTCTGTTTCACTTTAATAATACTGGGGGGGAAAAAACAAGAACAGGCTCCAATTATGTCACCTAGAAATATTTAGTTCAGCATCCTGATATAAAGGTCTTCAGCTAGACTGTTCAGTTTCTTGTTATTGGATCAAGAACAGGACTCTGGAAAAAACTCCTCCCTGAATGATGTGCATTTACCTATGTTTAACAAATTTAACAAATGTGTGAAAATCTTTGACGTCTTCAAAATTTAGAGCTCATGTTTTCGGGTTTGGTTTCGCTGATAGCGCCTGGTGTCAGTGGGGTGGGATTTAGCCCCTTACTTCATTCATCTCTACCTAAAGACAAGTGATGCAGCAGGGCTTTAGTGCCTTACTCTGTACTCTTCATCTTGTGTACTGTAGATTTTTAACTAGCCGTGTCTCTGCTGAAACCCTGCATAACTGAGCTTTTTTGCTCACCACAGATGTAAACACTGGTTACTTGAGTTACCATAGCCTTCCTGTCAGCTTAAATTATGCATCCATGATTATAGTCATCTTGTTAGTTGCTGTGGACAATATGTCAAAAAAAAAGAGGAGGGGCTGCTACAGGGTTACCACTGAGCAGCCATTATGCGGGTGATGGATCCTTCCTCGGCACAGTAGTCAACATGATGCATGTGTGGTGCAAATATCAGAAATCCTCAGAATTTTTTTTAAACACTGTAGAATTATTGGCCACTTCATTACACACAGCAGCCTTGTTAGTCTACCAGAGACTACGGCTCACGTTTCCCTCCTGTACAGTGTATTAATCATGGGCTATCCTTTATCCGTGGCAGTTTCTGTTCTCAGGGGTGTTTAACTGTTTTTTTTTTTTATTTGAGAAAAGAATTTAATAAAACATCTTTGAGGCTTAAATGGCAGCGGTGTGTGGCTCTCACAGGTCCTCGGCCTCAAATACATCACTCTAGCTTTCAACTAACGATGTACGAGGGTGCGTCAAAAAGCATCCGCACTTCCACAATGGCTGTAGAATTTCTTTTAATTAACTTTTAGATTAGACAAATCCATCATTTCTTTTTTGCTTTTCAGTACACTTTGTCCATCTATTAAAAAGTTTGTGTCCCCTTATTAAAAAAATGGTTCAATCTGAGCTGCGAGCCACAAATGCGCCGCTGTCTTTACTTCTTCATCAGAAGTGAGTCTTCGTCCTCGTAGGGCTGCTTTCAGGGGACCAAACAGCCCGAGATCAGGACTATAGGGAGGATGCTTTAACACCTCAAAACCAATTTTTTTGTAGAGTGTCGACAGTGTGGGCAGAAGTATGTAGATGTGCATCAACATGTGAGATCACGACACTCTCGGATATCAGTCTTCTACGTTTAATCCAAAGTTAGGCTTCAGCTCTTCAATAAGCGTCTCACTGTAACGAGCACTCATGATTGTTGAGCTTTTTTCCTGATAATGTTCCAATACTGGCGATTGAGGATGTTTCCGTTCCATACTCTGCCGTTTACTTTCAGGCTCGTAGTGATGAAGCCGTGTCTCGTCACCAGTTATGATTCGTTATGATAAAAAACGTTCACCTTCCCTAGAGTATCGCTCCAAATTTTGTCTGCAGATATCCAAACGCTTCTGTTTATTCTCTTCTGTGAGTTGTTTCTGCACCAGGTACACCCTCAGACCACAAAAAAAACTAATCCCTGAACGCTGCTCTTCTTTCGTGTAAAATCACGAGTGGTTTGTCCGCACTGTAGTTACAAATGAACTGATGTAACACGTTCACACCTGCACAGGAGTGACTGGGGAGACAGTAGCCACGAACGGAAACGTATACTATAAATGT
The DNA here is from genome assembly GCA_030014365.1 of Clarias pachynema. NCBI lineage: Eukaryota > Metazoa > Chordata > Actinopteri > Siluriformes > Clariidae > Clarias > Clarias pachynema. The sequence continues at coordinate 4,445,217 of JAQMYL010000009.1, forward strand.
AAGAATAAACGTATCCTACACCAAACCAACATTGCTTGAGTCAACATTACACCACACAGAAGGCAAACATCCAGCAAAAGACTTCAGATACTTATGTGGTGTTTAAGGTGAAACAAACCTACATAAACTTTGGTTTTCAATCAGAAATATAAACTACTGGGTTCTTCCACAACTCTACAAAACTCTTTGATACAATTACAAACAAGAATTATATCTAATTAATTTCAATATAGGGAGTTTTCCCCCAGGCAGCACGGTGGGCAAGTGGTTAGCACTGTCGCCTTGCACCTTCAGGGTCTGGGTTCGATTCCCAGCCAGGTTTGCTTTCAATCTTTGCGTGTGTTGAGTTTGCGTGTTCTCCCTACGCTTAGTGGCTTTCCTCCGGGTACTTCAGTTTCCTCCCACAGTCCAATGACATGCAGAGTAGGTTAATTGGCGTTGGCAAATTGCCCATAGTGTGTGAATGTGTATGTATGTGTGTGCCCTGCGATGGATTGGCGCACTGTCCAGGGTGTACCCTGCCTTGTGCCTCAAGTCTCCTGGGAAAGGCTCCAGGCCCTCCGCGACCCTGTACACAAATAAAGCGGTATAGATGATGAGTAAGTTTTTCCCCCATTTGCATATTTAAACATCCTCTCCAGACCATCAGTGGTTTATGGTGAAGTTGCTCAAGTGAAATTTGTTCATGTGGAACCAAGAGAGAATGTGTTTTTCACTCGTCAGCAATCACATTTGGTTCTAATACAGACCTTTCCTTTAATGTGTGAACATTAATAAGCTGCAGAAGGTAATCGATTGCTTTCATACTGTAGTTTGTACTCATGACATGGGACAGAAAGGAAATCAGCTATAGGGGGGACTCGCTATTCATGCACAAGTTTAGAGACATTTTCCTGCCCACACCACGAAAACTCACCTCATGAAACAACCGTCTGCTAAGAAGCTTTTAAGTACATTTCCAAACCACCAAGATCTTCTCAGTGGATGTATTCAATATGGGTTTAATTTATATTATCCTTGGTAACATGAGGCATACAAAATGCCATCGGGAGGAGTTCTGAAACATGTAAAAAGCTTTAAGTCTTATTTAATGACATCATTACTAATACTCCTCGGAGAATATTTAGGTTCCGTCATCAGAGCAGCTGCCCTGTCTCACCTAGCACAGCATGCGCTGGCACTCTCTCCAGGTCTGGGTCACTGACTCGGGAGCTACTTTTTAATAAGCGTTATTAAAATAACTTTTTAATAACTCTCCTCCTTTGTAGAGCAGCAGGCTGAGTAACACAGAGTGATACGGTGCCAAGTCAGGCCAAGGACACGTCTCTGTTTTTAAACTCGGCATCACACAAGCGCAGAGTCCTTCTCTCCTTGGCTCTTTTAAACACTCGGTCTTCTAAATCAAGGTAAACGTTGCTCATTTCCTGCGCGGCCGATATTAATCAATAATTAGTCGCTAGACGTGCCCACTCAGCATGTATCATCAGCTGGTGCTTTGTTATTTCTCCCGAGTCCTTTATTCATTACGTCAAAACAAAAACCAGGCTGACCTCCCGTAATCTGGTGCCAAGTTAATTATAAGCATTAACGAAGCGATCCAAGAGTTGCCTTCCATCTTCGTGGCAGGACTGTGTGAAGTTTTTGAATCCATCTTCCAAGAGGTAGACCCTTGAAGCGAAGGAAAAAAAAACATTTTTAGTCGGAGGACGTTCGCAGGAGGAAGCTAAAATCCAAGTCACGAGTCACGGAGCGTGGTGCCGAATGTTAACGTTTTGAATTTGACTGTCAAACTTAATCAGCAGTGTTTTATCCGTGATGGGAAACACTATTGTATTGTGTTCAGTCAGCAGAATCGTCTGCTTTTGTTCTTCACCCTGTCTCATTTCCCCCTCGTCTCATTTCCACATCTCAGATTGCTGCTGAGAATTACAGAGGCCTTCATTATTATGGACGTTATGAATTAATTCTACCTGCCACCTCTCTCACCCCTTCATTCTTTTTCTCTCACTCACAGCATGTCAGAGGACCAACATTAGGAGTCAGTTTTTCTGCTCTTCTATTTTTTTTTTTTACCCCAAAGACTTTCAAATATACATGACATCATTATATACATATAGATGTATACATCTCTACATACAACAAAACTGGAAATTTGGTGTGTCTGTACATTGAAGATATTTGCGAAAAAATAATTTAGGGGACGTAAGATGAGTAATAGAACACACCAAGATGGTTTTTAAAAAATTTTTGTCTGTCTGTTTGTTTGTGCGCGCATCACGTAAAAACTACTGAACTAATTATAATGGGGTTTTCACTGGTGTATTTGGCCGAGCTTGAGATAACACATAGGCTTTGTTTCATCGCAATCAGCCCATGGGAAGAGAAGATACGCTACTTTGAAATTTAAATGGAAAAATCCCTTATATAGAAAAAAAATACAAATCTACCTTGAAAAAATCATTAGTTCATCTCAAAATTCAACAGATGGCGCTGTACATTTTTTAAAAACACACCAAGAGTGTGCAATTAAATTCCTAGTATACATATAAAAATTCATAGTCAATTATTTTTATACAGTTTATACAGTTTTATTAAAACTGTACAAGAACTTATTTCATTTTTGGTCATTCCATCGCAGTTAGCATTAACGACAACTGCTGGTCCGTCACATGTTGGATAATTTTTTTAAATCAATCGAATCAGCATGATGATCATTCTTATACTTAAACCTCTCAATCCTGTTCTCACCAAGATATAAAAAATAATTAATTGTCCAGTTAACTGAGCCTGGCAATCAGCCCTCCTTTAACTTTCCAAACTCCTCTTATTCTGCTTTCAGAAACTCCGTAATGACATTTTCTACCTCATGAATTTTGGTGAATACGAAATGAATATTCTCATAAATGGATATTAAGCGGCGGGGTGCAACTCGTGTGCTGCTACAGCATAATAGAAATTCACTTTTTTTTTTATTTTTTTACTTAAGCTCTACAATAACACTGCAAATAATCTGGTGATGTATTATACTTATATTAGCTCTCCACAGCAGTGATCTATAGATAAAAATACATGGTCCTGATATATATGCTGTCAAATCAGTCTTATTAAATTTTAATCTGTTCAGAGCCATTCCTTACCAAAATAGCTTAATGTTATTAACTATGGATGTCATATAAGTGAGTCTTTAGTGTGGCAGAAAAGACTCAGTCACTCATTTACTGTAGATGGGCGACAGGACAAACATATGTTCTGGTAACATTCTCATCAAAGTGCGTGTCTAAGATTTGTGTCCAAGTTTAAAGCTGCTCTTTTAACTGATGAAGTTTGTATTATTTAAAGCGTAAACCAGTGGTTTATTTTTTCTGCAACCAGGAATCCCTCTATCTGTTAAAAAAAATCATGACCCTCCTTCAAACATTCAAATATTTAGCTCATTATTCAAACGTGAACAATAATATTCTGGATATTTATTGGCGATCCTAAGCATTTCTACTATAAACTGCCGAAAGACTTTAGGTCCAAGCTGACATGATTTATAGTGTGACTTGTTTTGAATTATTATTGTTTTGATTATTTTTAATAACATGCTTCACAGCCCCACGGGGGTCTCCAAGTGTCCCTCGACACCGCACTTTGAGACATCGGAGGTGCAGTAGAATATTACTACAGTACCTGTGAAAAGTCTTTAGAACTATGCAGTAACTTAATACCTTTAAAACCCATCTGACTTCAAGTGCTAGAACAGTTATGAATCACACATTCAGGAATTTTTTTTTTTTTTTTTTTAATATTTAAAAAATCTACGGAACAATGACTGAATATAAGGACAACCAAATTCAACAGATTTGTTCTCAGTGTCAGTTTTCTCATTTCCTGCAGCAGCAGATACTAGTGATGGGGAAAATAGATTCAGTTATGTCTAATTAGTTCTTGTGGCAAATCTGGTATTGCCACACTGACTGGTATTGCCACACCGGCCGATCAGCCATAGCTGGTTTTCAGCTGGGTCCGTATTCTGTATGTAACTGGTCACAATCATTTGCTAACCTATTAGCTCAATGTGCTTGGCAACAGTTTGACTATAAAATAAAATACATCACAACATAATTATGTTAACATGTGGTAACATAATTACCACAAAGAGGCTGTAAAACTGGGAAACCCGGGAAACACTGCTGCTCATGCCTTAATGAATGAACGCTGCGGATTGTGGCGAAAATTATATGTTGACGAAAATAAAGACAGATGCTTTATTAATTTTTTTAAACCACATTTTAGTCACGTCTCGTCAACAATATTGCATGCTGATTTCATCACTGTCACTGTTTATTAATATCTGTGCTGTTTCGTCATTGTTTCATCTTGTCAACAAATATTTTTCATCATTATTTTTGTTGACCAAATTAACACTACTCGGTATAACCAATTCTGTGCATGAGCTTTCAAATGGTGCAACAGAAATGCATTTTAATGGTGTTACGATAGCAAAAGTCACGTGCATTAAAAGCCTCCGATATGCCTTTTTTTCCAAACCCTGTGAGAAAATTAGTTTCAAAACCCACATATGACACACTTACACCAGTCTAAAAAAATTTATGTAAATTAGCCTCAACACTCAGGCTCGTTAGAAGCTGCATGCCCATATGCTCGCAACTGCTCAACACACGCTCATGGTCAAATTGAGTGTTGAGACTTTGTTGGCATTTCAGGCAGTAAAACATCATCGTTTTTATAATCCTACATATATACTCGGGCAGTACATTGACAGCCGCCCAATTATGTTTGCACACCCTTTTTAAAAATCTGTCCATCTGCCATCCGGGATTGATTAACTAGTAGCGGACAGTTCGCTCTTCCGCTAGCAGAATAAACAGGTAGAGGAACGGTAGTGCAGTGTACTGAGGGGCAGTACAGTAAATGCAGCGGATGCCAGCTGCCGTAAAAAGAATGCTCTGCAAAGAAACAGTTTCACACAACAAACAGGCCGCACTAAAAAAGGTTTAACCCTTAAAACTACCAAAAAAAAAAAAAAAAAAAAAAAAACAACACAACCGCTTATATGGAAATCCTGCCGGTGTGTGCTAATGGGGAAGCTTCACACTTTTTAAACATGTAAATTGTACATGGTTTAACTGTACTGAAATATGAGAATGACGTTACAAAAATTCTGAACTAACAATGAATGTATTATTATTATTATTATTATTATGAAAGATTCAAATAACTTCATTCATCCCAGAGGGAAATTGCGTCAATTTATTTTTATTATTATTATTAGTCACAGAAACAACCAAAAGCAACCAAAAAAAATGTCATCTTATGAACCTGTGCTATTTCTTTACCTATGCGACATTTTTATTTATTTTTTAACATTTTTAAATTAAGTCATGTTTGTGTAACAAAATTCAGTTCATTGGTTCAGTTGCTTGGGTTGTGCTGAAAAAAAGGAAGTCTCTCTGTACTATAGGGATCCTGATCCTGATCCCTATGTATATATGCTTTTTTATTACATTTACTTCCTATTAAGATGCCTACAAAATCATCCCAACCATTGTGGAATTATTTCTTTTTTTGAGAAAGACGTCTGACAATATATGTTGAAGAATAAAAAGATATTACAATGTCAAGTTTTTTCCAACATCGTGCAGCCCTACCTACAGATTCTATGCTTTAAAGATTGTCAACCCGTGTGGTATAAGTGAATTATTTGCCAAGTTTGTTTAGAAATAACTATTGTGGTTATGGATGCTATAACAGAGTTAGGTGCTGCTCAGGAAAAAATTTTACTTTTTTTATTTCATTAAATTTTAAGTTAAAGGTTAAACTCTTGTACTGAAAGGTAGTTTGTATTATTTAAATGCTGTGCTTGGTTTTTAAGTGAGAAAACTAATGTTATAAGGAATGGCCTACTTTAATTACTCATGTTCAATTCAGCTGTGAAGCTGGTGAATACAGCTAAGATAATGTTGATTTATATTTATAAAATCATAATACAGTGAAACCTCGGATTGCGAGTAACGCGGTTTGCGAGTGTTCCACAAGATGAGCAAAGATTTTTAATACATTTTGACTTGAAAAACAAACAAAGCGTTTGTAAAGCAAAAGCAAGTCTCATTAGAGAGGTTAAAGATCTATTTTCTCTCTCTGCATCAGCCTGCTCTTTGTGTCTGTGTGCACGCNNNTGTATTTATTTTTTGGGGCTGTGGAACAAATAATTTGAGTTTCCATTATTTCTTATGGGAAAATTTGATTTGGTTTACGAGTGTTTTGAATTACGAGCTCGCTTCCGGAACGAATTATGCTTGTAATCCAAGGTTCCACGGTACTTACAAAATCATAAAAAAAACATAAAAAGAATCTGTGCCTGGGTATCATATTGATATCGTATCAAGTGGTCACTAGAGATTTCCATCCCTATCAGATTCACAATATTTTTCTTCACCACGACTGGTGAACTAGCAGGATGTTACATAGTAGATGCTTGGTAATGGAAATAAATGACCCTAATAAATAACGCTATACTACTGTGTTGAAAACATTCGGCAAAACACAGAAGAAACTAACGCGAGACTACTGACTAAAACATTGCCGTCTCCAAATTACACCCTTTCCAAAGAGCCGTTATTTGGCTCTGAACTGGTCTATACTTTGATCACACTTCAAGGTGCTCCGGGTGAAAACACCACATCAACATATTAATTTAAACAAAGATTTTTTTTTTTTTTTTTTTTTAGGCAAAATACTTAAGAAAACTGAACTTCATCCATCACCTAGGGAACGGACTTAATTGCTCATTCCTGTGACAACTAACTTTAGAAGTGCGCACTGCACTGATTAGCATATGCAGGTGTCGTACATTTTGAAAAGACTCGCAGCCCCCTGCGATGACTCGGTGTGAAGCACCTGCAATTCCGATGCTATCTCACTGTGGAAGCCAAGACCATACCACACTTACCCACAAACTCGCTCTCATCTGTTTTAAAGGTAGATCTGAGCTTATGGCTTCAAGTTGCCTAACAGCAGCCCTAATAAAGTGGCGCTTAGTCAATGGCAGAGCCGAGGCACGTTGGCTCTGATTGGCTCCGAAATGAGTACGAGCCGGGGCGAATCGACTCGCATGCATATTCATGCTCCGGTGTACAGTAGGGCATCGGCTTTATAAGGGACTTGTTTATGAAGCTGCACGACGCCTGCGCACACCTTGCAGCGCCTCGACTCTCATTAACAGCAATTAAGCTGCAGTCTGAAGCACTGGCATGCGTAATTGCCAATTACTGATATGTCTGATAGGGAGGCAAGTGTCAGGACTATGTTTAGAATGAGTTGAGGTAAACATGTGCACTGTGTTGGTGAAGAAAGCAGAAAGCAACAGATGCGACATTGAACTTCGAGGTCAAAGCTTCTGGTGCCAGGATTTTAATAACTCTAGGCTCTGCTCGAACCGACATGCAGTGCACGTCGAGAGCTATGATCAAGCTTGGCCACTGATTTACTGCCACAAGTTGCGCATTTCAACGGTTTGAGAGAAACATACTTTTTTCCCCAGAAATAAATCTGTAAATCTCCAAATCCTTATAACTTTCTGAACACTTCCAGAAGTAATACACTATAGATATGATATCAGGGGGGAAGTTTAGACTCTCATCCCCCCCTGTCTCTTTCAGCATGGCCTGGTTTTCAGTAATTGATGTGACATATTGACGGGCACTCTCCTGCGGCTAGAGAGCCCAGAGCCTGCACAGCCTTCCAGCTCGTTAATAATCGCTGATTAAAAACTAGTTAAGAGCCCGTGAAGACTAAAATCTGCATTAACCATATGACCTTCTGTGGGTGGGGGGCATACACACACACACACACACACACACACACACATACGGCTCCAAAACCAAAGTGAACTGATTTTAGACTCATCCATGAAGATTGTTGTTGGGGAAGGAAACACATAAAAGTGTAAGAGTACAGACAGGCTATATGACTGTGCCTTGCTTTTTATTTGCTCTCGAAATGCCTACAGACAATATTCTCCTTTGCTATCCGCCAATGCCATTTTTTTATCTTTATTGAGCTGTTACTTACCTGTGCGGTGTGCCGGCAAATGTCTATAATAACCTTTGAGTTGTGGCTGATATAATGTAATTACATTGTTGCGGTCCATCCTTGACCCCAATTCAATAGAATAATTAAGGTCTCGGGACTCTCTAATGTGAGAAAGTTATGCTTGCACAAACGCTTTTAAGGTCAGCCAGGCAGAAGTGTTGTCAAAGAGCCCAACACTAAAGCGTAAACGCAGATTTCCACCAAGGTCTAAAGAATCTAAGCAAAGTTTAAGGCGCACACCGCTATACTTCTCAGCGTTTTCAACCACTAACTTATATTTAGCCGTCACGTCTTCTAGTCGGAGCCAGATGTTGAGGCTCTTGAGGTACGCAAATCCTTTTTTATTATTATTTTTTTTTTATAATATCTATATTACAGCGTAGGTTCTCCATCCTACACTAAATAACCCCTTTATTGTTTTCGCAGTCGCATTCAAAAATGAACCCTCCGTACTAAATGTGTCCTTTTTAGCATTGCTAATAGAGAGCATTCAGAGAGTATTGCACATTATTGCCGCCCACCATTGCTCTATTAAAAACACTGCATGTTGTTTAAGTGCCTCATCCGGACTGAACATGTGCAGTCTTCTGCTTATTCATTATGGTTATCATTGTGAAAAAATATATCCAAACACACACACACACACACACACACACACACACACACACACACAGGCAGATTAGTGTTTTGCTTTGGGCAAAGCAAGAGAATGCACTGACGATGGTAGTGAGGTTACTTATCAGCCCTGGAATGCTAGTAGTCCTGTCTATGAGTGTGATGAGTAGAGGTCGGACAATTCATCATTCCTTTAAAGCAGTGTTAATTTCATCAACGAAATTTTACTGTATTAAACTGTACGATGCAAATTGTGAATACATTGGGATTTGTAACGCGTTAGCATAGTACTAATCACTAGCAATGTAGCAACAACCTAACACATAGCTAATGTTAGCTGCTTGTGAATGTTAAATGCACTTGTTAGTTCATATGTTTAAGTTGCAACTATATTATTTATGTAATTTATGTTTATAAAAAGAGGAACAAGTGGTATTTTTTACTTATTCTTGTTTCTTTTTGTTTTTTTTTATTACAGTTGTACAGGGTTTTCTTCAGTAAGCATCTGAAACTACAGTAAGAGAGCTGCATCCTGGATGGTTATTCAAGGGAGCTGTTAGCTACAGTATTTGTCAGACTAGGATCATCCTACCTCACTCACTAGCATGGACAGAATAGTATTAGATTTTAACATGCATGGAATAATCGAATTATTAAATAAATCACTTACCATGTAAATGAATTGATTTGAAATGAATGTATTTTTTTGTTTTTTAAATAATTGTAGTCTTAAATGTTTAAATTTTTTGTGCATCGTGTTGTTTTGTGCTAATTTTTGTGCATCGTGTTATTAAACTGTTATATTTCATCAGATGGGGGGAGGGAAGCACTACTCATATTTCAAGAGGGTGTCTAGCAATATTTAGATGGGATAACATGCTAAAAAGCATTGCCCTTTCTTAGGTGTTTGAGTGAAATAGTTAAAGTTTGTTTTGCAGGAAAATACAAAAACTACCATGCTCTTTTTCCCATTACTCATGCATAAGAAACCTGAAGATCAAGTAGAAGCTATACCACGCAAGTGTGACTGGATGGATACCACGGAGAGACCCGGGACCCAATTGAGATACACAATATGGTCTAAAAACTTTGTGGAAAACAGACCGTTACTCCCATTAATAATTTTTGGGCATTCTGGCCCACATTTGGTCCCTCTTTTCTGTTGATCATCTGGGATTTTCACCAGATTTTGAACCTTCCGTGGCTTGCATGTTCAGCTACGAACGCATTAGTGAGGTCATCCAGTGATGTTGGCTGAGGGGGCCTAGGGTACAGTCTGTGTCCCAGTTCATCCAAAAAGTTGTTTCGGGGCGGAATTCTTCCACTCCAAACATGGCAAGCCCTGCCTGCATGGAGCTCGCTATGGACAGGCTGACTGTCTTTCTGGAACAGGTTTAGTTCCAGTGAAAGGAAATTATGATACTAAGGTATACAAAGACATCAGGTACAATTTTATGCTTCCAACTTTGTGACAAAAGTTTGAACAATGAACCACATAAAAGGTGTGATGGTATGGTGTATAGAAATATTTTTCTTCATATAGTGTATTAAATCTCACAGATGGCTTGGGAACATATGGGGATCACTCAAGAGGTGCTGGAGTCTGTGACTAGGAACAGAGATGTCTAAGAAGAAATGTGGAAGCTAAGTAATTAAACTGTAGTAAATCAGTTTAGAGTCAATTATAGTGTTTTTTTCCCTACAAGAAGAGGAATTGTGCATAGGGAACTATCAGGTTATATAATAATCTAGTCCATATGCAATTTGCACATGTGTTAAAATACCTGTAGCACACAAGAGGTTAAGATGAACAAAAGTGTTTCTATAAATGTAAAAGCTTGACATCTAAGTATCACAGCTACATACAAGACATAATAATATAGCCTTTTTGCAAGTTCACACACAGTAGCTGACTTGTTCAAAGCAATATTTTACTACCCTGTCATTACATAAAAACTGTGATTCTGTATTATACCAACCTATGACAAAATCCATTTTAGACACAGCACTAGCATTTTATATCTTTATACTCTTGATTTTAGACCATCTCATTTGCACTGCACTTCCCATCCTGTTCTTCTCATCTTTTGTTGACTGTTGTGTGTTCTTGTTTGTGAGGTTAAAAAGATTTTTTTAAATAACATTTGGTAGAGGTTGGCTCATGTTTTAGATTCTTTCAATAGAAAATCTGGGTGCTTTACAGTATGTAAATTAGAAATAAAATCATCAAGCACAATCATTTAAACAATTGAGACAAGGAGGTGTTGCTGCTCGTCTTCCAGGTTGTTCATTATCTGCTGGTCTAGCCAAGGAAGATTTTGTACAGTACAATACTTTAAGGAGGGTTTTAAGGTAACTTGCACCATTGTCGCTTACCAGACCTGGACTACATTGTCAAAAATATTAGGTGGCCTGCCTTCACATGCCTATGAACTTGAGTAACATCCAATGCTTAATCCATAGGGTATGATGTTGGCCCACGCTTTGTAGCTATAACATCTTCAACTCCTCTGTGAAGGCTTTTCACAAGGTTTAGGAGTGTGTTTATGGAAATCTTTGACTATCCTTCCAGAAGCGCATTTGTGAGGTCAGACACCGATGTTGGACGAGAAGGCCTGGCTCACAGTCTCATCCCAAAGGTGTTCTACCTGGTTGAGATAAGGACTATGTGCAGGCCAGTCAAGTTCTTCCACACCTAACTCGCTCATCCATGTCTTTATGGACGTTGATTTGTGCACTGGTGTGCAGTTATGCTGGAACTGGAAGGGGCCGTCCCCAAAAACTTTGTTGGGAGCATGAAATTGTCCAAAATGACTGAGGCATTAAGAGTTATTTTCAATGGAACTAAGAGGCCGAGCCCAACTCCGGAAAAACAACCCCCCATCATAATCTCCCCTCCACCAAATTTTAGTCTTGGCAATGCAGTCAGACAAGTACCGTTCTCCTGGCAACCACCGAACCCAGATTCATCCATCGGATTCCCAGACAGAGATGTGTAAAAGTCATTTCAGAGAACATGTCTCCACTGCTCTAGAGTCCAGTGGCTGCGTGCTTTACACCACTGCATCCTATGCTTTGCATTGCACTTGGTGATGTAAGGCCTGGATGCAGCTGCTCTGCCATGGAAAACCATTTCATAAAGCTCTCTATTGTTCGCATTGTTCTTCAGCTAATCTGAAGGTCGCATGAAGTCTGGAGATCTGTAGCTATTGACTCTGCTGAAAGTTGGCGACCTCTATGCACTATGTGTCTCAGCATTCACTGAGCCCGCTGTGACTTTACGTAGCCTAACGCTTTGTGGCTGAGTTGCTGCCGTTCCCAATCGCTTCCACCTTTTTTACAACAGTTGTCTCTGAAATATTTAGTAGCAAGTGGACTGGACTTGCACAGGTGGCATCCTATCACGGTACCACACTGGAATTTACTGAGCTCCTGAGAGCGCCTAATTCTTTCACAAATGAAGCGGTCTGCATGTCTAGGTGCTTGATTTTATAAACCTGTAACTACTGAAGTGGTTGGAACACCTGAATTCAATGATTTGGATGGGTGAGTAAATACTTTTGGCAATATAGTGCATCTACAGGTATAAAGATCCGCTGTATTATGATCTGTGGCATAAATACAACAGGTGTTATAAATCTTTTCTTAATGCTACAATGCACTATGAAATGAAAAAAGTAAATGGCTCATTTAAGCAAATTATCCACATTTTATTTTTCCTTCAAACCATGCATGTTTAAAGCCCTTTCACTTTGTCATAAGGTAAAACAGATGACCAAAGAGTTCTTCTCAGACATAATTTAATTATGCACAGCAGTGGTGAGCTATATGCATGACAACGCTGCATTAAATTTCATTAATGAATGCAAAGGCATGCTGTGCTCAAACTTTGGTGTGTCCTAAATGGCCCCTTTCTCATCCTACCCATCTTACACACTATTGCGGTGACACTTTAGCGGTCCATAAATAAGCAACATAGTAATACCTAACTAATGCTTTCATAATGATGAATTAATTTACGCACTAATCCTGAGCGCGTCAGGAAATAATCAAGCCTCTGAGTCATGTATGAATACATATTAATAACGGTGCTAGCTAAGTAGAAACATCGTGTTGACTTACTCTGTTCATAAATATCATGGCGAGGGCTGGGTGATATAATAAAAATATCATTGCACAGTACTTGAAAACATTTGTTTAACATATGCGTCACCAATGATGTAACTTCGCCAATTTTTACACTATGACTTACACTATGACTATTACCTAAGATCTATCTTAGGTAAGTGTATCATAATATAATTTACCCCAATATGACATCGCCCAGCCCTTATCATGACTGGCGCACTTTCACTAAAGATCATTAACATTCTAAAAAGTCAGCTTGAAAACAATGCTGGTTAATTCCAATTACAAGCCTTGATGCAATTTTGAGAGCCTCTTAAATACATGCTTTCCAGCTGATTCTGATTTAAACCATAGCATGATATAAATAAAAAAAATAGTCTACAATAATTATTGTTAAATTGATAACTTTGGGTATGAAACATACAGTTTCAATAACGTGATTTAAAATCACGCATCTCTCTTTCTAGCTTGTTTTATCCGACGATTTGATCTTGGAATAATCCCCCCCATAATCATCATCAGCTCATTGTCTAGTGTCGCTGTGACTGACAGGAGAGAGTGAGCATGTCGTCACTCATCTCCCAGAGAGCATGGACAATTTTGCTCTTATTGGCCTAGCTGTTGTATGGTCAAGATACGAACTTTTAAGCTGTGGCCAATAGGATTAACATTCTTTTGTTAGCTATTATGTAGAATTTTGCTTTTTAAATCATTTTGGACAGTCTAATGGGCAGCTACTGTATGTTGTTTGTATTTGTGTGTGGAAAAACACACTCCTCTCTTTTTCCGTAATTAAATTTCTATACTGTTTCCTTTAAAATCCAAGATTCTAATTCGCTACCTTAGGTGATGTGTACGAGGAATAAAGGGTGGTGATTTGCCACTCCCTAGAGTAAACTTGTGTTATGAGGCAAGCATTAGACATCAACAGCAGGATAAAAAGTCAGACATGCTCAGTTAGTGGCTGCTAATGGAAAAAAAAAAAAAACTTCAGAATTTATTCATAATAAGTAATGTCGCTGCAATTATCTTCAAAGTTTTATGTGGCATTTCCCATCAGACTCCTTTCTGAACAATGGACAATTATTAAGCTGGTTTTCATCTGGCATAGTTCGGCACTAGCAAGGTATGGCTCTGAGGTAACAGGTAGTGGTTTGGCAGTTGCAAAGTCTGGCTCACAGGTAACAGGGTGTGGTTTGGCATTAGAGGGCTCGCAGGCAATGGGGCTGCGAGTGGTTTGGCAGTAGCAGAGTTGTTGCTGCAGTTATCTTCAAAGTTTTATGTGACATTTCCCATCTGACACCTTTCTGAACAATGGACAATTATAAAGCTGGTTTTCATCTGGCATGGTTCGGCAGTAGCAAGGTATGGGCCAGAGGTAATGGTGCGTGGTTCGGCAGTAGCAAGGTATGGCACAGAGGTAACAGGGCATAGTTTGGCAGAGGTGAGGTCTGGCACAAAGGTAACGGGGCATGGTTTGACAGTGGCGGGGTCTGGCTCGAAGGCAACGTGGCATGGTTTGGCAGTAGAGAGGTCAGGCTTGGAGGTAACGGACCGTGGTTTGGCAGTAGAGGTGTGGCTTGGCAGTAACAGGAAATGGTTTGGCAGTAGAGGGGTTTGGCTTGCAGGTAACGGGGCATGGTTGGCATGAGAGGGGTCTGGCTTGCAGGTAACGGGGCATGGTTTGGCAGTAGAGGGGTCTGGCTCGCAGGTAACGGGGCATGGTTTGGCAGTAGAGGGGTCTGGCTCGCAGGTAACGGGGCATGGTTTGGCAGTAGAGGGGT
>JAQMYL010000009.1:4475963-4510689 GCA_030014365.1 Clarias pachynema
CCCCCAAAAAGCGGCTATGTTGGTCTTAAAAAGAAACAGCAACGCGAACTCTTTCGGGGCTGTTTTGAATGAGACGGAATGATTAATTAACTTATTAATCTCCCTCTTCGTCTTAAATAGATGTTGTCAAGCACCCGTCACCCCGATTTCTGGCAAAGCTAGAGAAGGGAGTCCGGAAAAACAAGAGGCGGTGCGTGCGGTGCAGCTGAGAGTGCCATGTGTCAATGTCTCCTTAGCTATTTGTCAGAGCCAATACGAGCCTGAATATTCATAACCCTTGTCTACTCTGGATCAAGCTTGAGCTCGTGACGAAGCACACGACTGCAAAGAGTTGGATGATGGAGAAGTGTTTGCTGGGAATCCTGCAGCCTCAGGATCGGTGTAACGTCATGTTTGTTTATTTCTACTTCAAGCTGAAATAATAAATGATCGAATTTAATAAGGTAACCTGGTGAGTTTCGATACAGGCTGCAGGCTCGGTAAAGCTGATAAAAGCGATTTTTTTGAATAGTCATGATAAAGTTTACAAAACCTGATGTTGATGCTGGTGTGAAAATGCCTGCGAGGCACCAGTGTGTACACAAACATCCTGGCGTAAAAAAAAAAAAAATTATAATTATGCCATAACTCCTGCTAATTGCATTTTACATGCATTTATAATTAACAAGCGGAAAAAATGCGAGTGAAAATGAGTAAAACTGAGTTCGCAATCTTGTATGTCGTCTCAATATCTTAATATGCGAAATTGGATTAATTCACAACATTACTTTAGTAGATTGGGTCATATAATTGTTTTTTTGTTTTGTTTTGTTTTTTGCCTCTCCCTCACCTTCAATTTTTTCCCCCACTATACAGAAACTCGATTAGCACACAGTTTCTATTCTACCAAATAAATGATTAACGCAGTGGTAAGCAAATAGCATGATAATGGATGTGTACGGTTATTATAGTACCAATTTTTCAGCTTATTATAAGGGTTAAGCTTGGGCTATGCCAATCATTTCTACAAAAAGGAGTTTAACTTTCAGCATGTTATCTGAACCTAAGGCTTCTTTTGTATCCATAAACCTAGCAGACATAACATTAACACCACCGAAAGGTGAATTGAACATCATGGGCACTAGCTGGTTTTAATATACATTAAAGAATAAACCTTGAATTTACAAAAAAATATTATTATTCATTGATGTGTAAGATCAAAAAAACTCTTATTGACTTCAAAACGTATCATCAAACGTATTTGTTACATTCTGTTTATCCGACCCAGCAGTAGATTTTCCATTCAAGAATTTGGCACAGTAGTAAACAAACTACACTTGGCAGTGCCAAGAAACTTTCTCTATCTGATGAATAATAGCTAAAAGGACATTTCTTTAAAGGGACAGGAAGAAATCCAGGCAAATGTTTGCTCAGCATCTGGCAGATTCAACACTCCAAGTTTTATGAGAAGAGGAAGCTTGTAGGCAGGAAACCATTTGTGTGCGTGCATAGAATGTCAAAAGTAGAAGACATGGACGCTGTATCGCAAGGTGTGACAAGAGGCGACAGAAACTTTTTATTGAAAGATGTGTATAAACTGAAGATTTTTGGTTTAGATGTGCATAAGGAAGTGTCAGAAGGAGAGCCGGTGCACGTCGGCAGCATTCCGTCAAACACGAAAGTGACGCCGTCATAATCCAGGATGTAAACTTCAGCCCAGAATGACAGGAGGATCATTCCAAGTAAACATCCAAAAGAAATGAATTTATTATGTTATTTATTTATTTATTATTTTTCAAATACATTCTAATGGTTAAAATAAAATAGAAATATTTTTTTTTAAACGTGCAGCAGTGTTAGTGTGTTTGAATTTTACTTAGGGCTGCCTACCAGGGGAGTATTTGGCGTAATTTATTGTTATTATTATCTAATTGCTTTCTGAAGGCTTAATCTTCCTGCAGGAATTAACAAGAGGGTCTTGGAAGGAGGATTTGAATAACAGACACGCTGCATGCAATCTTGTAGCACCTGATCACCTCTCTGGGGTGGCTTCGGGTGCTAGAAGTTGTTGCGTGTGCTTGCTTGCGGTGGCAGCCATGATTTGACCCGATTACAGCTTTAAATCATAGTTTTGAACTCGACAGATTACCGGCGTCGGGAGACCGGGCTTTTAGCTCTTCGCCAATGCGGTCACACAGACCACACCTCTCACCTGTGTTCTAAGAGAGAACCATGGACAGTTTGCCCGAGCTTGTGTGCCGGGGGAAACTTTTTCCCCTTTCCTCTCCTGTTTCCTGTCAATAGTGCTTGGGAGCGTGGCTACATGAATAATATATCTTCTGGCATTTGCCGTCGGGGGCCTTAAGGAGGGATGAAGGGAGTGCGATGCCAGTCATCCGCTGCGCAGCAGGACAATTGTTCTCGCTCAGTTGTCATGGGGATCCTTATTTATTTATTCCTTCCTTTCAGGATTAGAGTTTAAGAGGGGGGGGCAAAGGAGGAAGAAGAAGAAGAAGAAGAAGAAAGAGGGGTGTTTTTACAGGTTTCTGAGAATAATTAATTAATTAATTAATTAAGCCTGCTGATCATAAAGCATATTCATTTTCATTGTAACTTTTTATACATTACTTTTATTTTTCAGCATTTTTATAGCTGTTCTTTACTAATTCCTGTACCACACTTCAAGAAGACACACAAGCATACAGAGATGCCCGATCTCTCTTTCCGGTGTAAAGTAATGCAGCAGCTGTCTGATATAGATATAGATATATAAGTCTAATGGGCCAGGGTTATACAGCTGACCGTACACAGTGATAGGCAATTTGACGAGGGCAATCTCTAAAGATTCGACCTCATCATATCTTGCTCGTCGCCCACCAACACCTCTGTCTGACATAAACGTGTGTGTTTGCTGTCTGCCTTCATGGTTGTGTTTTTTTTTTTTTTTTTTTTTCAGGCTTCAGTAAATGAAACTCTAAAACAAGGGGGCTATGAGGAAAACAAAGCTAAATCGAAGAGCGCGTCCGCTTGTTGCCTGGTCTTGAGCGGCGTCGCGCGTCCGCCCTTCGATCCCAGGCAAATGACAGAGGCTCTGATGACAGATGGTGGTTACGCAAACGTTAACAGCCTCCCCCAGTGGCTGAGCACGGGCACTGCCCCTCTCTCGTGCTCTCGTACCCGCATGGCTCAAGGCTATTATTCAACACTGACATTTCCCAGCTAATCAATATCTCATCATTGGCAGTCAACCCAGCCCTGATCCAACTCCCTGGAAATAGCTTGAGCTCTAAATGCGCAGATGTCATTGAACGTGTGTGTGTGTGTGTGTGTGTGAGAGAGAGAGAGAGAGAGAGAGAGAGAGAGAAAGAAAAAGAGAAAAAGAGAAAGAGACAGAGGTCGTCCATACGCATGCGCAACTTCTTTAATGGCCGTTACCGAAAGCTCCTTTACATACAAAAATGTTTATTAATTCACTCCATTATCAAATCCGCCGTAGCCATCAAAAGACATTTACATCTTGATAAGATCTTCTCAGGCATGAGAATGGATCAGGGAGGATTTGGAAATGCTCCCTTTCTTTTCTTGTGAATGCAAATCACTCAGGCAAAACAGTGATGGGCCAGAAAAAAAGAAAAAAAAAAAGAAAAGAAAAATATCAGCACAGGCAAATAGTCAAATGTCAGTCATAGTTCATAAGCTAATCAGGCTGGGGAGCTCGGAAAAGAAAACGAGGGAGTCGGAGAGAGGAAGTGAGGCAGGGCGCCGTTACTGCACGCGGCCGTTCCTGGAAAACAAAGCTATTGAGGAAGCGACTGATGGAAAGATATGAGATGATATGGGGGGCTTATGGTAAATATGAGGCGCATATAAGGCGGCAGATAAAGCCAGTCACTCAAAGTCATTTCCCCTCCATTTCACACTCGCTCTGATATACAGTTACATCACCGAGCTGTCCGTCAACGTGACTGGCAGCTGCTCCCTTATCTACTCTGAAAACCAAACAAAACAATTTTATAGTCCGGCCTCCCCTGTCAAAATATGTGCGACTCTCGTTGGTAATTACGCACGATGTGCCTATATCTCACTGTCACAGATTTTTAAAACACGGCTTGTATTTGGATATCAGTGGGAGTATGAGCTTGAAAGGGTTTTGCCCTTGTTTGTAAACGCTTTGTGGTGAATTAACAGTTTAGCAGACAATGACATAATATTTACTCTCCACCAGTGCGGCACGGTATATTTTGTCAATTGTTACTGTAATACTTATCTTTGTTATATTTCTAAAAAAAAAAGTTTTTTGCTGAGAGTCTCAACTAAATTCAGAAGCTTCAAATAAGCAAGTGGATGGATCATTTTTCAGAGAACGAAAATAACTTTGGTTTAAATGAATACTCGTGAACCTGTATAATGAGCAAAGCAGGCGCGTGACGTATTGCAAGGCATACTACGTTTGAAATAGGCAGCGATATAATCACAGTGTAGAATTTTTGTCCACATCATGCACAGCCTGCATCTATCTTCACTATACAGTCACATTCAATGCCTTACTCTAAGATTTAATCTGCAATCTGTCAGAGAAAATAAATAGCCAAATTCTTTGCGTTTTTATTGCGTCTTGATTGACCCGTGGAAAGAAAAACCTGGGAAGGCCGCAGAAATGGATGGTTAGCTTGAGAAAATGAGCCTCAAATCACAGAAACGGCTGCGGCGTACTGTCCGTAAGCGCAACAATTCCTCCTGAAGCGCTGGCGTTTCAGCTCTCAAGAGCCTGGTTGCTTTCTCATTACAGCTATAATCAGTAACAATCTGTGGGATTTCACAATCCCAGGAATACTTTCTCATTAGCTTTTTTTTTTTTTTTTCTCCTACGATGTATATCTCAATGTGACTGATGAAATGTGATCAGCTTCAACAGCTCTCTCGTGTTCTTCTGGGTCTCTTGTGAGGACAAATTACAAACCGTTTTTTGAGGTTAAAAAACAGACCAGTCTGGATTGAACAGAATAGGTTTATGATTAGGCCTCATTGCATGTGCAATTAGAGACGGATCCTTTGCAACGCGAGACCTGATTCTGATTCATTCCGATAGTAATCATTGATCACCCTGTGGTTTCTAAAAACTAAAAGAAGAAATCCGTCACCTTCTCCCTTTCTCTAATATTCAATTCAGTTCAATTCAATTTTATTTGTATAGCGCTTTTAACAATTGTCATTGTCGCAAAGCAACTTTACACAATCATAAGAATTACAGACGTTTGTATGAAATGTGAATGTGTATGAATTAAAATGATCAGATCGTCCCTGATGAGCAAGCCCAGTACGACGGCGACAGTGGCAAGAAAAAACTCCCCGAGATGGCAATAGGAAGAAATCTTGAGAGGAACCAGACTCAACAGATCCTCATTTAGGTGATAACAGATAACAGGGATTGATCTGCAGTCATACTGTGTTAGAATATCATGTCTACACTTCTCAGGTTACGTTGATACTTTTGCATATTTAGTAAGGATAGGACAAAAAATATTTGTAAAAAATTATGAATTAAACTCCTGTTATTGTTATTGAAAACTGAACTGGATATCAAATATTACATTTTGCAGAACTCACGAAATGCAATGAATGGCAAAAAAAAAAAAATCACATGTTAATATTACTAATAATACTATTACGAATGTCTCATTGTACAGTAGTTGACACTGATATACAACATTGCATTATATATTTCTGTCCAATCTTGCATCTGTCCAGGTCTTCTGAATTTAAAGATCATAACTCCGTGGTGTCCAACTCATGTGTGAGAATGCTTCTTCATGCTCACAGAACCACTCTTTCACAATCTGAGTCCTGGAATATACCCGTGTATATTCCATAGATGTGATAACCTGGTCGTTCAGTACATTCAGTACATTCAGGTCGTCAGCTGACTTCATTTTATTGCCACATAACGTTGCTGAGTCTAGACCTGAGCAACTGAAGCAACCCCAGATCATAATAATGGCTGCTATGTAGTATGGGTGCATTGCTTCATGCGGATCCCTTCTTTCCCCGGTGCTCACATCGCTCCGGAATAGGGTTCATCTGACGCACTACATCTAACCTGCTCCCTAGCAAACTGAAGCCTTTTTCTCACTAATGAAAACTAACTAGTTTTCATATTGACACACAGCTGTTCAGTCCCAATCCTGTGTGTTCTCTTCCCATCTTACATAGCTCTGCCTTCTACTGTTGATTTTCACGATCCAACTTCACCAAGCGTTTAAGTGATCTCCGATCACAGTAATTCATGATTTTTTTTTCACTAAGCTGGCACTAGCCTTCCAGGTAATTTCAGCAGTCTCCTTACGTGTTTTTTTTTTGTTTGTTTGTTTGTTTGTTTGATGCAGGTGAATAATTTGACTGTTCTGAAATCCAATAATAGCTTTTCCATGAACACGAGAATCAAGGTCAAAAAAGAAGAAGTTAAAAAAAGGATTAAAATACAGGTATGCTGCAGTAATACACTGTTGTCACTCCACTTGTAATTGTATCTCATCGAAACTGTATTGTATCAGACGCCATAATGTGTACTAAATTATATTGAGAAAACAAATCGTCTCATGCCTAAATGTTAAGCACCATACACATTTCTCAAATGATAATGTGCATAATGGGCTTAATCAACCAAGCAAAACAACAAAAAAAAAACTAATGTATCCTTAAAGAGCATGTGCATGTAAGATATGTACTTAAATTAATGTGAAAATTCTGGTTACTCTGGTCACTAACTCTTATTAGTGGTGGTTGCGAAGCAAAGCATCACTTGTATAATTATCTTGCCGTCTTATTTTCCTTTTTTTCTTTTTTCTTTTTCTTCCGTACAACATTTGGTGCGTAATTAGTCCTGTACCGTTTGTCGTAGACCTACGAAAGAATTGTCGATTCATGCGACTTATCCGGGAAGGGGGTGCTATGATTTTTCTAAGAGGCCAGAAAATCCCATAGACTTAACATTGAGACCAACTTTGACAGGTTCTAGCGCAAAGCATTCAAGCTGAAAGCATTCAAGCTGTGTCAGAGCATACCCTGCAAGCGGGTATAAGTTGTACCCCTGGGACGCAAGAGGTGCCCAAATTTGCCCCATTGACGAATAATGGTGAAGGTACTCCTGTTAAAACAGAAAGTACTCACATTGGATTCCCTGCTATGGAAAATTTCCTAGGATCTTTTGAAACTGAACCTAACTGTGAATTGCATTGTCATAGACACATGGGCTCATTTTACTTAGGCAACCAATCAGTCTCTAAGGATCATTGTAAAGTGGTTAAGCCACGCCCTAGCAACCACTTTAGAGCACCTTCGCAACTGATCCTTTAGACTGTCATTATGAAAGGCCCAGAAAAACACCACAGAAAACACCACTCACATTTGTTCAGAAAATTAGTTGTTTCAAAAAATTGTAATGATTCAGTTTTGAGCCGAGATACTGACAGGTACGCTAGGTACTATTCGTATGTTAAATATAAAAGGTTCACCTGAGTTTATTGGTATGTGTGTTCAGGGAAGATGACCCACAAAATTGGCCCCATCTTCAATCACAAATGGCAAATTAATCAGGTGCACTTAGTGCTTCGTCTCAGTAAATATAATGATAAAATTCATAATGTCCCTATGTGGATTTTAAACTATCCTGTGAGATATTCCACAACCCTGCTAACAGAAGTATGTTGAGTATTTTCTATGAATCCGTTACATGTTCCTGTCGAGTGCGATAATTAGAGCAACCCGGAGTGGCTGTCTGTTCTCATTTTGACAAAGTGCTCAATGAGGTAAAGAGAACGGTATCAGAATCATGAATTAGCTTTCTCTAATTTGGGCTTGACATTAGACAAGAGATATTTGGATGGCTGCCACTGCCGGGTTTTTTTTTTGTGTTTTTTTTGTTTTTTAAATATCAACAGAGCTGATGCATAGTGAATGTTCGCCAAGCATCGGTTTATTTGGAATGCGCTAAAAGAAAGGAAGCGATTATATTAGAAAAAATATATGAGCTGGTATATAGAAAACAGCAAAGAAAAACTCATTTGCAGAGAGAAGATTTTTTTTTTTTTTTTTGCTTAAAGGCAACAGTGATTTGCAATCTAATGCTTTCCCTTTGCCTCTCAGCTACATGTGCTTCACCACAAAAGCGTCAATAAATCGAGTAAATAAAGCCGAGGCAGGAAGTAAATGACAGACTGAGGACTAAGCCTTGATGGATCCTGCTCAGAGAGGTCATGCATTAATCTGTACACTTTGTGTTGTTGCTGCATACCACAATGCGTCACTTTACTCAGTGTGACTCATGACCTCATAACACACCTACGAGCAATATTTGCTGTAGTAAATAAAAGTTTGCTATGAAATTGCAACAGTGACATGACATGCTTTGCCTCGATTTGACCAATATAGCCTTTTGAAAGCAGATGGTCCATCTTTGAGCAGTAAATGATGTCTGTCTGCACTGGGTGTTCCTGATCCATAGCCCCGACAGTGAATAAGGGGGTTTGGCAGGCTGCTGTGAGGACGCAGACCGATGCCTCTTTAATGGGGCTGGGCTGTCGATGAGGACACAGCGTTCATTGATCTCAGTCAGGTCGGAGGCAGGAAGAGCTAATCACATCACTGCATCACCTGACACACCAAAAGGACAGTCCTAATGTGAGAGCTCTCCTAAATAGATGTAAAACTATGGAACACTACCTGGTTCATGCGTGAGCAGGACACTTTGGACCATTTGGATGTCCTTCACCAGCTGTGGAAGGAGACACCGATTGTTATTCTAAAAATCAAGATGTTTAAACCACAACATTTTCAAAGTTCCCTTTCTCTGCTCGGCACACGTTTTATATTTATTGGCACATTTAGCATAGCCAGCCCTCCTCAACAGCTTGGCACTGCCTTTTCAGCTGGCAAGCCAAAGCCGTAGAACTTTTTTTTTCCACCCTCAGTTCTTTTATTACCCTCCGTCCACATGAGTGGCAGAGAGGATGACATTTTGATCAATTAAATTCCAGTCCACGCTCAATTGGAATCATTTACACTCCGAGATCCGTGCCAAGAGTAGAGCGGGGAGGGGTGTGAAGAAACTTAATTACCTGCCTGGGAAGACGTTTTCAAAAAGAAATATTGAAAGCAATTGGTTGCGTGCCAGGAGGAAACACAGCTGAGCTTTGCAGCCTCCTCCGCGGCTTGCATACTGACAAACAGCG
Organism: Clarias pachynema; assembly: GCA_030014365.1. Taxonomy (NCBI): domain Eukaryota; kingdom Metazoa; phylum Chordata; class Actinopteri; order Siluriformes; family Clariidae; genus Clarias; species Clarias pachynema. The sequence continues at coordinate 4,485,170 of JAQMYL010000009.1, forward strand.
CATGCTTTCAGCGCTCGGTCTGCATTTACACGTGGCTCGAGACCTGGCAGGCCGGGCAAGCTGACATGTAATTGGTTGCACTTTTCTTTTTTAAACTGGCCCCAGTTCAGACATTTTAATGAAACAAAATGCTGTGCTGTCCTGTTCCACTGTGTCTTAAAGATCATTTAGGTAAACAATGTTGACAAAGGTTTTCAAGGACAATATTTTAATCTGATGGTAGAGTAAAGGTGAAACTATTGTGCTTTTTTTGTAGATTTTTATCTACTAGGAGTAAGTCACAGAAACATGACAACACTGACACTCATCTGTGGAGCTTTTTTTTTTTCGTAATTATTCGAGATGATGAAATATTCAATGGTCAAACAAATCCCAAGGTTTTAGATCTCACGTGCAAAGCGAATTTAAGTTAAATTAATTTACATGGTGTGAACAGAGCTAGAGACAGTCTTTAGTTTGATTTTACTTTTAGACATGATGTATTGCTAATACACTGTGAATTCTTTGGTATTGATCGCTAATGATCCAATCACAAAATACTTCACTCGGTCCTAAGAAAACATTCTTTAGATGTGCTTAAAGATATGCTGAACTTTGTGAGCATTTAGAGGTGTTTCAGAGCTGACCGAAAGAGGTCATACAACCCCATTTTTTATGTGTTCAGAAAGATGTACCGACATTGCCTAATGAAGATATCATAAAATTTGCACTCGGATAAAATATCTCCAGAATACAGCTAGTCCCTGACTTCGACTTATGAATTTCAGCAGACATGGAAGGAACGTGGTTCTACTTCCGGTTTAATCATGGAGGTAACTCCAAAAATAGACACTGCAGTGCACCAGATACCAATATACAGTATTCTCAGTGTGTAAGTGAATGTATAAAATGTCCAAAGTCCAGTATATTGTATGTGTGAGTGTGGTGTGGTGGTGCGTGAGAAATGAGTCGGCCTCACCGGTTTCAATGTCTGTCCTGTAAGGCTGTCCTGACGGTGAATAATCCTAATTTCAGAAAATCCTCAACAAAACAGTTTACAGTCCAATACAGTGGAAAACAGCTCTGACAGAAAAAATGGCATCTGGGATTCCCCTCGCGATAAAGGCACAGAGACAACACTGTTACATTTGTAGGAGATTAATTTCCTTAGCTGCGGTAACGTTTTTTAGCCAAATGATGGCAGTGTGGGGAAAGGGGACAGAGATTTGGTAAAGTGGATTGGTATGCTTTACATTCGATATTCGTATAAGACTTAAGAACAAATCGGACTTACGAATGTGCTCCCGGAACTGAACTCGTTCGTAAGTCAGGGACTACCTGTAGAAGTCGAATGGAAGTGTGAATTAACATTTACATTTAGCAGATGCCCTAATCCAGAGCAACTAACATTTGTATTTCATTATACATGTAAGCAGTTAAGGGCCTTAAAACCATTTAAAATCACATATATATTTAGTAAAGTTCATAATTAAACATCCTTAATGCAATTAACTTATATATATATATATATATATGCTACGTTAATATATTCAGATTATCCTCGCATCACTTCGCATTTCTATTGCTAAAGTTCCTCTGAAAACTTTTCTAACACATTTACACTCCCAACCCTTTAACCAAGCTTATTTTACTTTTCTCAGAAGCTTTATAGACACCGGCCCTGGTTTTACCTCGCTAAATTCCCGATGAACCTACAGCTGATCCAGATGTCTTTGCAGAACTTGAGCCTGGAATAAGGGCTAAGCTCTCATTGACCATTGTCCCTTCAGCCATACAACCTTGGCACTCGAAGGGCTTATGGGATGTAAAGTCTCCACTTTTTTCCATCTCAAATCCATCCCTCTCATCACCATGTTTATATCCCATCTCCTCGGCAAAGCCATCATTCTTATCACGGGGATTGCCTTCCCGGTGCCTGTGAACAATCATAGGTTCTATTATTATGGAAGCGATTGTTCGGGGTATGGGTGGCTGAAACCGAGCACCCGCACAAGTGCTTTTTTCCCCCTCAATACGGACAGAGGTTAGGTTAATAATAAGAAGCACGGGCAAGGTCACCGCTTTCAAATGACAGCAACCCCGATCTCTAATATCTCTTTTGTTAGCCAGAGAGATCGAGAGAGAGAGAGAAGGGGGGGGGGGGGGATTGCGAGTACAGGTAGGGGAAAACGCTGTTGCTTCTCTTGAGGGCAAGAATCTCAAAAGCTCCTTTCGTTTAACCCTTTGGCTTTGTAAGCTTTCGCCCACATGCCTGTTCTTTAGATTAGGTGTAGGATGCTGACCTGGGAGGAACAAATAAGATCCTTACTAGCAATAAATCATTCCAGGAACAAAAACTTAGCCCTAGGCAAGAAAAAAAAAAAGAGAAGAATCATTATCAAGAACTTTCATAATATTGTTATGATGTTTACATCAAAAACATAAAACAGTGCCACTAAGACGCATTTTTTAAAAATCTACACATATATATGCATTACAATTTTTTGTAGCCTTAAGAGGTGACTCATTCAAATCAATCCAAATAAATTATCGTGAATTTGAAAAATTACAAAAAACAAAACAAAAAAAAACATGTCCTACAAACTCGCATGTTAATAATGTTGAAAATAATACGTTTGGATGCCCCAGCAGAGATATGTGGCACAGAAATGTTAAGCTGAAACCATATTTGCACAAAGTGCTGCACTAAGCGAGGACAGGTATATCGCCACATGAGACCGCTCAGAAATGGCACCAAGCAGCGCTAGCAGGGTTTTTAAATGAGCAAAGCAAGTTCTGGCTACTGATTAAAGCAACAGCGCTCAATTCATGGGCAGATGGATGTCTGTCACTCATGGAAGACCAAAGGCTATGAGAGATACTCGTACTCAACTGTTATACCCACAATAAGGCCAAATGTATGTGGACACCTCACCAAACGTGGTTCTTCTGCAGAGTGTTGCCACACAACTGTCCTAAAATAAAGGATGCTTTCATAGATTCACAACATAGCCCATAGCATCCCTGCTGGCAATCGTTCACATTATTATTATTATTATTATTATTACTGTCTGCACTTCAGGCAAAGCTCCAGGAAGAAGTTGATGTGTTAAGTTCGACGTGGAAGAACTTGACTGTCCTGCACAGAACCCTGACTTCAGTGAACAACTTTGGGATGAACTGCAACTTGAAACTGAAACCTCCTCATCTAACATCAGTGCCTCATCTCACTAACGCTGTGTGTCATGTACTGTATGTGTGTCCAGAAGGTTATGACTAGGTATTATATAAAAAAAGTTACTTACTTGGTATTTATCATATAAACTTTTTTACACTATTTTTTCTTTCTTTCTTTTAGAATGGAACCTTGCTTGTAACTTGTGAAGTCTTTGCGGTCTATAATATACACCATTCCCTCAATCCCTCCATATAACACCGTCCAATTATGTACGGAAACACTCTTGCATTATTCCATGCACTGAGAAAGAAAAAAAAAATGTAATGTGCATAATGCACAGGAACTGCTCTGCTCCACAATGCCCTCTGGTAAACATCGGTAATATATTTCAGTGTTGATGCAGGGCTGCCATTATTCAGGATCTGGTACTATCCACCCCACCCTCCCCACACACACAAATAATATAATTCCACAGCGGGTGTAAGTTGTGGCTTTTAACAGCTCTTATTAGCTTCGACCACTCGCTGTAGCAGAACACCCATCACCATCCATTAGACTGAGTGTGTGTGTGAGTGAGAGAGAGAGAGAAAGAGAAGGAGAGATTTCCTGTTACATGAACTGTACACATGTTGAGATCAGTCAGCTTACAAAACATGCCCTTGTTGCACTCCCACAATGCACTGCAGAAAAGATGCACTGCAACACATCCACCGGCCCATCCATCCTGACCACCCGGATGCCACAGGTAATCTTGTTCCTTGTTTGTCATATCGCCAGCACGATGAGAGGCGTCATCACTCTTATGCAGGCCAGACAAAAGCGGACGGTGAAGGTCGGCGGAAGGGGCAGGGAGGCGACGCGAGATACTGTCAGTTCGTTTCTGAAGTGAGGAATCACAGAGGGAGAAGGAAAGGCTCCTGTATACGCGGGACGGTGGCGGGGATAAAGGGCGGCCTACTGCTGTCTGCCCCAATCAGCTAGGCGACTTACATCTGTGCTTGTTTATTGGCCTGGAGTGTTTTGCTTAGGGTTTATTCTTGGAGCTTATTACCTTGGAGAGTCTCCAGAAGACAAAGGTCAATCTTTAACCTCTTACAACGTCTATGGAGTGTATAAGAGGGACTGTAACTTCGGACGGCTACACGAGTCCTTTGTTTATCTCAAAGAGCTAACAGTTTACATTGTTTAAGTGGTTTATTGACTATAAATCTAAAATATTTGGCAAGGATTTAAAAGACTTGAAGGACAGGCTTTGGCCACTAATTTCCACATTTAAGCCTGCAGCTCCATCTACAGGACATTATTACATTTATCTTGAAATTAAAATAACACCTGTTTCAGACACTGTTTTTATGTTTTGACCAAACTTCCAAAATGTTTCCGGACCATAAAAGAGCACGTTTTGTTTTTATGTATATTTATTATAAACATTATAGCATGTCAGAGCATGTGAGAAAATATATGTAATTCGATAATTTTTTATTGACTTGATGATGAGAACATTCTAAATGTTTCCTTTTAGATGGAAATTCTGAGGGAAAAGAAAAAAATACATCCAGTCTCTTGAAATGTGTAAATAACTCAAAAACTCAGGACTTGACTACCCTAGAAACCCTAATTCTGCTTGTTTATCTTTTTAAAAAAAAATACCAGCAACTGAAAAATTGAAAGGGCCAACGTCCGTGAGAATCTGGGTCACGCACCAATCCGGCGAGCCGAGTACACCCAGGAAGTGTAGCTGATCAACATGATGGAGAGAGTGCGGTGCTTAGGGAGCGTGATGACTCCACTTTGCTGTGCTGTGCGCAGCCCATAAATCAACCTCTGCCACAGAAATTATGGAGCAGACACACTGTCCCAGAGCAGACAAAAAAAAAAGGGGGGGGGGGGGGCAGGATGAAGAAGAGACAGGTGCAGGACGACTCGCTCGCTCACTCACTCAGTAGGGGAAGTCATACAAGACAGAAAAGATGTAGCGCTCAGTCAGGAAAGGATGAATTAAAAAAAAAAGTACTGTAGGTGACAGGAATGAGAAGAATGAGTTAAAAAGACAAGTGCTTAAAAAATGTTATCCTATGTTTAATTAAGAAAATAACTGGATTATTATTTAAACAAGAATGAAAGGGAAAGTTTACAGGATGGTACTGAGACCAGCATCATTGTACAGTTTGGAGACTGTAGATGTTGGGGTTTGTTTGCTTTGGGAGTGACAAGAATGGACAGGATTAGGAATGAGTATATTAGAGGGACAGTGCAGGTGGGACAGTTCTGGTACAGTAGGACAGTTTGGGGACAAAGTTAGAGAGGCCAAATTAAGATGGTTTTTGCAGAGGAGGGATGATGAGGGATATTTTGGGAGGAAAATGTTAAAGATGGAACTGCCAGGTAGGAGGAGAAGAGGAAGGCCCAAGAACATTTATAGATGTGGTGAGGGAGGACATGCAGGGGGTTAGAGTGACACATTCTGTGGTAGACAGAGTTGGATGGCGACAAATGGTCCACTGTGGTGACCCCTAACAGGAGCAGCCGAAAGAAAAAGAAGATAATGACCAAAACACAAAAATTTGAAGTTGCCTTTTGACCAAATTTTTTTTTTCAACTTATAGCACACTTTCACAGCTCAGCATTGACACCATAAATATATTACACCAAACCATTTTATTTATTTTTCTAACTTTTAGAACAGTTAGCAACTCGCACGCTATTTCTAGTGATGTTTCCCCGGGAATACAGAGGATGCCACGCTTCCCCAGTTTTTTGTCATAACCCTGTGTTTGTGATTTTAATAATAACTAAAAAAATGTTCAGCAGTTTTGCTTCAGTAATAAAATCCTCTGTACTGTAACAGTTCTCTATTTTTCACTGGGTATTTTACATGAAGGGGAACAGCGCCTCCTCTAAATATTATGTAGTGAATGTGTGGTAAAACTGTGTATTGCACTCCTACCGTTGATCTAATGACATGTCCGAAGGGAAGCCAAGCCAAGCCAAGCAGAGTAGGCTTCACTTCCTAAAAAAAAAAAAAAAAAAAAAGGATTAACCAGTGAGGATTAGCCAACAAACTGTGAAGCCAGACGCCCCTCTACATTCCTGTTAGCAAACATTATAAACATTACCCTGTGCATGTACAGGGTAGAGTTTTGGACTTTTTAGGGATTCAGACATTCAGTGAGGAACATGAAGCCAACACCGAGCTGCATATTTTAATGTACTGTAGTGGTAATTTTATTATGACTGTTTAAACTCAGAAAATAAGAAGTATGGAAGGAATTAGTTTCATATAACAATAAAAGTATGAAAGGGAGTTCACATATGACGGTTTATAGGTCAAGTTTAATACATGTAAACTAGTGATTATGTTGATATGAATGTAATTATTATTATACGTATTATTTACTTATAATTAATGTAATAATAATTATAAATATTATAAAATTATTATTAAATTTTTTGCTGCACATTAAGCATCTGTTGCATTTGGGTGGGGAGTTGCAGAACTTTAATGTTTAGAACTGCATTTGTGTGTGTGTTGGTAAACACAATCGGCTGGATTGTATGTGCATGCATATGCAGATTATTTCAGATTACGGGGATCCGCAAGTTTTGTGTAAAAATCATGGCAGGCACTTTAGGAGTTTATCTAGTTACATTTCATTGGCTGTTAAAGTGGTGACGTATAACATACAACACAACACACACGCACATACACAAACACAAGGATAAAAAAGGACAGAGGTTATTTCAGTTGGCTTCCTTAAAAAAAATAAAAACATTTCCCATGCCATGCCACTGGCTATTTCTCCACAACAGCTACCAACCAACCAATATTCCAATATGAGTCACGGCTCATGAGTCAGGGATGTAGGAAAGCATCTGGCTTCACAGTTTGTTGGTGGTATGACAGGAGTCTCACCTAATTGATGAATCTTTCATTTGTTTTTTACCAAGTGAAGCCATTTGGATTTATTGACGAATCATTGTTTGTCAGTGCTATGAAGATAAAGACCTTATCTGATTGGTTAATCTTTCAATTTTATTTTAGGAAGGGATGCCAACGTGGCTTGGCTTCTCTTCGGACATGCCATTAGATCCACAGTAGAAGTGTAGGAAATGTAAGGGATAACACATGCACACAAGACATGTGATGTCAGCACATTATGAAACTACGGTTAGAAAACTACTAGGAGGAAAGTGCTACAGGTAGTCCCCGACTTATGAAAAAGTTCCATTCCAGGAGCAAGTTCCTAAGTCTGATTTGTTCTTAAGTACGTCAAAATGAGTCTTATACGCCTTTGATACGAATATCCAAAGCATACCGATCCACTTGACTATATCGCTGTCCCTTTTCCCCACACTGCCAACACGTGGCCAAAAAACATAACCGTGTCTAAGGAAATAAATCTCACACAAATATACTAGTGTTCTCTGCGTCTGTAAATCGCGAGGAGAACCGCTGACGCCATTTTGTCTCAGAGCTGTTTTCCACTGTATTTGACTGTGAACTCTGTTTTGTTGATTTTCAGAAATTAGGATAAATCACCATTAGGACAGCTTTACAGGACAGACATTTTCCATCATCATGCTTCCAGATTGATTAACTAAAATTCGTGAGGTCGACTCATTCCTCCCGCACCCCCACACGCACACATGCATACAATATAGACATTTTATAAATTCACTTACACACTGTAAATATTGGTATCTGGTGCACTGCAGTGCCTATAGTTTGCACAATAATACAAAATACATTTTTAACTCGAATCTTCTGAATCGGGGTCTACCTGTATACATGAGTTGTGATTGCTTAGAGTTCTAATGATTGACAGATGGGCTAAAAATCAGATCACAAACAGTTTAGCTCTCCTAACTTACAGTCACAAATGACTGTGGTTTTAAAGCATGATTTCTTTGTGTCAGAGTCACCATGGAAACGCAACGCGAACTCGGTTGAATCTTCAGTATAAGCAATGTACAGAGAAAATCGTTATACAGCACTGAAACACTGACTTGTTCTAACAGGGACGAGAAGATAGTTGGAACGAAGTCTGGACTCTCCATCAACCCTGGAGTAACAGGAGACTACAATGTGTTGATGGAGATAAGTAAAAAGTGAAGAGATCAAACGCGGCAAAACACCAAGCTTGGGTTCTCTCCCGGAATGGAGTCAAAGAAATAAATCCTGTTTCTTTAGAGAGCAAAGTCTCAGCAGTGACCTGTCTGTAATTTGGATATACCCGCAGTAAACAGAGTGAAATGAGAATGGCAATGCTTCACTCTGTGTGCCAAAGACTAAATCTACTAGACTCACATCCAACAATCTGTTCGTACAGAGTGGAGCAGCTGATCGCGAAGCAATGAAGCAAAGAAAATGGAGCTAAAACTGAAAGAAAATTGGCTGTCTTGACAAAAAGAGGGAAGGGAAAAAAAAAAAAAAAACTGACCAGCAAGCACCAAATCAACACAAACAAAATGTCAGAGCTGCTCTCGACAAGAAAATGACTTGTCCAGTCTATAATGACTGCAGTTCCTCAAGCGCCAAGTGCTAAAAGCGTTAAAAAGCCCAGGTCTAGTTCAAGTAGACGATCTTGGTGTGAAAACCAAAGTACCTCTCAGGGAAAAAAATAAAAGTTTAAATCCAGTGAAAGCACATGGCTGCGAGCCAGATGTCAGGTTTATTGAACAGTAAGTGGGAAAAAGTCGACCTGCTACGACTATGCATTTTGACCTTGAACGTCGGCGTTACTTACAAACACATACAGCGAAGAATAAATTAACCTGCTGGCTCAGGGTACTTCATGCACAAATCATTTTTATAACGCTAGAGGTTATGTCAGAGAAATCTAGTGCATACTGAGTAGGCTCTGTTTATCAGTGTTTAGTCTCTCCCTATAAAATGAGCTTCATTTTAAAATCAACGTGGAGTGTGCATGATTTATGATTACACAGAAGGGCCCAAAAAATGTATACACACTTCAACAGTTGTTATCTATGCCCTTTTTTAAAACTTGAATTATGGCAGCATGTGTAGTATTACGTTTCCTCTAAAGACATCAGTAGATGCACCATCGTTGATGCCATCATGTGACTGTCAGAAGTGAGGCAAAGAAAGTGGCAGACATATGCTTTACTTTCAAGCAACGCAAGCTCAATTTGAAGTGCCCCAAGATTAGGTCGAAACCGTCTGGGCGAACCGTCTAAACTTCACCGATGACATCGCCTTAATTGAAGAGAACAAGCTATAAGTGGCAAGAGCGGACCTTGAATGAGAAGCGAAATCGGCATCGGGATAAGAACAGAGGAATCAAAGATCACATACACTGGCAATGAATATTTACAATTATATACAATATTTGTAAATGAATGTATAAAATGTCTATATTGTATATTTGTGGGGGCGCGGGAGAAATGAGTCGCCCTCACTGGTTTCAATTAATCAGTCCGGAAGCACAATGGTAGAAAATGTCTGTCCTGTAAAGCTGTCCTGATGGTATAGAATCCTAATTTCTGAAAAACCTCAACAAGTCAGAGTTCAGTACAGAACAACAGAACTAGTTCAGAGTCCATTACAGTGAATTACCCTCGCATTTTAAAGGTGCAGAGACAACACTGTCACACTTCATATGTGCAAGATTAAGTACTTCTTAGTCGCGGTGTTGGTTTTATGTGGTTTTTAAAATTTACTGTGTCAGACTTAAGAACAAATCCGACTTTTGAATCCTTAAAATGGCTATGACATGGATAACTCCAGGAGGAAAACTTCGTCATACATGGAGGATCTTAAGATGCTTGACGCTACATGGGATAAAGCCGAAGATGCCGCAAGTGACCGTAAATGATGGAGGGATTTTATTGCCCGATATGTTACTAATCAGGAGAGGAACTAAGAGAGAGAAATTGTACATTTGAAAATGTGTGTGAAATTCAACAACAATGTGTGTGTTTGGAACAGAACCACCAACACAACTTACAATCAAACAAATTTGTGATAAGTTCGAAACTGATGGCACTGTAAAGATCTGTGAAAATAGTTCACACACCCACCACAAAAGTCTGTCAAACAATGTGTATGTGAGACATGAATTAGCAGTTCAAATATACGTTTTCTGAAGAGAGCACATTGGAAATTCCGAGACAGCTACATGTAAGATGACCCTGATCAGAAAATGAAGTACTGAGGTTTCGACAAATGGTACATGAGGATGAGGAGTTTGTACAGAAGTAGCGTGGTCTGATGAAGCGTAAATGGTACAATAGACCATCATAATTGTGTTCAATGGGCTCCAGAAGATCCTCACGTTAATGTGGAAGAAATCAATGTATCATGCAGAGCAGTCCCGGTGGAGACACTAAGTCAATGTTGTTCACAAAAAAATAGATTTTACACGTCTAATTTTCATGTTTCACGTTTTCGAAATAAAGTCTTCATCCCTGACATGGACAACATGAGACCAAGATATACAGAAGCTCCTGACTTGCAGGTGTCTGGTTGAACATTAAAAGACTGCAAAATAAGAGTCTTACATGGGTCACTGCCCATCTTTTCAAGGTCGACCTGTAGTCTTGTTGAGACGTCTTTTAAAATCTGAGCTTCAAAAAAACCTGTCAATATTATCGACTTGGCATCCTTTTCTTACGAGATTGAGGATCACAGCACACATTTCTCGCAGATATCTCACTACAGACAAACAAACAGGACACTGTCAGTACTTACTAAGACAACCAATTTTAATTTTTTATAAAAATCTTACCAAAGTGAAATGCTAAACAACTTAAATCTATTGTTGATCAATTTTTGGATCAGCAATAGATTATTAAAAAAATAAATCAAACTCTTGCTAAAAAGTTTAAAAGCATGCACGGTTTATTCATTTGTTATAAACTCTAAATCTCTGCCATTTTTATTCATGTCAGAGGCTCCACCCATCAACCAATAATTTTACATAAAAGCCAGATTATTGAGCTGTTTTATTTACAACATAAGTTTTATATTTCCTTAATATTTCAAATTCCATATTTACAGTCTTTAAGAAATATCTTAACCTATTTTATTATTGTATTTACTGAGATGACACAAAAGGCCATGGTGGGCAAACATACCGCCCACTTGTACACTTATAACCAAATTTTTATTTATGAAAAATGAACACATTTGTGACACTTTTAATAAAAACAATTCTCATAAAGAATTAAATGTTCACCATGGGAAATCAGTTAGCATCATCATCCACATCAGACTCATCACCCGAGGTAAAAGGTTGGGCATTTAATCATCGTCCTCTCTTCACTCGACTGCTCTCTGTTCACGATAAAGTCAGTGGGGAAATAAGCGCAGAGTCTTTCGTTTGCTCCTGGTCCGTTGGCTAAATGCCCCGTTTCTTATTAGGTCATTCAAACATTTTCAAACTTTGGTGACAGCGGGTACAAGCACTGTACTCTGCATTTTTCCAGCTAAATATGCAAAGAGGTATGCCATGAAAAACCTAAGAGCAACAGTTTTACCCATCAACCCCAAAAATACAAAAGTTATCTGCAATTTATTGATTAAAAAAAAAAAAAAAAAAAAAGTCATATCATATCTAAACGTTTAGTACACAAAAGCAGAATAAAAAGTGTAACACTTACTGTTACTGATCTGATTCAAAACACAGCAGCACAAAGATGTGTTCATCCATTTAATTTTTAATGGCATTAATATAATTAAGTACCCACATTAAGTGATTTCTTTAGAAAGATGTTTTTTTTTTTTCGTCTGTACTTCAGCCTAGCAGGAGGACACCAACAGACTGGTATTAGATTCACATCCTACTTAAGATTTCCCATTTTTGAAATTGGGAAAAGATGTGCAGCAAAGGAACACAATTGGGGGGAAAAAAAAGAAAAAAAAAAAACTATAACAGTGTCGCTAAGGAATTAGACAGGTTTAGGATTAATATGTACATACATTTCAGAGACATAACTCGTATACAAACATTCAGTAAAAAAAAAAAGAAAAGAAAAAAAAAGTTCAATAAGGAAACCTTATATCTTAATGTATGTGCACAGAAGTCCTAAGTGTACCCCCCACATTTTTCATTTATTTATTTTTTCCCCCTTTAATAAGCCAAAGTTTATTCTTAGAATTAATAAACATCATAAATTACATGATTTTTACACGATACACGCAAAGGCCCATGTGGGCAAAGACTGGTCCTTATTAGGGAGATCAGGTGAAGCAGACATGTACAGGCTTCACCATCAGTGGCTGTCCAACCACGAGCAAAGCCCACGCTCCACCAGCAGGCCATTCACTGAAATCATCTACAGCAGCACAGAGGACACCATCCTCCTGGTTACTTTATACTGAGCACAGGTGCAGTGTGATGTTCTCTCAGGCACAAAGCTGTTTTTTAAAACTAAGTCATCTTTGTCTATCTGAACATTTATATTAAGGGTCTGCCTTCTTGGAGAGCCAGAATTACCCTTTTTTTTTTGTCCAGCTGTTAGTAAACTAACATGTAGTAATCACTGCCAGAAATATTATTTCTATATACAAATTTGTATAAGAGAAGGTGAAACAGACTTTGCTTATTTGTTTGCTACACAAGGTCAAGCACAAAAGTTTTCTATAAATAAATAACCTCAAGGCCTCAAATTCAAGTTTGAGAGCTGCTCATTAGTTTGATTTTGGGATAGGAGAACATTCTCACACACAAAAAAAAAAGTTCAATACTGATCCTATTAAAGGTCTGACGCTCTGATAACACCGCAACACCAAGTGCCTTCTGATTTGTTAATACCAAGTAGGTTACACAAACTGATATCAGTATTGACGAGCAACAAAATGTTATCCATCTATCTCTACAAAAAAAGGTTTAATAAATGTGATCAATACAAACCTCATCTCCTGTGTGTCGCCAGAGGTGCACTAAGGGCAGTCCACTCTGACTGCCGGTAACCTAAAGAACAGAAAAACACACGTTTTTATTCTATGGAAATGAGTAAGGAGGACGTGTTTTGACTTCCACAAGGTTGAGCTGTAGCTTTTGACGGAACTTCGTCTGCAGTGTACTGACAAAGTCCGATATAGATCAAAAAGAGGAATTAGTTATAAAAAAATAAATAAATAAATAAATAAAAAACTACAGCTGTGCTTTAATATTTTCATAAGGAGATGGGAAAAAAAAAAAAAGGCAGTAAATGTTTCTCACCTTCATGATTAAAGGGATCCCTTGTGTTAATTCCTCAAGAGCCTCATTTGCTTCAATTGAAAACCTGCCTTTTCCTGAGGAATCAAAGACGTTTGTAGCTGATTTGCAATTATGTGTCGATTATACAGTACACACAATTTATGTGCAGAATAACAGAATATTTTTATATAAATCAAACCTCAACACAAAAGGCATTTGACGATGCGCTAAAAATGTCTTGTACTTAATTACATCATAAATAATTGACAGAGAAAAATACAGTATTAGTAGACGCTTGACTGTGACTTACATACTGTACCTGGCAAAGGTGCTATGTTTTCTAACATAACTTCAGATGCTTGGAAAGGCAACGTCACAAAATCAGATCTGCACAAAAAAATAATAATAATAACCCTTAAGTGTTTTTTTTGTTTTCATAGACATCACAGCTATACAATCAAGCCTGGGATAATGATAAAAAAAAGAAGAAGAAATAACCTGATCTGCTTGAGAGAACTGAGATTAACCGTTACATAGCCTCCATAGTCCACGTATCTGATCTGTACAATATCTGAGTCTTTATAATGCTGAATAACCTGTGCTCGCCACCAGGCACCGTCAGGAGATGGGGCTGCGCACAAAACCCCTGCTGTGAGAAAGCCAGAAAAAAAAAAGATTAAAATACAGGATAATTGACACACATTCTCTTACATACAGTACATGTATAACAAATGGCATGATGCGGTTAGAGCAAATCAAGCCATGACAGAGGCGTCAGTATGCGTGCAGGTTGAGAGAGAAAAAGAGAGAGAACTTGCTGGCATGGTGTACCTTCCACAGGAGTGGGTAGGCTGGGACATCCTGAATGGGAGTAGCAGTAGAGCATCTGCTCTGAGAGACTGCGCAAGCCATAGTAGGTGGGATGTGTGTGCTGCTGAACAAACAGGTAATTTGCTGCTTCCACCCGAGGTACAATGACCTCCACAGTCCCATCCTGAGGGAGCAGCAGCTAGATGTAAGCACACGCACACCTGTTTATTAGTACATTTCATCATATCTTGCTAAAGGTGTGTGTAAATTACAGCAAAATGAAAAAAACAAAACAAAAAGATACAAGATTTATGTGGTCAAAAGTATATGAACATCTGACCATCACATGTGTGTTTTTTCTCCAGACTGTTGCCACAAAGGTGTAGGCACACGATTGTAAAGAATGGCTTTTTATGCTGTACCATTAATATTTTACCAGCTCCAGCATGGCAAAGACATGGTTTGCCAAATTTGGAGTGGAAAAACCTTGAGCGTCCTGCACAGAGACCAGACACCTCAACTACACTGAAAAACTTTAAGCTGGTCTTTAAAATGACTGAAACCGTATGATGGTTTTCAGATGTATTTTTTTATTTTAAAAAAATAGGGGGGGGGAGGGGTAGAGGCAAAAGTATTTTACATCCAGAGTTACATCAAAGATGTAGGTTAACCATGATTTTTTTTGTTTGTTTTAATAACAGCAGTAAAAGTTAAAGTTAAACTTTTATTTAATTTTAGATTTATTGAATCACATCATATAAAAAAGGACAATGACAAAGCTCAACCTCATCTATTTTCTAAATAAATAAGCCAATAAGAGAACAAAATCAACATGGTTTAGAAGGGCATGGGAAAAACGTGATGTCCCTCTCACAGCATCAATCAAGGCCTTAAATTAAAAACAAAATTTCTCATACCTTTCATCCATTTATGCGCTACTGACATATAAAAAAAGGAAGCTACCCACTTACCCAAGAAGTGATGGGTATAGGATGCACCACAGCAGGTTGTAAACTGCTCAGGCGGTTACTCAAATCCAAATCTTTGAACTTTTTTCTGATTAGCGCCAGAGCTTTTTCCACCTGCACCTCAGACCCTGAACAGAACAGCCAAGAATTAGAAAATGTGGTACTACTGCCTCCAAGTGGATGTCAAGATCCATTACAGTTGTATTACATTACATATGCATGAGAAGCGAACTCACCCTCTATATGACAGATCTGAAACTCGAATGTGTAAGGAAGAGTAGACACATAGATCTTTGCTCCAGAACTTTGATTCAGGGAGGAAATGTATTTCCCTTTCTTTCCAATTAATCGCCCAACGAGGTGCTGCCCCAAATAAGATGAACACGCAAGATAAATCTGGGTACCGGTTCGTGTTGTGAGCGCATATAACAGTGTAAGGAATTCATCTCTCTCCCAATGCTCAGAGGTACTTAAGCTGAATTTGTGTACAACTGCACTCGACTCTCACCGCTGGCACCTCGATGTTCCACAGAGTGTGGGATGAGTTCCTAGACTGCGTGGCTCGCTTGCTTGTGACCCAGTTCTCTCCGTTCACGCACTGTAATCTGTTAGCGCCTGTAAAAGAGCATCTGATGAAGCTGACATTTTAAGCATTTTATCCCAATATCCATTTATTCATTTCAAAAATAAAAACTAAAAGCCTGTAACACTTAATAGAAAGGGCAAGGGAAATGTTTTATTAAGATTTCTTCAATTTTAGACTAACCTTTAGCGGCATCTGCCTTTGCTCTTGTGAGTTTTTCACTTTTTTGGTCTGTGGCATGGCAAGTTTTAAAAGACAGTGAAACGCTGCTGGACATTTTCTCCACAGCTTGAGACTTGCTAAAAGCTTTCTCTGCTTCTACCCCTTCCTCTGAATGGCACATGCTACAACCTGAATCCTCTCCTGCTGGGAATGTTGAAGATGGGTCTCTCGGGGTGTGTACCGAAGAGACGCTTTCCTCTGCCGTCTTAGTGACCGCTAAACTGTTATTCTTCTCAATTTCTTTTTGAAGTTGCACTTGGCTTTGTGGAGTTACCCTCGGTTCCACCTGACCTTTTCTTTTTAAAATGCCACTACCAATTGCAGTGATCTCTTCAGTAGCACCATTGATAGCCTCCTCGACCAGGCCACCGGATTCACTCAGGCTTGGGCTTCTTTCGCTTTGCTTTTCAGACATGCTAGTGACTCCGTTCTCTTTGGGGCAGACGATCCCTGTGGGCTGCTGTGCAAAAGACTCAGTCTCTTTCATCTCTTTAAAGTCTGAGCAACCTTTAACAGAGTCGTCGTCCTCTTTTTCCGGCTCAGTTTCTGGCTTCTCGGCCAGAAGCAGAGATGCTTGAGCTCTGGAAACCTCGCCTTCTGGCTCTGGTCGAATTCCTTTCACGAGTCGTACAATTGGAGTGGAGGTGAGAATAGGGACGGTTGAGGCCGCAGACAGGACAGACGATTCACTCATGGTACTACAGAGTTGAGAGCAACTATGATCAATATTTTGGTCCTCCACTTGTTTTTCCTGTGACTGAAAATGGCAGTGGGTTTTCACATCCTGTGCTTCAGATGTAGTTTCACTTTCAGCACTTTCAGCGGTATCTTGTTCCACAACATTCTCCACCGTACTTTGCTTTCTAGCAGCAGAGGAGACAGACAATTCTTCCTTAGTGTTCTGCTGCAGGTTGCTCTTCTTCCTGAAGGTGTACCAACACCAGCCAAGCAGAGCAAGTGCTGATAGGGGCACAAGAGGCCTGAGAGGCAACTGCAGCATTTTCTAGTCACTTTTGGCTCCACTTTTAACCTGTCAATCACAAAGAACAATAGGAGAAGAAGGGAAAAAATATGTCAGGTATAATGTGAGGGAAGAACACATGATGGCGAGTTGGTCAGGATGATTAAAGGCATTATAGGAAAATCCACCGAATATAAGCTGAAAGCATAATGAAGGAAACCTGATGCATAATTTGTCGTTTCACTAAATGACTTATCGATATTCAAATCAGTAAATCTACACATTGTGAGCTTAAATACTATAATGATTTACCACTCTGCTTTTAAGAAGATTATTTTTAATTAATCCAGTAGTTTGACCAATGAATCTTTGGCCTGGTAATCATTGTTCTTCGACATTTATCTACCTTTAAAACCTGTTTTACCTTGCTTTTTATCAATATAAATTCTGTTACTAAAATGATTCACTTTGCTTAAAAAAAAAAAAAAAAAAAACTAATAATTGTAGTAGTTCTTTGCTTACGAACACCAGATGCTTTTTAGAAAGGCACTTTAAAAACATTGCAGTTTATTAATTGTCAAATCAGTGACTTAAATGTTTACTTTCAAATACAAAACCCATTGCTGTCTGCACTTAATTTAAATTCATTCTTATAGATAAATTTATTCCCCAACATACTGGATGAAATTATTTCTAGTAGTAGTAGTACTATAATAATAATAATAATAATAATAAAGAACTACTTTGAGAGTCGACTCAATGTACCTTACTTAAAAGATCCGAATCAAAGAGTCGACTCAATCTCAAATGAATCATACGGATTTTACCTTATACAAGGCTTTACAATAATAAGTGTAAGAATACGAAAACCAGTCGATATTCTAATATCTCGTAATTTAACACAAATGCAATGTGTTTGGTTGAAGTTATAATAGACTTAAGTTATATAACAAGTAAGATGGAAGAAAACGCAAAATCACCTCAGGACACCGGAACCCAGAGTTAGCCTGTTAGCTTCGAACTCAAAAACGACACCGTTTTACCACATTCTTTTTCCACATTTAAAAAAAAAAAAAAAAAAAAACCTTATTTCAAACTTACCGGAACCAACTTGACAAAGACACAATCGTATCACTTAAGGAGTAGATTTTATGTTAAAACTCGCCCTGAGAGCGAACACTTATTGGCCTTCATGTCACTGGATGAAGGCGCACGTGCCGCTCATAACGGTCATAATTTGAACGCTGATGCTGCGTTACGAATGGACTCGCGCGGCCTACTCACGCGCGCACTGCGTTAATTACACGCTTTAATTAATTACCTAAGTAAGTGCACTACATAGTGTACTAGATTTCCAAAATGAACCCGTTTGATATTCTGCCTCACACAAAAAAATTAATGAATGAACTCTTCATAAGGAATTCTTTAAATGTAGAATCCTCACTGCTGTATAATATAAATAAATAAATACATAAATACATACATACATATTTTCGATGAGTTTTAAGACCCAACACATCTCTGCACATCACAAGAAATCATTGTAAATTACAAGCATGTAATTTCTGACATAATCTAACACTTATTACACATGAACTTGAACAATAAGATAACAGGGGAGTGTGATAAGGCTCTGATCAGAGGGTCGGTGGTTCGAGCCCCATCATCTTCACCTGCTCCTGGGGCGCCGTAATGACTGGCTGACCCTGCGGTTTGACCCAGGCCTACTAACAAAAGCTGGGATATGCGAAGAACAAAGAATTTCACTAATGTATATGTGAATAAAGGCTATAAAGGCTGAACTTAATAACAAACACCATGAACTTTCTTAATGTTTAACTAATTTGTTTACATGCAAACTCCATGACGAGGCAGGAATTGAACCCTCAACCCTGGAGGTGCAAGACCACAGTGCTAACCACTATGGCACCTGACCTGCTCTTATCAAACAGAAATTCAATCAAAAGACATGCTACAGAGTATACAAAAAAACAATGTATGTACCAATTTTTTGTGAACTGAAATGTTTGAGCAAACAGTAGGATTTGATGACAGGCTTCAAAACATTATGTTCACAATATCTTCACTTTATCTTAAATATAAAAATGTATATTAAATGATGTAAAGATTTATCAGGACAGAGAACTTACCATTTTGAAATGTTCCACAAAATTAGGCATGTAAAAATTTTGTATGTGTTAAGTATGACAAGTTGTTCTTTAATAAGTAATAATGATGGCACGATATGATTTTGTAATAATATGGTTCGATATAAACACAATGTAATTAAAAGTTCAATGACAACAACGTATTACTGCAGACTACTAGAATTATTCCCTTTTCGTGCAATGATTTGCTTATGTAAATAAAGGTGTGGTAAGAAAAGTGCAATTAATAATTCTCAAAACAATGACCGTTTGCAATAATAAAAGATATAAAACAATCTGGCTAAAATAAATGAAATTCTCAATATATATTATGTTAAAAGAAATTTGTGTCAGTAATTAAAATCTGAAAACCTTAAACCCGCCAGTTACAAATGTATATGCAAACTGATTGAGTGAAAGGTCAAGACTTTAAAAAAGCAGTTCTGTTCTCTGCCAACAAGTATGGAATTTACAGTACAAGGAAAATCACTGTTCATATATCACTTCTGTTCTAACGACAATCCTTTAACTGATAACTTTCCTAAAAAGCATGCCACACTTACAGTAATCCTTTATAGGGCACTTACTGATAGGGCACTTATTGTCAGTTTTATTTTGCTAATCAAGGTCCGTCAGTGAAGTTACCATACATAATTACTCGCCCACCTAGGATAAGAAGTTTTCCAAAAAGTGTATATATCTAAAAATAATAATAATAACAAAAATAATAAAATAAAAATGTTCTACATTGTGTTGTTTCTTAAGGTACTGGTACTTATAAGTTACAAAACATTATAAGATATTTATTTTGTTAAAATGATGGGCAGGCTGAATATATTTACATTGTAAACTACACATCAGGCTCACCATGTCATCTGTACCAAGCTTTTACTGTTAATAATAAATAAATCAATCAGTAAATGAACAAAAAAAAAAAAAATACTAGTGACATACAACCTGGACAGAATTTACTTTATTAGTGTAAGATGTGTAAATATGAAATCAGATGGTAACTGGAATTTATTATACAACATGTTTCTATACAGTTGTCTAGAGCTTCGGTTTGGAACCGTCTGTTTATCCTCAGAGGTTTTACGCCTGTGCTGTGAACACGATGATCGTCTCTGTTACCGACACGTACAGTCGATAAGTCATGTTCTGTAATACATGTACAGCAATGAACTCTTACAAAAAGCAAAATAATACAATATATTGTCACATGTATTTACAGTGTAGTAAATATACTTTTCTTTTGATTTTTTTTTTTTACACAAAATTATTTACAGTTGTGAAGCATAAAAAACAAGAAATCGATGAAAAAAAAAGTTCTCTTTTGCATAACTTCAGCAAATTACACTTTTAACTGCTTAGGGTGTTGTGAAAATCTATGGCTAAACACCCACACATGCACACACACTCTCACACACACACACACACACACAACATTCACTCACAAACTCCCAAGATGAGGGCAAAGCCATAATGCCTGCATACATCAATGGTTTTCTGATTAAAAACAATATTCATAATTTTTTCCCTATGTTTTCTTCTTCTTCTTCCTTTGTGATCGAAACTTGTCTTTAAAGCTTTGTTAATATAATCGGCCCTGACCTGAATACAGGAAACAAACAAATCAACATTATAATGTCGAGCAAAGACATTTACCTTACTATCGTTGAATAAGAAAAATGTCATTTAAACGTGTAAAAGAATGAATAATGAGTAATAAATCTCTAATATTAAAACCTTCACAGTGCCATCTCACCTCGTATTCCACTCTAAAGTTCATTCATGTCAATAAAAAGTAATTAGAAAAGATCTTTTGACATGACCGTGGAAGTGGACGGTTGGTGACATCACGTGTATGTGGGTAAAAACGCTCGAGGAAAAGCAGAGTGATTAAACATGTAAATATGAATGTATTAATATATTTTAATAATTTTTTTATAAGTATACTGGGTAATGAAGGTGATAGTTTAGCGCCTGTCAGAGAAACATATCATGCCTTTAAACACAACCTTTTAACTGACTTTCCTCAAGATTTCGCTAAAAATTAGAGTCTTAAGTGTTCAAAAGTGTCTCTCTTCACTGAAACCTTACAGAACCTTGCATGCATAGAGTCTTAAAGGTGCAGTTTGGACTTTATAGCTTCCTTTGTTGCACGTGCAAAGGAACAGAAATTGCAGTGAAAACAACCCAGCGTGAAATGAATGAGTTAGTACAGTACGATCCACAGCTCTGTGTTATTCATTCATTTATCATGGTCAGGGTTGTGGATCCGGGAACCCATACATACGCTCTGGGTGAGAGGACATCCCCAGGGCACGTGCGTGGCAATATTCCTACACTGTCCATATAAGGTGTTTTTAAAGCGTCTACAAACTGCACCTTTAAACACCACGTGAACCACCACGGCATCCACAACCTCGTGCTCGCGTTCATTTAAATACTTGATGCAAATTAACACTTGGTCCCAACCATCGAGAGCTCAGTATGGCTACATTCACATCACGAGCCGCTTTGTTTAAGTCAGATTTGTTTTTTTTTTGGTCAGATCAGATTTTCATATCATGACAGTTCATATTCATAAATACACGTGACTTTTATCTGATTCTTATGCTGTCTTTGCTCATGTTATCTAGGTTAAAACATGTTATATTTGTGCAAAGACATTCATTTCAAATAATGGATGCGATTTTAATAAAAAAATATACGCTTGGGATTTTGCACCGGAGGACAGCGAGATGTTAGCTGGCTGTGTATTTACATGACCATGTATCTGATCTTGAACCACATACGGCAGATTTAAAAAAAAAAAAAAAAAAAAAAAAAAACAGATCTGTGTCTCATTAGATAAAAAAATATATATCAGATTTGAGTCACTAATGGATGGTAATGTGAACCTAGCCCATCTCAGCTCACACACATTTAGCAAATGCTCATTGATTGCACAAAGGCTAGGCTTGATAAACTTGCATCGTTGTTGAATGTCCTTGGATTCAGCTATATTGCACCATTATCCTAGACTTTGGTTTTCTAAAAATCCTCACAGCCGCCTGTGAGGATCATATTCCTTCATGTTCATCGTTTCAAAAGAAAAAACGCTCCGCAATTTCTTTGCGAATTCAAGTATAGAATCAGTGTAAACAATCATCTGAGTACCATTTTGATTTGTTAAGTATCCCTTTTCCAATACAATACGACACACCTTTACATAATGCAGTAGCGACACTAGCGCTCTGGGTTTCGGCTGATCCCTGATACCGATCGTTGCTGTATTGGTGTTTGTTCTGTTTTAGCTAATGATGTGTTCAACAGAAATAACTACTTGGCTTTGCAGTAAACAAAAAACAATTGTTAGTGAACATGACCTTCATTTTACTGATAAAATTAACGGATGCGAATAGAAACGGTTCGATTCAGATTCATTGCTGTTCAGTCTGACGTTGATGTGAACTACTGTATACTGTATATAGTGAACTGAGAAATATCTTCATGTATATAAACATATAAAACTGGTGATGATCACTCTTTACAACTGTGGTGAGCAGAAAAGCATCTCAAAACGCACAACACACTGTGCTGGATCAGCAGGAGACCACATGGGGTTCCAGTCCAGACACCACTAGGTCTAGTCTGAGACTAGAGAACACAGAATCATACAAACTTGTTGAAAGACCATGTGAAACTTGTCCAAAGTGTCTTTAACTTTTTAGTTTGTGTGAGCCTGTAATCACTGTATCCTCAGGTTTTTGTATTCTGTAATGTTTTTCCGCTCACCACTGGTGCACAAGAGTCTTCCCCTCAATTCCAACCAATCTGGCCATTCTCTTTCTATCCTCCCTATGCAATACGGTGTTCACCTGAAGCACTGATCCCTTCTGGGTGCTTTTTTTTTTTGCTTTTTTCGCACCATTCTGTGTCAACTCTGGTCTGACGAATGTACATGAAAGTCACAGGAGGTCAGCGGCTCCTTCCATATTGTAATTACACTAAAAACCATGCCATGGTCAAAGCCATCCATCCATCCATCCATCCATCAGGTATCTATCTATTTATGTATTTAATAAAATGTCATTAGCCCTGGAAACACGCGCACTGTATTTCAAGTGCAAATGTTATATTTTAACACACACAGTAATGTGCCCAAGCTAACTGATCCCAAATACTTCTTGGCCTCTTAACAAGACACTGAAAAACAGAACATGTACAGATATAAACGCTGTGGAGAAAACAAAAGCAAGAAATGTTACAGGGACTGATAACATGAAAGAGCAACTTGGTTAGTGCTTTCCATTAAAATGAATAAAGAATTTTTCCCCCCCTTTAAAAACGCATTCAAAACTTGCTTAGAAAACACTCACTGCAGTCTGGAATGGTAAATTTCAGTGCTTTCCACTCGGTTTGGAATAAAAATAAAGAGCTGTCACGGTGCATTAAAAATAAAATCATCAACATCAATCGTTCTCCTCAAACACTGACTGGTTCCCAAACATTTGAGAACTTGCTTCCCATTAGTTCTACGTTCCGGTTTTTCTTTGATCGCCAGGCAAAGTATGGCTAAAAAAATTATTATTATTTATTTATTTATTGTTAAAAATAAAATCTAAGAAGTGAACAAGGAAGGAGGATGTGCGTAGAAATGCAGCATGGTGTGTGTGCGTGTGTGTGAGGGCCAGCAGAGGGCGCTGTTTTCATACGATCTTCTTAATGCTGGACCTCTTGAAGCTTCCAGCGCTGCGCTGCTTCTGGACATGGCTGGCTGAGCCGTGTTGCGCACGACCGCTGGTGGGAACCGCGGCACTCGGGGACAGCTCTACGTTCTCCTTATCGACACCTGCAGAGGGAGAGCAGATGCTGAGACAGAGACTAGCCTGAGGTGGGAAAAAAAAAGGGGGGAGATTCTCGTAGAAAAACCCGACCTGGAAAAGACGTAGGGTGTAGAAAGTTTGCCAAAGGATGGCGTATTCTTTAAAATTAAATCTATTTTAGTCTGAGCAACCAAACGTCCCCGCCCCACTGGTGTTGACGATGTTGACGTGAAAAGGGGGACAAAATTTTTTTAATAATATTGTATATTGTATGTTATAAGATATTGGTTACTTTATTTTTACTCATTCCACAACATATTTTCTCATTATATATATTTATTGCTGCATTACTAGGATGACTCATTTTAGTTTTTATATCATTGACATTTTTCAGAATTTACGAGGAGCGTTCGAGTCAAACCCGGGATTTTATGGGTAATGCCATGAAACCAATTGACATTTACAGAAAACTTCACGCACAGTACAGTGTTTCTTAGTAGAGTCTCTTAACAGGACATTTAAATGGTGCAAACGTTTTAAAGACGGCCGTACGATCCCAGTCCAGGTGGCTCGGTGTCTGCTCGCTGAACATTCACTGAACCTTGAAAATCGACGGATACCTTCTCTTGCGGAAGAGACCGCATTTTGTCTATGGGAACCGAACAAACAATCATTCACCAACACCACTTTACACTTTAACTGAGACTTTCCTGGAAATCATGGCCACATCCCCCGTATAGTCCTGACCTCACTTCATGCTTTTCCACACGTGTGGTTCTTGGGAGGCCAGCGTTTCAGACGCCGCTTGCCAATCGTGGCTACGTTGATGGTATCCAAGCACTCGAGAAACACTTGGATAAGTAAGTCCCAGTTTGACCTGAACACGCCTTGTAACGTGCCCATTCCATATAATACCTCAGTAAAACTGGGAAATATCGATCTACAGGTTTAACTTGACCAAAACATACTGTATAGTAATCAATGTATTATAATGTTTAGAATATATATGACTGTATAATCCATAATTATACTACATTATTATAACATATCGTACACCCGTGTAATTCACTTTATAAGCAGCCTTTGAATTCCTGCCTAAGAGATGTTTGAAGGTTAAATTAGCAGCAAGTTAATGGTGAACATTTTCATACCTGCTGGAAAAACACTCCCACTAAACGAACACGAAGCAATGGGGATATTCAAATCGGGTGAATGCAAAAAGGACGGACCTCGTGGCGTAATAGGATGCCCTTGGGCTCTGTTTACTAGATATAATCCTTTTTTTTTTTTTTTTTAAACCACTTGAATTGCAATTTAAAAGCCGTTTTAAAGTATTCTTTATACTTAAAAAAAAAAAATGGAATTGAAAAGCTGTTACAGCAGGTATAACATCACACCTCGTGTGCAGAGACGAAGACAGGTGACAAAGACAACTAAACAGACTGCACGCGTCAACCAAGAACATGGAAAACTGTCACTGTGAGGGCGTGGTTCGTATCATAAACCTAAAAAGCACTTCAAATGTTTTGTGCGTGATGTAAAAACTGAACTTGAAACAATTCTAGGCAAACTGAAAAAAGGCTTCATGGTGTAATGTGTGTTTGTCCTGGATAAATAATGAATGTCAGAATATTAACAGCAGGTTGTGTGTGTGTGTGTGTGTGTGTGTGTGTGTGTGTGTGTGTGTGTGTGTGT